>CM052539.1:66347077-66423893 GCA_028533065.1 Trachops cirrhosus | reverse complement strand
TTTTAAAAATTGTGGTAAAATATACATACATAAAATTTACTGTTTTAACCATTTTAAGAGGTATTAATACATTCATATAGTTGTACAACCATCACCACCATCTGCCTCCAGAACTTTTCCATCTTCCCACACTGAAACTCCATACCCATTAAGCAATAACTCCCCACTTCCTCTCCCCACAGGCCCTGGAAAGCACCATCCCCTTTCAGTCTACTAGAACATCTTGGGTACCTCATATAAGCGTATACTTTGGATCCTTCTGTGTCTGTCTTATTTCACTGAGTATAATGTCTTCAAGGATTACCTATTTTGCCATTGTGTCAGAATGTCCATCCTCTTTAAGGCTGAATGATATTTCATTGTATTCCAATGAATACTACATTCTGTTTATCCATTTATCCTGTAACTGAATAAGTAAGTTAGTTGTTGGGAGTGGAATCTTTTTGCTAGTTCATAAATAAAGATGCAAATATAGAAATGCAATGAGTTTGTAATTTTCAGGATATGTGTCTTTTTATATCATGAACCCTAAAATTAATCCCAGAAAACTAGTTTTGTGTGGGCAATCAGCAGGAGAAATAGATGAGTTTGAAGTAACTTAGGGTTTCTAAGTCATAATTATGCCACATTTTAATTGCTCAGAGTAGAATTAGCCAGTCTTTATTTGATTATCTGATGTTTTCATACACTGTCTGTTCCTTAGAAAATTTGCAGTTAGGAAATTTTTAAGTTGCTGCCTCTCTAAAAATAAATAGAATGATAGGGAAGGTGTTGATTCAAAATAGAATTGGAATTTGTAGTATTCAACTTTTTGACTACTATGATTTAATTTCTAATCTATGTATTATGAAATATTATTGAAGAATTATCAGATAAATCTCAAATAAAAAATAATATATATTTATTCCATATTTTCAACATTACTTATATGCTTATTAATAATTTTATAGCTAGCATTTTTAATGCGAGATACACACACATACATACATACATTGTATATATCTGTGTATATTTTGTAATAGACCAGCTTTATCTCTCCATTACAGATGAGGACACTGATCCTACTTTCTGAGTTGCACCGTTAATAAGTGACTGAGTTGGAATTTGAGATCAGGACTTCTAGATGCAGGGCTGTTGCTCCCTGCTGTCTCACACTGCCCTCCACATGCCATGCGTGGTGTTATGGACACTGTCTCTACCTTGGGGTAATTTACAGTATAGTGGAATGGATGGACATGCTAAAATTAATGTAATAGTGTGAAGATAAGAAGTACTTGGAAGCTAGCAAATAGATATGACTTAACACTGCCTGAAAAACTTTACACAGAAAAGGGCATTCCATTTTGATGTTATATAACAACTTCCACATTGGTTTTCTATTTTGATTGTGAATGAATTTACTTAAGCACATAGTACAGCTGATTAGGGTTGAGGCTATAATGATATTATGAAGGTCAAATTAAAGTATTTGAAGTTTATCTCTATCCAATGGAAAACCATTGTTTTAATGTTTTTGTTGTTATTTTTTGCTGCTTACTGTCTCATTCTGTAGGATCCTTAGTAATGGAATAAGAGTAACAATTAAAAAATAAGTTTAAGAATATCCTAAAATCCTTTTATAAGCTTGTTATTTTTTTATGTTCTTGCATTATAGAAATGAGTGATGATTTCAGTGTATGACTTTGCCTTTTGTTCAGAACCGTCACATCTGCTCAGGTGATCCTCAATAATGTGATGCATAATAACATTTGTTGTTATTTCCTTACTTGTTGGGAGAGACACTAAAGCCTGCTTCCCAAGGTCTGTGTAGCATTAAGTTACTGTAGTGAAGAAAATTCTCAGTGCTGTTATGCTTTCAGTTAATACAGTTGTGTGTTTTGTTTGGGAAAGACAATTCTGATAGTGTCCTATTGATTCAGATGTTTTCTGACAGTAGCGCCTACCAGGTTTGCCTCCATTGACTTTTCAATGTTCTGTTACAAATAAGTTGCATGTACAATTTGATATTGAAGGACACAGAAGGTTCCCCACTGAGCATGAAGTTGGAGCAGCCCTGAGCTATGGGGTGCTGAGTGCTTATTATCATTCTGAAAATAATCCTCTTGTCCTGAGCTGTTTTCTCGGTATTTTTCTCCTTGTTTTATTCTGCCACACATTCCAATGCACCTCTTATTCTTAGAAATCCCTCATGCTGACTAAAGTTTGAAATACAAAGTCATAGGAATTTTCTTATTTTTTTAACATCTGGAATCTAAGATAGTCTGTGTTTTGTTAATACAGTTTAAAAGAAATCATTTGTTTGATTTTTGTAAAATTTTGGATGATTAGAAATGCTCATTATAATTATAATAAAAACCATCATTTATTGAATGCCTATCATTTGCCACACTGTGCATTAGCAATTTTCACATGTTATCTATAATTTTGACAACTCTACAAGGAAAGTATCATACCATTTTATAGATGAGGAAATTGAGGTGTCAAATCACTTGCCCAAGATAATGACAATTACTTCTTTCTTTCTAATCATGTTTAATTTTTAGTTATCTAAACTGATAATAATATAATTGAGATTTGCAAAGCACTTCACAGTTTGCATAGCAGTTTCACATATGGTACCTCTTTAACCTCACAAAACAGGTATCTATACTTTGCATCCACCTTATTCCTTGAGAGACCATCTTGAGACTCGATATTCAAAAAAATAGAGTATGAATTTCCCTGTGCTGAAATATTACCCTTTGTTAAGTTAGCATCAGTTGTAATAATGGATTTATTTTTACTACTTCTAGTTTATGTTTATATTGTATGAGGAGAGAAGGCACCTGGAGAACTTGACTATGGATGCTCTTGAACAATTTGGGGATTATGCTTACCTAGGCAATAGCTGCCTAAAGCAGAAGCATAATAATGTCTTGAGACCACATTTCTATGCCCCAGAAAACTATGTAGAAAATACATACATGGCTATTATTTCCTGCTGTCTCCTACCAGGATCCCTTACCCTTTGAAGACTTTCCAGTCTGTGCAGTCTATTCCCATATCTCCATATAAATAAAAGTATCCTATTCTTCAATATACATGAATAAACATGGAGAGAGAGAAGACAGTCATAGAGAGACAGAAAGGATGCCTCACAGTATTACGCAAAGATAAGATAACATGAAAATGGGTAGTAAGTATATTTCTGTCTCGTTACTTATGATTAGCTCCAAAACTCAAGGATATTGGATTCTCCAAAATAATTTATAGATGGAAGTACCAATCAGTTAATGGGAACAACAAATGAAAAAAGTGGAAGAGTAAGTAGAGAAAAAAATAAAACAGATAAAGTTCCATAAATCCTACCCTCAACCCCCTTGAGAATATAAAGCCACCCTACTCACTATTTCACAAAGCACCATGCTCTTTCAAACACGAGAGCTTTGGTTCAAGAAATTGACCCCACTTTTCCTGACCTAACCTCCTCGTAGGTTGAGTTAGTCTCTTTCTGTCTTCTATATTCCTGGAGCATCTAGGACACGCCTGCACTGTAGTACGCTATAGATATGCTGGATATGAGCAAAATCAGTCAGCAGTTGGTTAACCTAGCCACCCCCATCACTCCAGAGAGCAACCCAGCACTTTGAGCACCATGCCTAGCACACAGCAGATAATTCTGTTCAGTTGTTCAGAGCTACCAGACCCTGTGCTGGTGCTGAGGGCTATACTCAAAGAATGTTTGAAGAAAGGAGGAAAGAAGAAAGGAAAGGAAGAAGGAAGAGAAAAGTGAAAGAGACATAACAAGACAAGGGGAGGATAGGGCAAGGAAGAGAAGGAAGGAAAGAAAGTAGGAAGGGAGAATGGAGGGAAGGAAGGCCAAAGTTGTAAGTAAAAATATGATTTAATCTATTGCATAGTAGTTCATATGAAACATTTGTTTTATTTTAGTAAATAAATTTATTTGAAGAAATAAATACTTCAGAGTGCTTTAGAACTCACAGTGGATACCAGGAAAATGAGTTTTGTGTAAGACAACTAAATTATCCAATCAAGGATTAATGGATATATGGAATATTATTCTGCCTTAAAAAGGATGGGAATTCTGACATGCTGAAAAATAGATAAACCTTCAAGCTATTATGCTGAGTGAAATAAGTCAGACACAGATGGACAAGTGCTGCATCAATCCACTTATATGAGGTATTTCAAGTGTTCAAATAGACTGAAAGTAGAATGGTGGGCATCATCTGTGGGCAGACAGTGAATCAAACAGAGCTGCTATTTTATGTTTCTTCCCATCTCTTTGCCAATGCAAAAGAAATATCTCAATAACAATAACTAGCAATTACTAAAGGCAAGAAGATAAACAATCTTGAGAAATGAAATCCAGGATGCTTTTAAAATATTTATTTTACAGTTGACCCTTGAACAATGTGGGGATCATAAGCACTGCCCCCAACCCCTGCCATGCAAAAATCCATGTGTAATTTTAACTCCCCCAAAACTGAACTACCAATAGCCTACTGTTGACTGGAAGTCTTACCAATAACAAACATCTTTTAACACATATTTTATATGTTATATGTATTATATACTGAATTCTTACAATAAAGTTAGAGAAAAATGTTAAGAAAATCATAAGAGAACATACATTTACAGTAGTGTACTAATATTTATCAATACAGGAAGTTCACATCATCTATTTACAAGATGAGTCATCTGTCACTACCTACATAATTATTATATGATATAAAACACTGCATATATTATACATGTTAGTAACACAAGACATCAAAGTGAGAAAGAGAATGTGAAAAAGAAATTGAAAATACAGGGTCTGGTACAAATAATGCCCCCTTTTTATTACAAAATCATAAGCATGTAACTGTAACATAATAATATCACACTCAAGTACACCATATGACATTTCCGGTGAAATGTTCAAATTAAAACTATAAATTACTACACCTATATTATTACCCTTCCAACTGTACTCAAGCAGGCCTTACTTCTGCCTGACCCTGTATTATGTTAAGTGAAATCCATCTAGAAAAGCTAAGAACTATATGATTTCACTCATATGCAAGATACAAAACTGAAATTCATAGACACAGACAACACGGCGGTTACCATAGGGAGGGGGGTAGAGGGCTAATAAAGAGTAAAGGGCACCTAATATAGGGTGATGGGAGATGATTTGACTTTGGGTAGTGGACACACAGTGCAATATACAGATGATGTATCATAGAAATATACACTTGAAGTCTGTATGATCTTATTAGCCAATGTCACAATAAATTTAATAAATCTAATTTAATAAATTTATATTTACTTACATGTGTGATGAATCATGCATTGATAATGATGAAGCAACAATATGATTTAGTAAGCTCCTGTAATCGTTATGATTGCTTCATGGTAGTAAGATCTCCAAAAAGTTTCCAATATATTTATTGAAAAATTTACATATGTGTGAACCCATACTGTTCAATCCTGTGTTGCAGATTCAGTTGTAGTACTTTGAAATTCATCATAATTACTGTCCAGTTTTGGAATGAAATCTGACCAACTACTCTGGTGAAGTCTATAGGGCAGTCAAATTATATGAGAAAGGAATATTTATTAGTCCTTGTGTGTTTATATGCATAGAAGATTCTGTGTTTATTGGTTCCAATTTTCCTTTTTATTACCTTATAATTTAATTGACAATAAGCATAAAATTGAAAAATATAGAAAAATAGGAGAGGGGAAGAAGGAAAAGTTAGTGCTCTGGATAAAGGGCTGCAAAAATTATAAAAGGGCCAAGTAATTATTCACAAGATAACAAAAGAGATATTCAACAAAAATGAACGGGATTATGGATTGTAAGGAAGAGACCACACACAGGCACACCCATATACATGTGCTGATCACACACACATACATAAAAAGATGTGCACTGATTCTACCACGCACACATCATACACACACACAAAATCACAGACTACTCACTTGCTCATACACTCACAAACACACACGGACACATCAAAGTTATACACCCAACTTGATTAACCTAAGGATACAACATTTTATCAGAAGTGAGGTAGCCTACAGTAGCTCCTCTTGACCAGCAGTGCCAGGGGCAGGCTCGAGGCTGCCTGTGACTGGACAGGCAACCAGACCTGCAAAGCTCAGTTACTTCTGCGACACCGCATTTTTGTATATCAGTGTGCAGTATCATTCTAGAAAATCCCAAATTTACAATCTGTGTTCTTCGAATTAACAGGAAATGTTACACCTTTTACGTTCTTAAACCACACTCAGTGACATCTTGAACTGAGCTCAGTGGCATTTAGGCTACGCATCACCTGGGGAGGGAGAACAGACTCAGTGCTTGGGAGCCACTGCGCTTCAAGGCATGGAATATCGGGGTTACATTTAGCTTAATGCTGAACTTGCACAGGGGGAATGATGACCCTCACCTGATGAGGAATCAATGAAATGATATTTGTAACACCCCTAGTACAGTGGTACATACAAAACACTCAAAAATGTTGTGAAAAAGGTGAGGCATATTTTTACCCCTTTGTTAAAATTGATGATTTCCAACCCCTCTGGGTTTGGTTGATTTCCCTCACGTAAGCCAATAATTCTGATCCTACATAAGCAACTGCACTTTCCAACTTGATCACCTTTTAATATCTTAGGAAATATTAGTAAAGGCCACTGAGTTTACATTAATATGTCTCTGAAATCTGAATAAAATCTTAAAGCTTTCTAAGATAGATCAGAAATACTCATTACATAAGTTTTACTTATCTTGTTTCCTCAAGGCAGTCAGTAGAATGTGCTTTTAGATGATCCATTCATTCACAGAGACCTTCCTTCTATGACAAGCCACTTGAGTTGTGATTCACCCCAACTTACAAAAATAAACACCCATTTTTAAAGAACAGAGATTTTTTTAACTTTTTGGAAATGTAAAGAAGAGCACAATATGATAGATGTTGGTGAATGTACTTATGTCATGAAAATCATTTGGCTTGTGCCTATCCATTCTTTCAGGTATTACTTGTATAAAAAATTACAGTCCTTATATGTATCGAATTTTTTCAGTTGACTTTAAATTCTGCTTCCTGTATTAAGCAGAAAAATAGATTTATGGAACTGCGGAATTGGGCTTTAAAGATATGCACTTCAATCCCATTTAAATATTAAAAGTATTAGGATACTATGTTGATATACAGCCATTTTCAAGAGTCAGTTCTAGGTGTTATTTTTTTTTTTAATTTTAAACTGTAAGCTGCTTTACTTGGAATCCTATAGAGAGAAATTTCTTATAAAGCTAAGATTATATAAAAACCATTGCTTTCCCAATGGCTTTATATGAAATTTGAAACACATATCTAATAAGATAAGAACCCACAAAAGGTTGTGGATGATTCTCTCTAGCAGTTAGTTTGTAAAGAGATCTTGTATTACAGACTCGCTGGGGTTTCCAGGTAGAACACTGAAACCAGCTGCACTTTCACACTCAGTGTGTAGAAAGGCGGAGGAGAGAAGTCAGGATATGGCCCCATGTCAACTTTAAATATTTATTTATTTATTTTAGAGAGAGAGGAAAGGAGGGGGAAACAGAGGGAAAGAAATACCAATGAAAGAGATAAACGTCGATTGGTTGCCCTCAAATGGGCCCCCACTAGGGACAGAACCAGGAACCCAGGCATATGCCCTGACAGGGAATAACACTGGCAACTTTCAGCTTTGTGCTTCGATGCCCAACCAACTGAGCCACATGGGTCAGGGCCACTACACTACATCAACTTTAAAAGTTCACTTAAACTTTCCCAATTCTCTCTCCTAGCATACAACCTCTCCTAGGATCAAACTGCCCTGGGCTACAGAGACTCAGAGAATATATTTGTTCAAGGCCACACACACCAAGCAGGAACTGGTGTAGAACGTTACGAACCTCCACATTTCAGAGTTGAGCGTAATCATCTGTCCGTGCCACTTCTATGCTTTTCACATCCACAAGTCCACACCCATGCAGCAAGCCTGAAGGAGGACGGCAGGGGTACATGTCAGGCCCAGAGCTCCTGCCGTGCTTTGGATTTCGTTCTTATTCGTTTGGGTTGTACTTTCAAAAAAGCCAGGCCAGAAATGACCTTTGATTATTTTATGAAACCCAAACACGCTTGTCAAACCCAACCATGCAAAGCAGCACAAATTAAGTCAACTTTTACTCTGGTTTGTGCCAGTTGGAATGAAGCCTCTCGTGGGCTGGACGGCTCTATTTCCTGCTTTCAATTTCAGAGAGTCCAATTAGTAAATCAAACTTTAAAAAGCTGTCTGAAATAATTAATTAGGTCATAATCACTCAGAAGCATATTTTATCGTGTACTCTAATCTAGTATCCGGTCTAAATGCCTAAAAGGGTATCAGTTTCATTATTAAAGAATTAATTCTAATTGGGCCTAATCCTTGGGAGATTGGGGTTGAAAAAATACTCTAGGGATAAACTGTTCACATATGTGAAGTAGATAAATTCTTTCAGAGCTCAAGAGTGTTACTTATGCTGTGGAATTTTTTATGCTTATAATATTCTTTTTTTAAAACCATATAAACATCACCCAACAAATGCCTCGTAGGATAAAGTGGTCCTCTGTCTGAGTATGTTTATCGCATGTGGGCAACTGTTATTCCTCCTACTCTATCCCCAACAGTTTCAAAAACCAGTGTGTTGGTACAATAAAAGACAAGGAGAATGCACGTGTTGTATCAGCCACTACATTAAGGGGTTTTACCCACATTATCCCATTTAGTCTAATAGTATAGTTCATCATATGACCCTCTGAATGATGAAGAATTTCCACAGAGTGAGGAACAGAGGTACAGGGAGACTGAATGATTTTTTGAGTTAATAAAGGTGAGACCTAGGAATTTAATTCAGGCCTATCTAATTCCAACTATCACCTTGTTTTTACTATTTCAGCATTTGTCACCTTGGGGGCCCTAGCAGAATATTTTCTTGAGAGTTCATGAGTACCAAGAGATAGTTTGCAAAAACTCTGGCCTTTCATTTCAATGACAGTCTAAAAGTGCATATATTTTTCCATCTGTAAATACAAAACAGCTCCTTGGCAGGGATCATTCAAAAATGATAAACATTTCAGTAGAAAACAAATTCTCAAACCCTCCCTCAAGACCTCTGAGTGATCCTTCAAAGATTTCTTGAAGGATGTCTGTATACGACTCCTGCTTACAAAATTGTGTTCTGTGCAGCCATAGAATATTCTTTATAGACTCCTGAGTAGTTTTAACTAATCCTTCAAGTTCTAGGTTGCATTTACTTATTTTCACAAGCACAAAAGTTCTTCAAGGCCCAAACGCTACAACGTCAACAGGTACAAAGAAGCACCTAGTCACAGGCTCTGGAGCTTGAGCTGTGCTATGACTCGTTACGGGAAATTTTACTGACCAACTGTTAGGAGCCACTAAGGCATCTGAAGCAAGAGCAGTTATTTGATCAAATGATTCTTAGAGACAATAATTCTTGTAGTTTTTTGCATTTAATAATATTACTACTTAATTTTAACCAGACCACTGAGTTTTCTTTTATATATTGTTTGCTCCTGGTTAATATACATTGTAATGATTTCCATGGAGCCTGGTGTGATAATATCTATCCCTTTCATATGCTGGTACGGCATGCTTTTATTTGACGAACAGCTTTCTTCAAAGGACATCTTAATGCCACATTCACAAGAAATCAATCAGAACTACTAACTATAATTTGTTTAGTCAGAGAGGTGGGGTTTTAAAGAGGTTTTCATTATAAAAGCTATTCAAAAGGGATAATATATGAAAAATTGGAAAATATAACTACTTCACATCCTAATATTTACAAAAGACAATATAACTTCTTACCAGTTGCAAGTAGAAAAATATCTCTTCTCTTGAAGACAACCTTAAGTCATCCTCTAGAAACTGATTCTCAATTTTATTATAACAATAATAGAAATCCTGTCTGCAAATTAACTTAAAATTTCTCATTTGGAGTGATAGCTTTGTGCATGAATTCTGTTCCTAAATATTATTGTCTTTAATATAAAGGCTCTCAGTTTACATGAAGACTAATTTCCCAAATTTTCTCTTTCATTGACTATGAAGAAGAATGCCAGAGGGAAAATATTACTTTTTGCAAAGTTCCTACTTATTTATTTTTTATGTTTCTTTTAGGATATTGCAAATGAAATAAAAATTCAACTTATCATTGATAGTACTCACACCTGAGATCAATATAGTTTACCTGTACCCATTTACGTCAGAATAAATATATAAATGTGGGCCATTTCAAAATGTTTCCTGCATATTTAGGTCAAAGGGGCTTGCAGAACCCAAGCTACAGAGTTCAGTAGATCAAAGGCAGGTAACAATTACAGTTTTATGGGTAAATTGTTACAGTGAATTAATGTGTTTCTCAGAGATGGCAGAAGCTCATCTGTAAATGGCAATGAGTAACAGGAAGCCAAGAGCACAGGTAACTGGCCTGATAAGGGTTTCACAACAAAAAATATCAGCTCTATAAGTAGACAAGTAATCAAGAACATCTTTCAAGCACTGTTTCTTCTACTACATATTTGAGCTTCACAAAACCTTTTACATACGAAACTGAAGCCCATAATGTTGCTTTAAGTTCTGATTTGAAATGTAGTTTTGAAAAATCATTAAGAAACTTTTCATTTTCCCACCTAATTCCTTTTATATTTGTTTTCACACATTTCTATTTTTCCACAATTGTGTTTGAGCGTTAAGACTCTGATTTTTTCCTAATATTGTATTTATGGCTATTATAACATTAATTTTATAGTTATTAGAAATTAACATTAAAATATAAAAGGATTCCAAGAATTCCTGTCATATAGAATGATGGCTATTAAATACCCCGTGTATGTGACTTGACATCGACAGAAAAATAATGGCAGACGCCTGGCGACGCTACACGGGGAAGGCAAACTGCGGATGCCGTCAGTATCGAAGTTCCATTTTGGAGCTCCGTCTTCTTGGCATACCTAAGTATTGTGTGACTCTTTATATTTTAATTGAGGACAATCGCATGAGTATATAATAATTTTTTACTTTCATCTCTTTTCCAAAAAGAGATACTGCTGTTTTGAGACACAAAATGGCAAAATCGAATACAATTAAATACCTCATTTCCTGACAGATTCAATAAATAATAAATAAGAAAAATAAAGGGATGCTTAAATATAACCTGGAACATGATGCTTTGCAGGGTTGTAAGAATTTTCAAAATGCCTTCCATTTTCACCTTTTTAAATTTTTCAAAAGCCACTTAAGATGTCATATAAATTTATGCCTCCATTATAACTACAGCCTATCTTAGGAAAGCTGTTTCTCACAACTCGTGCTATTTTGTATAATGGACCTATCCATACACAGAATGAGTGATATGCAAACTGACCTGGACAAACTTAGGAACCTAAGTAACAGATCCATGAAAGATCAGCAATTTGTCTAGTTTCAGGATTTCTGTCTCCAAGTAGTTTTATAGGCCTCAAGAAATTCTAATGATAGCACTGGAAGGTAACTTGCTGTTATTGACAACTTATAAAGAAACTGATGGCTAACTAACTTGCCCAAAGCCAAAGAAAGTCTGATTAGAGTTTTCAGCCTCAAGTTTTTAAGTCCAGTTGATTATTGGAATTGCACTAACATTTTTTAAACTCTAATATTTTTTCTTTTAGGAATGTGGCATCATTCGTTATTGCAAAACCATACCTGTGGCTATACTTACACTTGAGATTACACTCCTATTTTAAATTCCTATTTCTGTCACTAACAGCTTTTTAAAAGTTTTTATTCTCTATTTTTCAAGCTTGATTTTATTCCAAAAAAATTAAACTAGGAAGTTGCATTAAAACTTGCCCAGTAGTTTTTTTAATTAGCTCAAATGACAAAAATATAACAGCTGCAAATATCAAGCCTAGGTTCCCCTGAAAGCACAATCTGAATATAGAGAGTTTTGCCTTTCATAACTGAGGATGTATGGACAAAGAGAACAAGTTACTTGACCCTCCCCTTTTGAAGAAACTGCGTCTGAACCCTAACTAGAAAGAACAACATAAAAACAGTCCTGACTTCTGTGGCTCAGTTGGTTGGGCATCATTCTGCAAGGCAAAACGTTGCTGGTTCAATTCCCAGTCAGAGCACATACCTGGGTTGCAGGCTCGGTCCCTGGTTGGAGCAACAGCAATCCATGTTTCTCTCCCACATCGATGTTTCTTTCCCTCTCTTTCTCCTTCCCCCCTCTCTAAAAACAAATAAATAAAAGCTTTTTAAAAACTATAGGGAATTCACTCTGTATTCAACTGTGCTGGTGTTTGAAAACAACAGGCTCTTCATAGTCGGTATATTATTGGGCTACAGTGCAGAGAACCCTTTGTAAATCAATACCAGTTTATTTTTAAAATCATTTATTGATTCATTCTCAACATTTTGTTTACTTTCTTCTATGCTAGACAATAGTATGAGCACTGAAGTTACAATAATAAATGACATAAACCTTGCATTTAAAAGCTCAGTGTGAGAGAAAAGAAAAGAAGGGAAAAGAAAAACAAACCTCTAATAAATTTGTGCTAAAAGAATACAAATGGACCTGGCTGGTGTGGCTCAGTTGATTGAGTGCCGGCCTGAGAACCGAAGGGTTGCCAGTGCAATACCCAGTAGGGCACATGCCTGGGTTGCAGATCAGGTCCCCAGTAGGGGGCGTGTGAGAGGCAACCACACATTGATGTTCCTCTCCCTCTCTTTCTCTTTCCCTTCCCCACTCTATAAAAATAAATAAATGAAATCTTTAAAAATACAAATAAAGAAATAATTCCTTTTGTGGATGGTAAATATTTTAGATTAGAAAATTCAATCCCAAAGAATGAATGTTTATTAACTACCTACTGGATTTCTTTCCTAGGACTGCTGTAAGAAATTATCACAGACTTGGATGACTTAAAACAACAGAAACTTATTCTGTCAGTTCTAGAGGCTAGAAATCCAAAGTCAAAGTGTCAGCTAGGCCACGCGCCCTCTGAAGCCTTAGATAATGATCCTTCCTTGCCCTTTCAGCTTCTGGTAGCCCTGGACATTCCTTGCTTTGTGGCAGCGTAATTCCATCTGTGCCTCTGCCTGGATTCACATGGGCTGTCTTCTCTCTGTGTCTGTGTCTGTTCCCCTCTTGTAAGTTCCCCAGTCATATTGGATTTGGAACCCGTCCCTCCAGTATGGCCTCATCGACTTAATTATGTCTGTAAAGCTGCTGTTCCCAAATAAGGTGATGTTCACAGGTGCCAGGGGTCAGGACTTCAATATAACTTTCTAGGGGACACAATGCAACACATACCATTAAAACGTAAGATTTCTGACCTCCTTGGTTTAGAAGGTAATAGTGATTTAATTTAAACATCAGACAACAAAATAATTCAACTCTTTTTGCTCTTCACAGCTATATACATGGGCTTTTATATATACAATTCTTGGTACTTTATTAACCATAGCATTTATCATCCTGTTTATAAATATGAAAAGGATTATCTTCTCTGAATAAGATAAAAAGGTAAACTAGATTTAATTAGCAATTTAAAATAGGGAGGAAAAGGAGCAATGACCGTTTCAAACAGACTAATCATGGATATTGGGGAAACACTCTCTGGTGATTTATTTAAAGAGGTAAACTAATGAAATGGATGATAAAATCTTGCCCACAAATGAGAAAGAGTATTAAAATGACCTCTTGGAGTAACTTCAATGGCAATAATTTGTATACAACAATATTTGAAATTTTTGAAAAGAACATGACACATAGCAGGAATGTTTATGTAAGATTGACATATTTATCCATAGTAGGTATTTAAATTGTAATGCCTGTCAAAACTGAAAATATTCTTTTTTTTTAATTTGAGGTTTTATAGTTCTTAAGATCACAGAAATGGTACATAAAAATATTTTCAATTGTTTAAATTGAATGTTACACATTTATTGTATTTAGCAAATTTCAAACTATGTGCTAGACCATTCGGAGAAACAAGACATTCCCATGAGGTCAAGAATATATTATTACTGCCAGTGCTATATTTGTATAAATGTGAGCTGTAAGAGATTTCACCAGGAAAATGGAATGATTCTTTTTTTCATGCAACCAGTGCATACTGAGGGTCTGCTGTGTGCCAGACACTCGGAAGTCAGCAGGGGGCACACTCTTCTAAGCCCCTGCCCTCAAGTGGCTTAAATTCTGTGGGGTTGGGAGAGGGGGCGAGGGAGGTGTTGCCAAGTAAAACACAGGATGCCCCGTCACATTTGAATCGCAGGACAGAACAACACATACATTTTTACTGTGTTTAACACAATATTTGGAATGCTTTGAATATTTATACAAGGAATAATTTTTCAGTATACTTAATGACAAGTAAGTATAATATGTCTGATGTGATATTTAGGACAGTCATACTAGAAAGTGTTTTGTTATTAATGTGAAATTCAAAAACTGGGTGTCCTGTATTTTTATTTGCTAAATCTGACAATTCTAAGGTAGGGAGGTAAAAAACAGACATGCACACAAAACGCAGTATGCCTGTGGTGGTCATTGCTATGATGAAAAATAAAGTGGGGTTAAAAGAGCTGGGGATGCTGAGAGAGTAGGGTCACGGTTGCATATGTCAGAGGGAGGAGCTCTGTGAGAGGGGCTGGGAGCACAGGCCTGAGGGTGTGAGGGTGTGATCCCCACCACTGTCTTTGGGAAGAGCTTTTCTGGTGAAGGAGACAAGTGAAGGTCCCCATTGCATGAAAATTGTAGGGTTCTAAGGAAACAAAGAGAGTCCAGAGTGTAGGAGCAGAGAGGCAATTTTTTTATGGCCCTTGCAGAATTTGTCATTAGGTAAAAATAATCTTCAACATTATTCAAAATATGATCTTTAGTTGTATGCCTGTTATTTGTCTGCCTCTCTTAGTCTTTCTCTTTATATCTGCCACTCATCAAAAGTGTGTATGTGTATGTATCTTATAGACTAAATACAAAGTAATATTTGCTGTATGAGAAAATAATGAGCAACTTAATTATCTGGGCTTTCTTTATACTTGAGTTGTCAATTTCGATCATTTGCTTATTTAACTGAAATTCTCTGCTTTCATTACAGTCATTAGCTTCCATCTATAAATAATAGTGTGTTTGCATCCTGTAAGTGTGTTGGAGTTCCACGCAGTTTGCGGTGTGCAGCAGGGGCCGAGACACAGGGAGTATTTTTATTTCATGAAACCGTTAATCAGATCCTGTGGCTTAACTAGCAATTGTTTAACCTTCAAAATAACACCAGATATCAGGACTCTAATTCCTGAATTTGTTAGTCTTGTTCTTTGTTTTGGACATGGGCCACCATTTGACATTGAGTCAGACCCAGCTCCTGCTCTGCAGCCCTTTTCTCCACACGGCTGTGGTCTGTGTGGCCCCGTGTGAGTGCAGCACTCCTCCTATCTCAGACATTAGGGATGTCAGTAGCTCTAGACCCAAATGTGTCCAGGGACACTTGGACAGCATTTGTGTCCCTCCATCCTGGTGCTTGAATCACTCACCTGGTAGCTTCCCAGAACTATAGCCCCTAGACTTGGAACTCTACCATTCTCTTATTAACTATTCTAAAACGCCTTTGTTCACTAATCTCTGGACCATTTGTTGAGATAATTTTGTTTACTGATTAAATTTTATGAATTAAATGTTAGAGTATTAGTTAGTCTTTGTCCCTAAGTTTTACTCATTCCTGAGCTGGGACATCCCAAATCAATTTCTCAAATTCCTGTTATTAACTCTTTACTTAGACCTGTGTCCCCCACCCCCACCCACACCCCACGGTCATGCTTCTCGACGTGAGTCATGGCATGTTTGGTAGAGTGAACTTCCTTTGAGCATCAGCGTATGGATCTACTCTTAGTATGCACTCAAGCTCACTTCATGGATGTGATTCCAGATTCCACTCTCCTCTTCCCTCCATGGATTTGGCAGGCCCAGGTCACTTGGGCACAGGGTTAGATCCTCCCTTGTTCCCAGTGGTGGGACTGGTTGGATATTGCTACTCACTTCTTATTTTCTAAACAGTGAAGATAAAACCAAAATTACTATGCCCTTTACTCTGAACCCCCAAATCAAAAATACCATTATAAATATCCTACATCTCAAGGATCTCTAATTCGAGGCACCACACACATATTGTTACAAACTTCCAGAACCAGGCATTAGAAGGGCCCTTATTTGTTTAAAACATTTCTAGTCTCTTCACTGTTGTATACTTTTGCAAAACAGATAATATGATTTCCTCCCTCTTGATGTATCCAAACCCTTGCTTGCAAGCCACAGTCATCAAGGCCTCTAAATTTCCTAGTGTCTTTCCATTTTTGGTCCATTGACCCACTCTCGAACGTTGTTACATCTCTTTTGAGTTTTTCACCTTTTGCCCACTAGAACATCTCCTTCCTGAGCCAGTCTGGGCAGGCTTTTCTGTCTGGCTCTGGCAGACATTAGCTCTTTCTTCCCAACAAGTATCTGTCTCTGAAGACTGATGCAGAGTTTAGCCAAAGAATCCTTTCCCAGTGTAAGTAAACAGATCCATGATTGACTAGGTCTCAAGATGAAACACATAATTGTCCTTTTTGCTGTGGGGAAGTGCTTCTGACACTTTAATATTTATGTTCTAGATCTAAAATTTCTACTATTAGCTGTGTGAACTTAATCCCTAAGTCTTTTCTCATTTGTAAAAGAAGGATATTGGCTATTTGATCTGCAAGGTCACCTGCACCTCTGCAGCCTGTGATGCAACTATTCATCACATTTGGCAGTTCGTCTCCTCTTTATAAAACTGAAGAGCATGGAATCAGTAAGAATGAAAATGATCCCAGGCATAATTATGTTCTATGAGGATTTCTATCTTCCTAGTCATGTACTTATTTAAAAGAACATAAGAGGTAATGATGGAAATTACAGATAAAAATATATTAGATGATTATAAATCACAAGTTATATCCGTTTTAAGACTAGACAGAATACTACTGAAATTTCCTAAAAGAAAGTTCTGTGACATTTTATATGTTTTTAGCTTTTAACTTTGCATTAATTCTTTACTGCCTTATGTGGAGGTGAATACATACATAGTTTTAAATTTTTCAAAATTAAGCAGCTCACATGAAATGTAATTGTGATTCCTGTTTCTCTGCCTTTAGTTTTCATAGTGGATGTTTCAAGTGTAAAACATTGTGTGTTTCTTTATAAGAATAATAAGTGTGAGGAATAGTTGTATCATACAGCTCACACTCCAGGATTAGCTATAAATTAATATTTAAAGAACATATTTGAAAATGACTCAGCTAGTCACATTATCTGGGAGATCCCAAATAATTGGAATGAAATTTTTAATTTTGGGAGTGACTTCTTAATTAACTGTACAAATGTGCACAGATCACCAGTGGGTCTTTTTCTCTATGCTCTTCCTTGCTGAATCTGCCACATCAATTCCCGAGTCAATCCCAACGAAGTTCAGGTGCTTTTATTAAAAGACTTTTATATTTTTTATTATTTTATGTCATACTAATAAATTGCCTTTTAAATGTAGAACCCATAACCCTGACCAGGTGGCACAGTTGGTCGAGTGTTGTCCAGCAAAGTGAAAGGTCACTGGTTGGATTCCCTGGTCGGGGCGCATGATGCCAGGGTGCAGGCCAGCTGCCCTGTTGGGGCATGTTTGAGAGGCTACCGACGGACGTTTCTTTATCACATCAGTGTTTCTCTCCCTCTCTGTCTCCCTCCCTTCCCTTCTCCCTAAAAACAAATAAAATCTTTAAAAAATTACACATAAATAAGTGTAGAACCCATGTCTACTTTCTGAGATACAAAATATCCTGTAAGATACTATTTCATGCCAGAATCAGTTTTTTCAGAATTTTATATATATCATAGCCATTATATATTTATATATTATATAATTATATGAGTTATATATTTTATAATCAAATGAATTATATGTGGTATATAAAATAGCTATGCATGCACAGAGTGATGCTAAACAAATCCTTAACCCACATGCTGCAACTTCGTGGAGAGCCGGTGGCACTCAATAAGTGATTATTTCTAAGGGGTAAAATTCAAAAGTCACCTGAATTAAAAAGAATGCACAAGATCCACCTACAAATTCTTTTCTAACATGGGACTGAATTAGACTATGACCCAGAATCCCCACACATTCAGTCCTTCTGACTAAGGGCAATTTGGAATATCCTACAAAGTTTGAAAATAAAGAATAAATAGAAAATATTTAACATACAACCACAGTGAAACAAAGATAAGACCAATATAGAAACTATTATCACAAGCTGTGAAGAACATAATAAGACTGTTCCAACTGATTTTAACATCTCCCTACAGCAGAGATTAGTAGAGTCATAATTTTCAATTTAATGTGTAATCTATATTAAACACAGTAACTTTAAAGGATCTTCTGATGTATCAGGTAGAAGATATATCAAAGACCCCTGAGCCCAGGCTATAAAATCCTTGGACCTTTATAAGAAAATTATCATGTACTTGTAGGATTATATTTTTAAATGTAAAATAATAAGTTTTATCTAGCTAAACTGAAATTCCCATTAATACCTATCATTTAAATTAATATATACATGTTATTTGAGTTGACTACCTATTTTATACATGGATACATCAAATGAAATTAATATATCAGAACATGATGGTTTAAATGATCTTTTAAGGTAGTCTAATAACTTTGTTTTTTTTTCTTTTTTAATCTTAGCAATGTTCTCTATCAGCCACAGAAACTGTGGTATATCTGTTATGTTAGAAACATAAAAATACATAATCCTATTCCTTTGAAAGGCCAGAATAATTTCAAAGAACCACTGGCAGACATACACCAACATAAAATACACTGAAGTGATAAAACAGACTTTGGGTCTTAAGGTTGCCGTGGCTGTTATTAGCATTGAGCAGATCCAAAGACATGAAAAATGGGCCATCTGTCCTTTTTGCTGACTCAAGGAGAATATTTTACAAACAAGATCATCACTTTCAGATGGTGGCTGACTATTATGGATGAAAAGAACCTTAAAATCACAGTACAATATTTTTTATTCCTAGTATGTGAGTCCCTGTTGGAGAGAAAAACCTTCACTTCTGCAAAAATAAATCTGCTCTTTCAATGAGATCAAGCATTTCAGTGATACTTATTTTGAATTTAATATTACATTGTTGGGTCCTATAGGAAAACAGACTGAGGATTTAGTGTGTAGACATTTACATACATTTAGTATGTAGACATTCCAGAGCACTGCGTCCATCTTCCACCCACCATTCCCCTGCCGTCAGCTCAGCTTCAGCGAGTACAGCAGGTGCCACAGTGATTAGTGTGTTTGGGATCATTTTAATCCAGGACATCTTATATAACATCACTGTATGTGTGTGTACATATATGTATATACACACACATAATATGTATAAACACATATAACATCATTGTATTTGGATATCATTGTATATGGGCAAAAGCATCATTTAGAAAACATCATGTATTTCTACAAAATAAATGAGAATTATGCAGATTGCTTATTTCTTTTTACATTATACCAAACATCTGGCTATCATGGGACATCTGGATGTTTGACAACCACCAATCTCAGTATGATTAACTGAGCATTTCATTTTTTATCTAAATGATCTGGCACCAAGGAAAAACAGATTTAATGATTATTAATTAACCTGCAGATCCAAAGAGAGTTGGAAAATTTTCTATTGTGAAACAGGAAGAGAAGCCATTTACTACACTAAAACTGTGCATCTAAATCTAAATCTAGAAGAAATTACAATTGATGCTGATGTATCATATAAATACTTTTTTTTAATCTTGAAGACAAACTGAATCACAAAAAGATGGAAGGATGGAATAATTAGGTTATATCACAAGTGAAAAGTTGATGAGAAAGATTTACATATAAATGAGCAGGGAGGACACCAGGCAGTATTTAGACTATTATCTTAAAGGTGCTGGGGTCTGCACAGTGCCACTCAAGCTTTCTGTTTGGATGCCACAGCTCCAGAGAGGCAACCTAGCAGCTACAAGGATGCTGTTGGACTAATGGAGTTGGTCACTTCTACTGTCAATATCTTGTTAAATATTTAAGATGGCAGGTGGGTCAGGGAATTTAGGAGTCTTGACAGTGGGCATGAGACTGGAGAGTGTGTACAGACAAGCTGTGACTTTACAATAAGAGCAGATTGAAGGGAAAGCTACTGTGATGAAATGAGGGTTTAAAATCATGCTGCTAAGTTATTTTAATGGTATAGAGCTATATATTGGGGCAGCGAGGAGGCTGAATGTGGTGGGAATGCATCTCTAATGAACCTGACAAAGTTTGGATCAAACATATTTAAATAATAAGGGAGAGATTGGAAAAGCTATTATGTGAAAAGTAAGGGTGTATATGCATGTTGTGTGTATTTGTGCAATTGTGTACATATAAATTATTGGATCCTCAACCCCCTAATTTCTTCTCCCCTTCTACATTTTACCTATACAATGCAAGACAGACATTATATTCCACATATCCACTTTTTGTTCCAAGTTATACTTGAGGACTGCTTACTTCTCTATAGTAATTGGTCCTGATTTCTCTCTTTATTCCAGTTTATTCTCCCTGTCAAATTATAAATTACTTTCTAGAATTCGTTTTTCTAATATTCTCTGTCCTACAAGTACCCCTACCAGTTTTTCTTGGGAGCTTCTAAGACCTCAGTGATGGTTTTACCATTGAATTCATTCTGCTATTGAGGAGTATTTCTCATTATAAACTTTTATTGTATTACACAATAGCTGAACAATTATGTGACCTAAAACCTTAGTTTCTTTGAATCTCAATTTTCTCCACAAAATTGAAGTAGCACATACAATGGCATTAAATTTTTTCCTGTTAACACTATTGTGGCCAAAATCAATAGTATAGTAAGTTGGGCCTCCATCATTGATATATTGGAATAAAGGCACAGATTCAATGTAGATTTTTGAGGAAAAATTTTTGACCCTTCTGTAGACACCACCTAGGACAGGGAGTCATGTAGCCTTTTATCCAGATATGTGTTCTTCTGGTTAATCTGTTTTCACAAAGGCTTAAATACCCGTCTCCAGCTCAGTCTGGAAGAAGTGGCCTCAGATTGCATTACAGATTAGCAACTCTGCAGGTATGATGAGGAGAAGCCATCATTCACCTAGGAATTATTTAACATAAAGTTTTGTATACCTACTATATCCCAGGCAGCATGCTAACCACAGGACTATAACTGTGAACAGATATGATGCCTTTTCTCAAGGAACTGGCAGAATAGAGCAGAAGTCATACAATAAATGAGTAAAAAATAACAAACCCACTATAAGAGAAAGCCATTTCCACAGTAACAGATCACTACTAGGGAATTCTGGGAAGATAAGTAAAAAATAATAACCATATAAATACATACCTCATAATTAGTTCTATGAAAGAAATTGAGCAGTGATAGTAATAATTAGGGAATTTTGGCAAGATGATAGCTTGACTATATCTCTGCTACCATGTGAGACCCGAGCAGCTGCTGAGACTTCATGTGCTGCTGGGAAGACCAAGTGCAGGAATTTTTGCTCCCAGAGCTAAGGCAAAGGCAGGGACCAGTGGGGGAGAGGACTATAGAGAGGCCCCAGTCAGTGCAGTAGATCCTGGCAAAACTCTGGCCTGAGGAATGGATGAGTAAAACCTGCCCTCAGAGGGGGAAAAACAAAGAAAGTAATAACCAACATTAAGAAAATATATTTGTAAAAGAAAAACAGCCCAGAATAAAAATGGACAAAACAGTACCCATATCATTGAGGAAAAAATTAGAATGCCAATAAATACAGGGTGGGGTAAATGTAGGTTTACAGTTGTTTGCATGAAAAATAATACAATAGTTAATAAATAATAATACAAGAATAAACTCTGTGTTTCACATACCCACAGCTATAAACCTACTTTTGCTCTTCTCTGTATATCAAAAGATGGTAAAGCTCACTATATTACTGGTTGAAGTACAAATCAGTACCACCCCAAAGGAGAGTACCTTCAGAGTCCCTGGTAAATTTGAACATGCTCACAAGCTATGACTCAGCAATTTTACAAGTTGATAAATTCTCTAGTGAAAGAAACTCTGGCATGTTTCCATAAGGAGCTATGTATGAGGATGCTGAACTTGCCACCTTTTGTAAGAGCGAAACACAGCAACACCTAATTATGCTTTATAGGGAAATTGATAAACTGTGTTTACACAGTCAGAAAATGAACCAAGATTAAAACAAATAAACTATATTTACATGTATTGACCTGAATAAATTATAATAGCATGGTGATTTGGTCAAGAGCAAGTTCAAAAAAAAAGGTATAAAATGATTTAAAGTTGTGAAAATATATTAAATGTAAAAAATGCATTTATAAAAAAATTATTAAAAAACCTAAACCTAGAAAATGATATATATTTTTTTTACAAAGATATCTGACGTAGTCTACAAAATGTAAAATTATGCACAGGTATAAATATACGCCAACTTCAGGAAGGCAGTAACCTCTGAGAAGGGAGGGTGGGAAAGGGACAGGTGAGGCTCCAGCTGTACGTGCAACAGTTGACTCTTGGAGCACAGCCAGAGTGCGTGCCTGGAGAGGTCAGCATGACAGCGTCTGCTTACTCATGGCAGTGGACATCTTTTATGTCATTTTTGTATTTAACAAAATTACAATTACAGTGGGAGATTTCACATGCTTACATACTCCTTAACAAGAGCAAAAGCCACAGTGTGTCAGGGAGTGAGGTAGGGTTGAGGGAGACTGATGTCACAGAGATGTAGATGAGTGGTGTCTATACAGCATGATGCTATGCAAAATGAGAGAAAATCAACCACAAGAGGAAATGATACAACCATGAGACTCACTAAACAGACACCACTAATCAGACATACGAGGCCGTGGTCGGCATAACACAACACACTGTTTTACAGCAAACCTTTTTGCACTCCATCCCCAGTAACTTACTATTCACTTTTAGAGTGAAAGAGCACTCTCAAAAATAACTATGAAAAGAATAGTAAGACAAGAACATAGTCACTTATTATCATTATCAAGTATTATATACTCTACAAAATTGCATGTGCTATACTTTTATACGGCTGGCAGGCAGTAGGTGTGTTTCACCACTACCACCACAGACACGTGAGTAATGCATTGTATTCCTACTGTAAACCAGTATTGCCCATGCAGGCTGTCATTGACCAAAATGTCATTATGTAACACATGACTCTACATTTATTTATTTAAAGCTCCATCATTTTTCTTATGCCAAGATATGCACTGTGTATCAGGCACTAGAAATATAAAATACTATTAGGTTAGATTAAAAAGTAATAAGGAGTTAAGTAGCAATCTCAAAGCACAGTGATAAAAATAGTTATTTTCTGCAGTTCAGAATAAACATTGAGCTAGTGGTATTTTTATTAGAAATGTTCCTCCATCACCAGATATTTACTACCTGCTTTTCTGGGTATTTGAGTGGTTGAAACATTCTTGGCTACACAAGAATGTGAAGGTCCTTAAAAGAAGCATCCCAGTCACTGCCTTGTAAAGATGATTCTTACAGCCTAGTTCTTTTTTTATTGACTGTATTGGGGTGACATTTGGTTCACAAAACCATACAGGTCTCAAGTGTTCAATTTGATAAAACATCACATGCACACTGCATGGAGTACCCATCACCCCAAGCAAAGTCTCTTTCTACCCCTGTTTATCCCCATTTTGCCCACCTCCACTACCCCTACCCCGCTTTCCCTCTGGCTGCTACCACACTGTTGTCTGTGTCTGTGTGTTATGTATACAAGGCCTGATCGGAAAAGTTCCAGCCTTTGTTAATATAATGAGTTCAGTTTGCATGACATCAGTGTAACCTGGCAGCCAAGGGCCGGAATGCACATCTGTGAACAGTGGCAACTTCACTGTACTAGTCAGTGGGGGCCGTAGATGCCATTGAGTGAGCATGTGCACCACGTGCCTATCACATTCAAAAAGACTGAGCAAGTAGAGCTATGAACCTGCATCAAATTTTGCAATAAGCTTGAACATTCATCCATAGAAACTAGTTGGATGATTACGAAGGTTTTCAAGAATGATGCAATGAGTGCAGCACAAACAAAAGTGTGGCACATATACTCAAAGATGGTCAAGAACCTGTTGAAAGTGCCCCATGTTCTGGAAGGCCTGAGACAGGCGGAACACCTGAGAATGTGGAACATGTATGGGCTGCAGTCAAGGAAGATCAGCAAGTGTCAATGAGAGAACTAGGAGCTGATCTGGGGATTCCAAAAACTACTGTGTCTGAGATTTTGATGCAGGATCTTGGCATGAAACGTGTCATGGCAAAATTTCTTCCACAGCTACTGCTGCCAGAGCAGAAGGACCGTTGTGCTGCAGTTGCTAATGATTTCATTCAAACCGCTATCGGTGAACCAGGTTTGGCACCCTGCAACTTCTGGCTTTTCCCAAAACTAAAATCACCTTTGAAAGGGAAAGAGTTCAGAGCATAAATGAGATTCAGGAAAGTATGACGGGGCAGCTGATGGCAATTCCACCAAAGGATTTTGCAGAGTGTTTTGAACAGTGGAAGAGACACTGGGGGAACCTGTGTGAGGTCCCGAGGTGCCTACTTTGAAGGGGACTGAGGTGTCATTGTCCTGTGTACAATGTTTCTTGTATCTTGTATCTTCTTCAGTAAATGCCTCTATTTTTCATAGCACATGGATGGATACTTTCTGGACAGTTTTTCATGTGTTTTAAAAATTTCCTTTACCTTCATTCACCCAGTCCCCCAGTCCTCCTCCTCTCTGACAGCTGTCAGTCTGTTCTGTGTGTCCATGCCTCTGTTCCTATTTTGTTTGTCACTTTATTTTGTTCACTAGATTTCACACATGAGCTCATATGGTATTTGTCTTTCTCTGACTGTGACAACCTAGTTCTTCATGAACTATTTGTGTGCTGGCTTACCCTTTGGACAAGTTAGGCACTTAAGCAGAAAAATCACCTCTAGGGTTGTCAAATATCACTGGTGCAATGTGCCTCCCTATGTGCCTGGCTGAGCAGCTTCCAATGACATTTGACTGGGGTTTTCTCCCAAGGCCATGGCATGCTGCGTGCATCAGAACCCAAGCTGAGAGATCAGTGCATGGCCGGGGGTCTCAGCAGGCCTCCAGGCACTGCACATTCATTTATGAAATGCCTTCTTTCTACTTCAGATTAATCTTACATTCTTTCCAATAGCCATTGTGATATTCTTTTGACTTTGTATTCTGACAAGTTTGAAATAGGATAGCCTGATAGGATTGAACTGATGTATAAAAAACCACAGTTACAACAGTCAGAAATAAATGAAAAACCAATAAACAAGTTTACAGAGTTACCTTCACAGCTGTGTTAGTGCGCAATTCAGGCTCTTTCTAGTTTTATGCCTCTAAATTATGTCTTTGTTTTGAATTAAATTGTGGGAATTGTGTTTACAAAGCAGTTAATCCATCTCCAAAATTTGTAATCTCCCGGTCGTTCTCAGACTTTATTGCAAATGGAATTCAGTTTCTGGATGATAGGAGAGCTACTAAACAACAGAAGGAGAGTTATTACAAGTGTCTTCATGGAAGACATTAGCTTGTGATAATTAACCTGAATAGGGCATATTTTAATCCATCTAAGCAAATAAAATTAAACTTTTTCTCCCTGGATATATAGTTTAATGCCTGTTTAGATTCAAATATCATATTTGTTTAGATCATTAGTCTCAGTGTGTGTTGTTGGGTTATCCATCCATTGAATAATCATGTATTTGGCACCTCCTGTGTGCCTGGCTTTGGAATTTGGAGGTGAATGGGACAATATTACTGCTCTCAGTCAGTTCCTAGTTTGGTGGAGGAGGAAGAGAAGCAGACGAGAAGCATGTGAGGTGTGTCATGCACAGAGGTAGTAACATGTCTTGGTCACTGGGGCAACAGGAGAGAATGGGGGTTCAAGGACAGCTCCCTGGAGAGAGTGCTACTTGAGCTGGAAAAAGTGGGGTAGAATGATGGTCAGTGATTGGAAGTCGGTTTTATCTTGTCAACCCAAATGGTCCAAGTAAAAAAGAATTAAAATCTTCTCTAGCATTGGCCAAGGAACAATTTGTGTAGGACCTTATATATAAATAAATATATATATTAAATATGTATTTAATATATTTATATATTTACGTACTCATTCCTTGTTTCCTTTCATAAAAACCCCTTTAGATATGCAAACTAATCTCTCTCTAATATTTCAAGTTATGGAACTGTCTCTCAGCAGTCACACTCAGTGACTATTATTTAAATGATATAGCTCAATAAACATTGATTGAGTGCAATCTACCCTCTCTGTGCCTCAATTCTTTTTGTGCAAAATTAGCATAATAATCATATCTCAGGAATAAACAAGATGATATATGATATTAACATAGGATACTATAGGACCCAAAATCAGTGTTACATAAGCCAGTTATTATTAATAATAGTGGTATGCCAGGTATTATTTTAGGCACTTATTGTGAGCCAAACAAAAGCTGGCTTTCATGGAGTTTACCAGTGTAGCCAGAGTGAGTGATAGAGGATAGAGAGTAAAAGGAAGCAAAATTTGAAAGATGTGCTAGAGGAGGGAGAGGCACACATTACATAGGAACTTATAACCATTCTAAGAATTTTTAATTTTAAGCAAAAAAAGAACACAATCTAACGTACAGTTTGAAAGAATTACTTACACACTGAATAGATTGAAGAAAGGCAGAGATGAAGTGAGCAGACCAGGGAGAAGGTTATTCAGACCATCATGGCTTTGGGCCAAAATGGAGGGAGGGAGGTAGAAGGGCAGAGAAAAGTGGTCAAAATCTGGCTATATTTTGAAGGTTTAACAGGCAGAATTCACTGATGGGTCGGGTACATGGTGTTCAAGAAGAGAGGTTCCAGAATTCTGGTTGAAGCAGTCAGACCGAAGCAGCCATTTCTTGAGATGGGGTAAGATTTATGAGAAAGAAAATTGATGGAAGAAATCAAAATTTCTATTTCAGACAAGTTAATAATAAATGAGCTAATGAATAGTATATAGTGTTACCAAAAAACAAGGAATTGACTTGGGTTAGTAAAGATGGATAGAAATGAAAGGAAGAAGACATAGCAGCTTGAGGATGGAAAATGAGAGGTGGGGAGATAGAAGACAAGTCTTGCAAAAAAGACACATTGTTTGGATCCAGATGGGAAGAATCAAAGGGAACAGGAATGAGAATTAAAACTGGAAGTCAGTGATCAGGGTTTGGAAAGCAAGGGTGAACAGTTTGAGTTACATTTACTATTTGGTTGGCAACAGCTAAAATTTTCAAAAACAAGCTGATTTGAGCTAAGGATCTTAGCATTTATCACCTTACATTAAGTGATTTGTTTCTGTGATTTGCTCCCCCACAAAACTACAAAGCCCACTTCATTTATTCACCCTTGTACTAGCACAGTGCCTGGAGCATGGTCTGTACTCAATGACTGTAGAACTAAACTGAAGAGGAATGTCTTGGGCCCAAACAGGAACTCTCATTGACATCGTTGGCTCCCTTCTTCCGCCCTAGTCTAAATTCAAACCACTCAGGCTTGTAGAACATTCGGGGTGCCGAGAAAGTTCCAGATGACCTGTTTTAGCACCACGAAGCAGGGTACCACTTCCCACAGCCTGAAAAGCAACACTTAGCACCCTGCTACTACCTCGTTTTGCCTCATATTACAGTCCAGAGCAAAGTTTTAATGTTTCTCTTTCTCTTACACTCAATTTGCTAAATATCGAGTCAAATTGATCCCTGGTTACTTGAAGAAATATAGAGATGGAGTTTCTCCTTCCCTTTGCAGGTTCATTTTTCTCTAATTCAGTCAAAACTCAGAGGAAAACACGTCTGTATTGAAACATCTGTATGACATTGATTGCTCCCCATGCGATTATTCCAACAACTATGTAACAACATTAGGGTGAAAATAATCTCTGTAGCCAGTCTTGTGTGGGCTAACATCCTACTGAGTTGGACAAATAACCTGGGCTGTGTCTCCCCTTTCTTTGAGACTCGTCTTTTCAATAAGAGTTTATTTGCTGTGCCCCCCACTTGCTTTAGTGAGTGATATATTTCTTGAAAATAGAACAAATTCGGTCTTTTCACTTGAAAACACAATTTTTATTATAGTAAAACTATCCTATTAAAAGTTTTTAAAGGTGTGAGAATAAATGTCATTTTAAGTCGGTACAAACTGTTCAAATTTTGATAAAAAATCAGACTAAAGTTGTAGTACACCAGTTTTTTTCCCCGTCTAGCTCCACTTACAGCCAAGTGCACGGCATTCCAAAATATTTGCCTCCATCTTATTTCTTACTCATTCTCTCCCCCTCGCATTATGTTTGCCCATAGCACCTCTACACTTACTCCTGCCCCACCCGTCCGTCAACTCAGTGCTCCCTCGTAAAGGCAAACTTGAGACCACTGGAGGCCCCTAAGCATTGTTGGGGCTTGGACAGTCACATTTTCTAGGCGCCAATGAGTTGGTCAGATGGAAGGTGCTGTGCACAAGGATGTTCCAGTCTGCTGAGAGGCAGGATGTGCACACGCTTCGCTGCAGTGGATGTTGCCCAAAGGAGGGGCTGTAACTCTAGTTCATCAAGGACTATTCCACTGCAAAGATGCTGTTTAGTTGAATCTTAAAAAATAAGTAGGAGTTTACCAAAAAGGGTAGGCATTTTAGGAAATAAATACATAAATATGTATATATATACATACATAATTTCAAAAAGCAGTATGTTAAAGAAACAGGAATTCAATGATACGACCCATTAGACAAGAACATTCGATGTGACTGGGAAGAAGGGTCCAGATGCTGGCTGGGTGGATATTAAAGGATTTTGAACCTCTGCTCAAAATCACAGTGTGGAAGATGAGTGAACTTAAGGTACCAAGTTCAGGTAAAAGACTATTGCCATATCTGTAATGAGGTAAGACAAAGTCAGTGGGATTGAGAGGCTGGGACAGAATGCAGAGGTTTTCGGGAATCAGAACCACCTCAGGTAATGACAGAATGCAGGAGGGCAAAATGATGGAGGAGAGGGGAGTAATGCATAATTCCCAGGTGCCAGTGACCAATGTAGAGAATGCAGGAGGTATTGGCTGGGGTAAATTGGGGTGGGGAAGGTAATATATCTGATTTTGAAAGTGTTGAGTATAAAAAACCTGTGATATGAGCAGAGTTATGTGTTTGGGAGTCTACATAGGCAGAAAGGCCGAAGTCACAGGTGTGGATGCAGATATTCAAGGTAGAACATGGAGAGTACAAAGGGCCATGGGATGAAGCAAACACAACATTCAAGTCTGTCCCAAGAGCCCAGGTTTATTCCCTTACTGCTGTAGCCAAGTTCAAGAGACCCTGACTCAGCCTGGTCTCTAAATTAGTATAAGGGATATCAGCCATTCTTCTGGGAACTCTCAAGTATATATTCACTGATTTGAAAAGTTAAAATGAAATATTCTCATTCTCTAACGATCATGTAACGGTCAGAATGATCCATTAGCCAGAAGACATTTGATAACATCTTTCCATGAGGTTTAAACTGCTGAAGACTTAGCAGTTTTTGGAAGAGCTATAGAAACAAATTTCTCCCTTTTCTTATGAATACTCACAAGAGCTGGTATCACTATCTATCAGATGCTATGTAATCTTTCAAAGTCCCTCTGGAAAATCCAAACACTCATAAATAAAGTTAGGATCTTATCAAACAAGGCCTTACCCAGCCCTATTCAAGGAAAGAAGCAATGCTTTGATCTCTGAAAAATGGCTTGCCTTCTCCTCTAAGGAAGAGTAGGAAAACTATCACAACTATACATGTATATTTAATAATGATAGAAATTTTTAACTTCCAAGGATCTTGCTGAGAAATTGATAAAACAAGACTTCCAAAGTTACACTGCTAGTTACTTCCTAGAGAAGACCCTTTTCTTCCCTACCTCCTTCAGGGTGAGACCAGAAGGCTTGTCACTTAAGTGTGTGCACACACATGCTTAGCTGACATCCATTAGGTGTTCCACAATCTTTTGAAATTTGTTTTGCTATCCTCCAAAATTTTTTCTCTTATGTTTTTATTTAACCTCTCTAGGTTAATGTTTCATCTTAGCTACCATTAATGAGTGTCTATGCTGTGCCAAACCATAGGTTTTTCACATTCTTTATTTCATTTCTGCTTCCAAACTTATGTGAATCAGATATTAACATCCAGTTTTCTAGGTAAATCTGAATTTGTGGAAATCTAAACAGCTTACCAAGGTCAGGCATCCACAAAGAAGCACAGCCAGTGTCTGAAACGCAATCTCTCTGACACAAAAGGCCCCGCTGCTCCTAATCACTGCCACCTCCAAATGAGGTGAGTAAAAGGCAGTCCCTACTAATTCTACATTACCTTGAGTCTCTTAATTCCAGAACTCAACATGTAATAACAAAATTTTGACATTCCAGTAATAAAAAAACAAGAATAGGAAATCCCAAAGTATTGGCAACAAGAGTACGATAGACATAAAACACCCTGCAATAGGGATTCAATTAATATTGGCTGGATCCAAACTTGTCTAGGTCAAATAATATCATTGATGTTACCCCCCTCAAAGGATATACTAGAAATTCAGGATATGAAAATTTGGTTTCACTTAAGCATTTTCAAATAATCTTCAAAAAGAAATTATGTTCCACAGAGTCCCATTTAGCACGAGTGAAATCTTTTGAGGTCCTGGTGGGTGGCGACCCATAGTAATGCTCCTTTCTGGGACCCTGGCCACACCTTTGCCATGTGGTACACTGCGATGGAGCGGGAGGAGAGAATCTCACTGCAGCGGAGCCATCTGTCAGCACTAGTTAAGGGGCTGAATGTCTTTGTGAACCTCTAAGCAGCTCCTAAAACGAATCTGATTTAAGCAGAACATGATCTCCAAATTGTTGCCTCTCCACATGTTATTTCAGAACACTGAACAGTGCACTAAATAAATTAGTTGAAGAGTAATTTTGGCTGGTCCAATGTATGAGTATTGATTTTTTTGTCCTTCAGAGCTTTGCTGTAGCCACTCAAGGACGGAGGAGATAATGCTTTTTTTTTTTATGTAGTAAATGGTAACTTTCTACATTGTGAACACAGCAAAGTGGAAATAAAAGAAGAGATGAATGCTGTACCTGAGCGCTGTCCCTTAGTATCTCTGCCCAATCTTGGCAATGACAAACTTTATAATATATGAACTTTTCAAATAAGGGCAATGCAGCCAGGAGGTCAAATTTTTTCGTACTTGGCTCACAGTCCGTTATGTTACTGCTCATGGGACATATGTTAATTCCTCTATAATGTCACTTAATCCTTCTCACCAATAAAAAATATTTTAATTCAAAAAACCATCTTTTTCCCACAAAAGAGAAGCTCTACCACAATAATGCTCTTTCTGTCTAAACATTATTCATACATTGCAACTACGAATTTCAAAACAATGCAATTTGGAATAAACATATGCCTGGTTACTGTTATCCTTTGGAGAGGAACAAAAAATAATAATTTAAAGCCATATAGTTGTTAGGCACTTGGTTTGATAGAAATGTGCTCTTGGTACAAAAGAGTGACAAGTTACTCAAAGATCAGAAATATAAAGGAATCCCAGCCTCTCAGATGGTTGATGTGACCCTCTGTAAACACAAAGTATGACTTCAAGACTTATGTAGGTTGTCATTTCTAATAATGTGAACAAAAGTGTTGATAAATATATTTAAAAGACTGAGAAGTTTTTTGTAAATCGGTGTTTCTATGAACGCATTCAGACACTTTAAAACATCAGTTTTGCCCTGTGTGTCTTTATTCAGATAGTATAGACACTAGTCTCTGATTATGACAGTGGTTGGCTTACTGAGCTCAGTGGAAGATGAGTATGGAGTTAAGTGTTTTCTTATCCCAGATCCTCCTAGTCAGAATCTCCAGGAATACATTTTCATTCAACACCCCAGTGATTCTTATGCATGCTGAAATTTTAGAATCACAGTCATTCATATAGTACCATACAAATTTTCCAAGTTTTCTCAAATTATTAAACAATTTGCCTGATTTTCCAACTTTAAGATACTAATATATTATCTAAATGTGATACAGAACAGAATTTAAAAAATGGATTTGTGTTAAATGATATAACCAACCCTTGAAGTGTTTCTTGGGCAGTGCTAGGTATTAAGTAATAATTCATTAGTATTAATTTATTGAGTATTCACAAACACTGTATGAAGTATGATGTTTATCTCCCTTCTAGGATAAGGAAAAAAGACACAGAGAGTTTGAATACTTTACCTAAGGTCACACAGTTAGGAAGTGGCAGAGCTAGCTTTGACCTCATGCTATCTGCCTCCCAAAGCCTCATCTTAACTACCAGGTCACACTATGCCTTAAATGTTTGTCATTGAAAACCAGACTGCTTAGAAATTCATAATAATGGGGGGAAATGTTCTCAACAAATTGTTGTATAGGATGAGAAGGAGGAGGTAGAGTCAGATATTTTGCAAACATTTGTGGAAATATGCCCAGGAAAATAAAGACTGAAAAGGTAGAAACCAAAATACCTATTATCTGGTGATGGGGTTGAAGGCATTTATTGTTTGCTCTATTTTCTGAATCCCTGTAATAAGGTAATGAAAGAAAATGAATTACTCATAATTAGAAAACAAAAATTGAGTCACTTTACATAATGATTACATATAATAATGATTGGCCTACTTCATGAAAATAGCAATTGATTTAGATTTTTAATTACACTATTTTAATATTTAACTTAGTTACTTTTAGAACTACACAAATATATATCCATATTGTAGCTGGGTTTGTTTTTTGTTTGAAGAATAGCTTAATCCTTACATACAAGTCTCATATTTTTATATTATTTTTAGTTGCTCTTCAAAAAATTCAAAACACATCATGGCACTAAAAATAAATATGCTGCTTCTATATCACTGCAATGGAAAAGTTAATCGTATTTTGTTCTCCCATTTATTATGTTCAACCAGGAATAAATTAGGCTATTTGTCTGTAGGTATATTTTTATTGCCAACAGTATTTATTTTAATGTTAGAATCTAGGAAAATAAATTATATTTTAAAACAGAAGGAAAAAAAGATAGGCAAATGTACACTCATCTTCATAGCACCATTATTCACAATAACCAAAAGGGAAAAGCATCCCAAGTGTCCATCAATGGATAAATGGCTAAGCAAATGATGGTATGTACATATAATGGAATATTTTTCAGCCTTAAAGCAGAAGAAAATTCAGACACATGCTATACAACATGGATGAATCTTGAAGACATTATGCAAGGTGAAATAAGCCAGTTATAAAAGGACAAATATATGATTCTGCTTTTTTGAGGTATCTAGAGTAGCCGAATTCACAGAGAAAGAAAATAGAATGATGGTTGACAGAGGCTGGAGGAAGGACAGCACTAGTGTTTTACGGTACATAATGTCATTGGGGAAGACGAAAATGTTGAGAAAATGGATGGTGGTAGTGTTTGCACAACGATGTAAATGTACTTACTAACACAAAACTGAACACTTAAAGATGATCAAAATGATAAATTTTATATTATGTATAATTTATCACAAGAATGAAATGAAAAGATGTTAAATATTATATCTTCCATTTGTTATTGCCCTCAAAAAAGTCACATTCTGAAAATCTTGAAATGACCAGTTTATACATATACTCATAAAATTGTTTGACATTGACATCTTTTTAGAAATAGTTGTCTTGAATTTATCTCTACTGAATCAGTCTTTGATCATAATGTATGTCTGCTTCTTGAACTTTTTTTATGGCTTTTGTTCTCATTACAAATAAAATTCAAATTCTGTAAAAGATTATTTATAATATAAGTCCCTATATTAAGTCCCTATAATATAAGTCCTGCATATAAACACAGGGTGGGGCAAAAGTAGGTTAAAAGTTATGAGTACACGAAACAGTTTATTCTTATATTTTTATTTATTAATTATTGTATTATTTTCCAAATGAACAGTTGAAACCTAATTTTGTCCCACACTGTGTACATATGCTCCTCCTCTCTCTCTCTTCCCCATCTCTCCCCCCTTCCCTCTGCCCATTTCTCTTTCTTTCTCACTTATCTCTCTCCTTCTCCCTGTCCCAAGTGTTTGTACAAATACCTTCAAAATCTCACATTGGCTGTTACTTGTATTTTTGGTAGAGACCAAATGGGGATAGGACTTGCAATAGTAAGATGAGCCATTTCTGAGTCACGGCACTGTTGAGTTAGTGGTCCTTGTTCCCTGACTCAATCTTTATCTCCAGTGATAAATAATTCAATGTGGACAGTTGTCATGTATATTCTTAAGTGCTTTATATTGGTAGCATTTCATCCTCAGAACACTATGGGGTAAAATTTTTTGCTATTTTCCCATTTTATAAATGTGAAAACCAAGGTACAGAGAGCAAGTTACCCAAAGTAAAGTAAGCATCTGAATGGCATTCCAATATCAGTGACAAATCTAGAGCCGATGCTTTTTTTTTTTAATTTTTATTTTAGTTTATTCAGTACAGTTTCTATCCTTTATTCTCATTCCCACCCACCCACCCATTCCTCCCCTCCTCCCTCCCCTTTCCAACACCCCTAGTTTTGTCCATGTGTCCTCTATATTTGTTCCTGTAAACCCTTCCCTTCTCCCCTCAAAACAAAGTGAAATAGAGCCGATGCTTTTAAGCAGCACTGAATACAGCTTTCCCTAAACACAAACACTTATTTTATTTGCTATTGCACTTATTTTTTCTTATTTCTGATTACATAAAATATGTACTCGTTCAAAAAAAGTAGACATAAAATTTCAAATAAGAAAATAAAAATCATTCCTAATCCTCTATCTAGATATTACTTTTAAAATAGTTTTTTTCTTCACATAGACAATTTAAAATACCCAAATGAAGGGAATAAAAATAGTAAACTTGTAAAATTTCAGAGTAAGAAAACTTCTAAAACATTCATTTTACTAGTCAATTCCTTTCTTTACAAAGATATTTTGAAGTTAGGAAAGGAAAGTTGTTGATAGATTTCATTTAAAAACTGTCCTGATAGCAGTAGGTATATATTTTTTATAAGTACATATAAAGTTATTTAAGAGTTATTCCAAGTTTTCAAATGATACAGCGTAATATTCATTTCATCTAAAATTTTTAAGAGATGTACAAAGTAGCTGCTAACGTCAGGGCCATAGCGTCTTCTATTCCCTTTAGGGAAGCGAGAATGATGTGCCTGTGAGTGGGCAGCGTGGCTCTCCGGCCTCACAGGCAGCCGTGATCACCAACTGTATTTAGAAAGCGTCTACTTTGTTCAGGCAATTTTCCATATAGGTGAACAGGAGTTAAGATCTTTAACAGATAATATAAATTTCCCAGAGGCTGGGAATATCTTTAAAACACTGTGCCTATCCATAGTAGTAGTGCACTCTTATTCCTGGATCTGTAAATTTAACTTGAAAGTTATTTCAGATGCATATCCTAAAAACCTGAGGTAGGAAACCTGTACTTTACTGAGAAACTACAGAAAGCACATAAATAAGCAGTTTATGGTGCTGCAAAATGGAGTAGGAGTCTACACTTCCCTTCATGGAACTTTCAAGACAGCAGAGAGTGTGATTTTCAAAGACATGGTATACAATAGTTACAATGCCTAAACGGAACAGCCCCTATAGTTATAAAAAGCTAAAGCAATTCCGAGAAAAGAGTAATCATAACCAATAAGATTGGGGAATGAGCACGATGCAGCAATAACTGTTTTCAAAGTGTGGCTTTAATTTAGATCCTGAAGGATGGGTAGGCTTTTAATAGCTGAAGATCTCTTTATTCATTAACAAATATTAATTTAGCATTCTATTATGTACTTTTTCAAGGACTAGGCAAAGTGGTTGACTACACTCCAATTCTCATTCATTCTAATAAACAAATAAATGAATTAGGTAAGTTCAGACATTGATAGGCTCTTTACAACACTAAAATAGGATACTATCACAATGAGTGATTTGGTTAAAATAGGGGAGAAAGGGCTCTTCTTGAAGGTAGGACTTTCTGAAAATATGGTATCTAAATAACTTAAATAATTAAATTGAAGCAATATGAAAGTAAATTTTAACAAATATTGAATATTTAAATTTGAATACATGTGAGTATATAAAATAAGTAAAGTACAACAAATATAAACTTAAAATAAATATTAAAAGCCAGTCTTTAAAATATCCAGGGCCTAGAGCATTCCAGAAAGAGGAAATAGCAGGTTTGAAGGTCCTCAGGTTGGAACAATGTCTTGAGTTCAAGAAACAGGAAGTCCAGTGGGCTGGAGTGGAGTAAACCGAGTGGTGCGGCATGAGGTCAGATCATGAAGGGTCAGGAAGGACAGCTGTTCCAGCAAGAATAGCAGGAACCCAGAAAGAATTTGGAAGCACAGCAACATAATGGTTGAACACACATGGGCACTGGAAGCAAATGGCTTGGCCTCAAGTTCTAGCTCTTCTGCTTCGGAAATGTTTAGCATTTGCCAAAGTTACCTATTTCTTCAAGTCTCAGTTTCCACATCTTTATGCAAAAATAACAATGATGTCTATCCTGAAGTTTGTGGTGAATACTTATCCATATAATGCACGTAAAGGGGCTTTAACCAAGTGTCTAATACTAATGAAAGTGACCATTTTAGATCATTTGGAGGAATGAAGTTTAATTCAGCTTGACTGTTACCTATCGGGAAGAGTAATGGAAGGTGAGTTTACAAATGCAGCTGGAACCAAAATCAACAGAATATGGAACACCAGACTATTCCATGAGCAGGAGAGAATCACAAACATTTTCTATCAAGGAAGCGATACATTTGTGCTAGGCTTTGGAAAGATTAATATAACAGTTGTTTACAAAATATTTTGGTTATGGGAGATACAGAAGTAGAAAAACCAATTAGAAAGCAATTTAATTTGTACTACAATAGGGGCAAAAAAGAGGAAATGGATTACAGCCATTATGGAAGTTAAATTGACAGGACTTTGAGACTATGTGAGTAAGGGCAGGCCTCAAAGCTGGGGGCCTGAGACAATAACTGAAATAGAAACGGTGATAGAAGAACCTGTCTTGAGTCAGGAGAAAATGACTCAGCTGTGGGGACGTGCTGGTTTGAGATTCCATCAAGGTATCCAGCCAGCAGTAGAGAATGTAGAACTAGAATAGGAGACCAGTACTGGTTCGAAATGTAGATTAGAGTATCATCAACATTCAGGTTATAGCCAAAGCCCTGATTGTTGGTGGGATGTTGTTGCCAAGAAAGAATGGAGATAAAAGAAAAGAACGCTCAGGGCATAGTCTCAATGTCCAAATACACTTCACCGACAAGATCGGAAGAGTGAGTCTGGGGAGTGGTCCTAGTGATCAAGACAGCCGGAAGAACATAATGAGCAGAGTCTATGTCAATTGCTGTAAGAAAACCACTAAGTATAAATAAAAATGATATACGCTTCTCATTTCACTAGTTGTTTGGCCCCATATCTCATTTGTTTCTGTTGACCCAAATTCAGGTATATACAGACAAAAAAAGGTTTTTCAGGATAACAGAAAAAGTTTTTCTGCTGCAAACAAGCAGACTTATTTATATAAATAAAATTATGAAGATTATAAAAGTAGTTCAACTTACATAAAATATTGAAATACCATGACAAAGTACATATTAATTAGCTTAAAAATAAATACCTAGAACATGACCAATAATGGTCAGAAACAACAGAGTCTGGCACAAGAAGTAGAGATGTAGGTCAACTTTGTTCTCAATTGGAAAAAATAAGTGGGCTGACCAATATTTCCTCTTGGGTTTTCTCTGTAATAACATACAGTGAGGAATAAAATTAACTTGAGAAAAAGAGTCAGCTTTCTATAGTTCCATAATTTTTGATATCAGAAGTTTGCATCATTGAATAATGAAACAGATTTTTAATTTATAAATGTTAATACTTGATCCAGCAGTCTGGTTTAACCAAGAATTTTTTAGTGTTTGTTGAATTTATTGCGGTGAAATTGGTTAGTAAATTATATAGGTTTCAGGGGTATAGTTCTATAATATATCGTCTGTGTATTGTGTTGTGTATTCACCACTCCATGTCAAATCTTCCATCACCATTTGTCCCCCTTTTACCCTCTTCTCCCTCCTCCTTTTCCTTCTGGTAATCACCATACTGTTGTCTGTGTCTGAGTATTTTTTTTTCTTTGCTTAATCCCTTTGCCTTCTGCACCTAGCCCCAGGGTCTCCCCTCTGACAGCTGTCAGCCTTTTCTCTAGCTGTGAGTCTGTTTTTTTGTTTGTTAGCTTATTTTGTTCATTAGACTCCACAAATATAGTATTTCACCATATATAATGCATACTTTTTTGGCCAATTTTTGAGGGAAAAATTGGGTGTGCACTGTGCATGGATGATGCTAATTCCATATCCATATAAATGTTTTTAATTCCTATTTATGCTTATGTGTTAAAAGTGTAACTCTAGAAAGCAATAATGATATCCATATGCTCAAAAGTAAATGCTAAAATTCCTTTATAATACAAAAAACAGGTATCTAAATATAAATAAACACAAAATTGAATTAAAAATTTAAATAAAAGATTTTTTTCCCTGAAAGTTAGGGCCAAAAACATGGGTGCATATTATACATGGCAAAATACGGTAAGTGAAATCACTTGGTACTTGTCTTTCTCTGATGGGCTATTTTACTTTGCAACCAAGTCCATCCATGTTGTCAAAAAAGGTAAGAGTTTCTTCTTTTTTATAGCTGACTAGTATTCCACTGTGTAAATGTACCACACAAATAAAAATCAGCTAGTCAAGCCAGAGTTCTAATTAAATGAGTATAGGCTTGCAATTAAAGCATAAATAAAAGTGCACAGAAAAAATTGCATCTTATTGGTTCTTATAATAAAGGTTGACAATTGATGAACTCTTCCCAACTGCCAGATGTACTTAGTTATCATCTGTATTACTTTAATGTTCACAATACTTTTATAATTAAGTACCACTGTTATTTTAAATTCAACTGATTGTTTGAGTTGCCCAAAGACATGCAACAATGGAGTAATGACGTAGAACTGTGCAACCATTGGTCTAACTCTACAAACATTTCTCCTCGCAGCACACTCTGGTAACTTCAACTTTCTTAGTGTTCAAAATACTCACTATATATAGTATAGCAATGACATATGAAGGATGTTTTAGCTCTAAATCATCCTCACTTAAAATGTAAAAAAAAATCCAGTTTCACTGCAAAAAAAAAAAAAGTCCATATCTGTCTTCATGACCTAGAGTAGTATTCCTGACAGTTTGGGACAAAAGGCAGTAGAGCAGAGACAGGAAAAGCTTTGAGGGTTTTCAGCATAGAAGAGGGGAATTTTTATACCACACCTACCCTACCTCCCAATTCCAGAATTTCTTACCATTCTTTCTCATGCTTTACATACCATTTTGAACTCATCCTCTCCCTGGAATACCTTTCTGCCTCTAGCCCACTTGGGGGCTAAGATTATTCTACAGGCCTCCACTCTCGAGCTCCCTTCCCCAGACAGTCTTTCTATCCCTCACTTCACCATTAGATGCCTTTCTTCATTTTGCTGTTAACACCCTGCCCTCCTTCCTATCACAGAATGTCACAAACACACAGTTTCCTAGTTGTCTGTTTACAGTTTGATCTCTACTAGACTATCAGATCTTTCCAGAGACAATAAGTTTTTCATTCATATTAATGTAGTAAAAAATTATAAAACTAATTATTAAAATTATTTTACATTGTTATTAAACTTATAAAAATAAAAGATGAGTATTATTTTTAAAAAATATTTGCTGAATGAACATATTTCAATGTAGCTCATGGCTTGCAATGTATTTTCTCATGTGTTATCTAATTTTTCATATTAAGCTTGTATGGTCAGTATAATGTTCTTATGTTTAAATAATGAGAAACCTAAGACACAGAAAAGTTAAGAAACTTATCCAAGGTCACAAGTGCCACAACCACCACCACCCCTCCACCCCCCGCAAAAAAAAAAAAAACCCAACTGAGACTCAAACTCATGTCTTTGGACTCTTTCAGTGTTACAACTCAGATGACAAGTTGGTTTAGAAAACTTCAAGATGTTCCTCCAGTGTATCAGATTTCATGCTCTGAAAATTTATACTCCTTTGAAGAGGTAGCACCCCACAGAAATTTTTTAACATCCCATTTCAAGTTAAATGGACAAGAGTGTTTTTCAATTCAGTAACTGTTTATTGCAGAGCATACTGGTAGTAAATAATGTATGTAGTCTTTGCCCTTGAGAGAACTTAAAGTTTAGTAGAAAGGATCAGAGAAAAACACAAATAACTTTAACTCAAGGCAAGAAAGAGAGGTGACAAAGAGTTGATAGTTTATTGGGCAAATCTTTACTAAATAATTCTATCTGCCAAGCTTGGTGTGATGTGCTAGGTATATGAGGATAAGAAATGGGTTGTGAGCTCCCAAAAGAAAGAGATGTCATCCACAGAGCTGAATTAAAAACACTCATGAAGTGGCAGGATCTGAGAGGAAGTTTAAAGAGCTGGTTGACTTTCAAAGGACAAGGATAAGGGGGTCGTTCTGGGAAGATACTGAGACATTAAACAAAAGCTACAGGGTAGAAATGAGTGGGGCATGTCTTAGAGAGAACCAGGTTAATTAGAGTTGTAAGGGAAAAATGGGTAAATAAGAATGAAATGTTAGGACTTTAAAGTCAGCCTGAGGAGTTAATTCATAATTTGAAAAGTAGTGAGAAACCACTGAGAGGTTTGAGAAGCAGAATGACGTTATGGCAGCTGGGATCTGTAAATGCGTATCTATTAGGCATATAGGATGCAATAAGAAACAAGTTTTCAAAGCTAACTCTGATAAAGTAGCATCATTTAATTACACTGTTTTATTACAGAAAATATTTAGGTGATCTAAAGTAAACACATTTTTTTATTTTTTCCCCTAAAATAGATAAAACAATTTTAAGAGAGTCCCCACTGGTGAGTGTTCATACTAAATAAAATGCCTTTTAGGGTGAGAGATTACAACTCAGTACAGTTAAATTAGATTTTCTATTTCTTGGTACTAAACTCCCTTTGGTAGTTGTAGAGAACTTCTATTGTAGATTATAAAAGAAAAAGAAGAACGTGAAGTACACGGCAGTTTTTCATAGTTATTCCGGGTGACATTGAAACTGTCAGAGTGCAGACAAAGGAAAGGCATATAAATTAGACAAATAACTTTCTTTAGTCTGATCATGAAAGACAAAGAGAACTATATAAAGAGATAATGAATTTGTCTAGGGTGGCTGCTGCTGAATGAGCAACCCCAGATGTGTTTCAATTCCAAAACATAAAGGTCAAGTCACATTGGACTGCTCTTTCCAAAAAGGAGTCATTTTTAGAATATTCCATATATACATTAGCAAAAATATTTTACTTATGTGTCAGTTTTAATCGTATTGATACTAAGTATATACTGCTAAATATTATTTTAACAACTGACATCCCTACATGCCTTAGAGAGTAGCTTCAGCGACATAACTTCATGTTTTTGTTTTTAATCAAATGAAATAAGAAGATACTTGTCATAGTGCTATACAATTGAATCTTGCACTTACGGGCATTGAATAAATACTTCTTTAATGATAGACATGTTATACTAAAGAAAAATGGCTTTCAAACTATACTACATTAGGTGGCCAAAAACTTTCTCTGGATTATAAATTCCATGAGATGATCTACAAAAAAAATTTCTACTGTCAATTAAATTTTGGAAATTTTCATGTCTCTTTCCTTTGGAAATACATATTGCATATTAGCATAATAAGTCTGATATATTCTGCCTTAAAAAAGATCTATTTAACTTTATTCAACCCAGTGCTTTTCAAACTTATTAGACCACGTTATCTGTTTAGCTTCTTTTAATATGTATTCATATTCCTTTCTGCCTTTAGGAAATATTAACAGAGAATCAGGAGGACAGCATTAGATACCAGGGAAATGTTAATTTTTAATAAAAGGACCTGCTTACCACTAACCCCACTTCCCAATAAAACTGCTACTGAGTCAACCCACGGGGTGCTCGAATTTGACATAGATATTCATGGGATTTCCATAGTCTTACTTAGTTCTGCATCAGGAGTGAAAAATACCTCTGATTATTTTGTCTCCCCATCTCTGCTACCTCCATCCATTCATTCAGTTCATGTTTTCTTGTGTCCTGACTCTGTGAGTAGTCATGATCTATTCTGGAGATAAATCCCATGGTCCTCACCTTCACTGAACAAGTAATGTAGTGGAAAAAAAGACAAGAACAAAGCCTGGTATTTTTTGCTAAGGAAGATACCTCACACTGTGGAAATACAAATCAGGAGCATCCATACTCCTTGGTAGATTAAGGTCATCCTGCGAATAACTAAAATCTGAAGAATTGGTAGGTGACATTAAAAAACAAACAACTCAGGCCAGGCCTTGGTGTGGTAGAATATGGCTTTAGGGGAAAAGGAAATGCAGTAATTCATTCTATCCATGTAATCTGACCCCCAAAGGAAAAGCATTTCCTTACCATTGCATTTCCCTTCTCAGGAAAGCCTGGGAGCCCTATCCAAACCCTGATATCTGTAGGATAATCCACAGGGGAGGGGAGGTGGCTGTGCCTCTTAAAAGCTTGACCCTCTCTTCCTTGATCAGGTAGCTGTTATTACCTCAGGGTAAGGGGCTAAGGCTGCACTCTCTCCTGTTCCCCATGATTTAAGTCCGGAGCCACAAAGGACAACAGCTAAGTTGCAACTCCTCCTCCAGTGCTTCCTCTGCAGTTCTAGCCAACCCGAGAGAAGGTCCTTTCTGCAGCACTGGACTCTATGATTGCAACCATAAGTCAAAGCCAGAAACACTGCTTCACAGAGACAGAATATAGCTATTTGAAGTATGTTCACAAAATATGAGATATGTAAGGATACTGATGGCCAGGCAGATGTGGATCTGTTAACTTCTTGTCAAAACATCAATTTGCTCTTGTGGAGACGGCCCACTGGACTGTTAAATCAATGTGTATGTCACATATAAGCAAAAATAAAAAGTTTCTAAAATTGAAAATCTCAGCATTATTCATACAAACTCAAAAACACTAAATTGGCAACATTTTAATAGAATGAAGATTAAAATGTTTTAAAAATGAAAAACTGGAATAAGCTACTACATGCAATGTTTCTATATTTTTTAGAAGGAAACATTCACAGGAGAATGTGAATAATTTATCATCCTGACTAGGCCACTCCCACTCTTTTCTCTTTAAAGTCAAAGATGGTGCAATGATTATATTAGGCTTCCTAAAAGAGTAAATTATCTCTAATTTATGTAAATTCATAGTAGCAGTAAAATACTTATGTAGAACAACACACGGTCATCTTGAAATTATTAAACTACTATAAAATTATAACTCTGAAAAGAGTTTCAAAAACATGCCTAGCTCATTTTTCTTGCCTCTAGGCATGACTGAGTTACAAATAATTCCACAAAAATAACTATCTACAGAGAAGACAGAGCAATTATTCTTGTTAGCTACAGGGTTCAATTACATTTATATAGAGACAAATATTTTCCCATATGGCACATTTCCTAATGTTTCCTTATGTTCATATTCAACTAAATTCTCAAGAAAATTATTTTATGACTTTATGAACTTTTGAAAAACCCTCTCATTCATTTGCCTTGATATTCCCATTTTTGTCTCAGAGACAGCACTGCCAAGACAAAATTTTAATCACCTCCAGGTGAAATATCAAAAAAATGTTTTAAGAGTGGTAGGGTAATCTAGCTCTATACTAAAACATTCTGCTCTTTCCACAGAAATCCAGAAATAAAGCAAGCATGGCTTCTTCCACTGACACAAGAGTAATATTTTTAAATTTTAATGACCAACTTTGGTGGGAATCTGGCAGACACCAGATATCCTCTGCAAAGTTTCCACACAGGCTAATTCACTCCTTTTATCGCTGTGTGTACCATCTAAGCTCCCTTCAAAATCCTGCCCTCCCACCACTAAGGGCTGCATTGAGGGATTCTAGAAGAGTTCTGGCATCACACACAAGTTTGCCAACCAAACATCTATTAAGCTCCTCAAAGTTTCTCTCTTCCCCACACTCGGAAAGCTACCAGGGAGAGTACTGGAGTTGAGGGGCACGAAAGGATTACATACAACCTTTGAAGTTAAAAAAGCCCTCTGTTTGACACACAGTTCCATTACTGACTAGCTCGATGACCTTGGAAATGTCATTTTCTTCTCTGTTTTCAGGTCCCTTGTCATTTAAATGGAATAATGATGCCTTGCTCATAGGACACGATAAGAGTTAAGTGAGATAACCTATGGAAAACATATACCATATGCCCAGATTGTTCCTCAGTCCATGTTTGATGTTACTGTTTCTATTATTGTTGATGTTCTGGTTGTTAGTAGTATTGCTATTTCTACTGGGAATTGCAAAGTATGGAAGCCCCAAAAGCCCAATGAAGAAGTTTAGGATTAGTATTAGTAGTCACTGGAAGAAGTGTTGGAATTTTATGCTGGCAGGGACATATACAATGTTCAATAGAGTCAAAGTGATATGACTATTAAGACAAAATATTTCTTTGCTCTGGCTGGTGTGGGTCAGTGGATTGAGTGCCAGCCTGCTAACCAAAGGGTCGCTGGTTCAATTCCCAGTCAGGGCGTATGCCTGGGTTGCAGGCCAGGTCCCTGGTAGGAGGCACTCAAGAGGCAACCATACATTGATGCTTCTCTCCCTCTCTTTCTCCCTCCCTTTCCCTTTCTAAAAATAAATAAAATATTTTTTAAAAAGACAAAATATTTATTTTATGGAGAGATGAGGAATTGACTTAGGATGCACACAGAATGTCTGATAAAGCAAGAAATTCTCTTATTAGTATCCCACTTTATACATGAAGAACAGAAGGCTTTCAGTATTATTGTTAAATTCCCAGCATGATTAAACTAGGATATCTGAGCCCAAAGTCAATGCTTTATCCACTTATACCATTCTATACCCTCTGCTTTTAGGACAGCAGTCCTTCCCTTGTTCTTCCCCCGCCAGTCAACCCCTTATGCATTGCGTATTTTGAATTCCCATTGTATATTATATTCACTTTATTCTAGTATAGTTATCTATTGTATTCTATCTCTTTCTATTAAATTGTAAGCACTAGGAGATCAAAGAGAATTTCTTATTCATTTTGTATCTCAAGGCCTTGCTCGTTCTGAGTGCCACCTCTAAAGGGCTGAGTGGCCCAGTGCGGAGGGCAGTCAGGGTCCCAGCTGGACTTCTCTGAAATCCACCAGCACCTCTGCAAATGAGGAAGCTTCTGTCCAGAGATTGGTGAATAATAAAGATTAATGAAGAATCCAGGGTACAAAATTTAAAGCCTTTCAGACCTAGACTAAGGATAAATTCCTGAGCTTAGGCGTTGCTCCTTGAAAGTTCTGTTATTGGAGAGATTAATCTGCCGGAGTGAATTTCAACCAGTGTATCTCAAGAAATGCTGCAAGGATCTTTAAAGCATGCAATACCTGACTAATTACTCAGGGGCACTGACCTCTTTATCTTAGACTGTCAGTTAAAATAATGACAACAGCCACATAACAATGGTCGTCCAGTGGGCATCAAAATTATATCTATTTTTGTCAGATTGGCAAAAAAATGTATTTTTTGGTGTGCACAAAATTTTAGTGATTACCTTATTGTGCCATGGGATGAAAAAAGTTGAAAATCACTCACCTACCAGCAATACATAAGGACAGATTAGCAAGAGATGGAAGTTCCAGTAAAATCATTCATTGGCTAATTAAATTCTCTCTTCACTCGGTTTTACTGCAATTAAAATACAAAAGGTCTGCTTACATTTTGGATGCCTTGATATATTTTTGAGAAATACAATTTCTGAGTGGGCTTTCACTTCACTTTTTTCTGCTTTGATATCATGCAGTCATTATCCGTGAGGTCCCACAGTGCTCCGTGTTAAATTCACCAACTGCTGTTCTGCACATTCCCTCAGCCAATTTATTTCAATTTCAGAAGGAGCAACCGCTCCACAGTGGCTGACTGCGGACTGCAGTTCCACGCCATCACTCTTCAGGACTAACTCGTCCCAAGCAAAAAGCTTCCACATGCGAGCACGAATGTGGTCAGTCCCCTGGCGGTGGCACCTCCAGGCCCAGTTTCTAGCACAAGATTGGATTTTTATATTAAAAAAAAATAACTGGAGAAACTGTAAGGGAAAAGACATAGATTGCACAGATATTTTCAAACCAGTCATTATCTCATGTAAGAGTTAGGTCTTATTCATAACATAGTTGATGGTGGCCAGATATCATAAATGCTTATGTTTACTTTTGAAAAAAAAATATAGAATTCTTAAGGTAATGACTTAAAATTCATAATTTTTGTGGTTAGGAAGCCTGAGTGTTCAGAGAATTTTCCTCAAATGGCTATCATCAACTTAAAATAGCTAGTGCACATTTACTAAATAAATTTGTACTAAGCTAGACACATAAGGTGGAAAATCTGTGGCATGGAGCCCATAAAAGTGCCCCTTAGTCCATCTGACCTCCCTGATCTTGTCTGATTACATCACATGAATTCATATTTTATAGGAATGATCCAGCCTTTATTCGACAAGATCCTTTATTCTCGAATGACACTATCATTTATCCCTTTACCTTGCACTCATGAACAGCATATCAGAATAAGGCACGTTGCTATTTAAAATGTGTACTCAGGAATTATTGGTTATGTATTGTCACACTCTAGCTAAAATAATGACTGTATCCTAAGTAGTTCTAGAAATGTATGCACAATAGTCTGTTGGAGTAGGTTTTCCAAATTTGAGTCGTACATTATCACAAGACTAAACATTTTTCAAGTATAATAGTACACAAAACTTTTTCATGCAATTTGAATAGAGAAACCATTTCAGTTGGATCAACGTGCAATTTTCATATGCTACTATTGGTGCAAAAACAAACAGCATCCCGCATTTCTTCTCTTGTTTAAAATGATAATCAAGTTTATCATCTTCACTAGGCAACAAAGCAAACAGCACCAGTATAAAACTTAGGAAGGAAAAAGAATGCTTACTGAACTTCAAAGGTGAGTGAAACACTGGACATGTGTTATCTCCTCTGAGTTTCACAACACAGAAATGAAATAGTTATTATCTGAGTTTCACGGGTATTAAGTAATTTAGCAAATGCATCCAGACAGCTCTTTAAATAATGTAACTCCACAGGCGTCTGTTCTGAGCACTCTGTTTTTCTATGGTACATAATTTCCTGGGTGCTCTCCCCTCTTTATATGGTGTCGGTTGCTACATATACACTTTGATCACTCCTAAATCCATTATTTCTCACTATAACCTTTCTCCTAAACCTCAAACCCATGTACCCAACTGCCTACTACATATCTTCCCTTCCTTGTCCCTAATCAGTTCCTTCTCCAAATATCCATTATTGATTTCCTTGTTCTCTCTAGTCTGTCTTCTTTATCTCAAGTGTTTGCTGGTACCCCCATCCAGCCAGGGTAGGTGAGGACTGGTCATCTTATTTTTCTCTATTACCCCTGACATCCTCTTATAGATTTTACCTCCTCAATATCATGTTAGCTCAACTAGAGAATCTACATCTGTCCTCTCTACTCTCGCTAACCTCCCCTTATTATGTCTGTTACCATCTCTTGCCTGGACTCCTAACACGTTCTCCTGCCTGCAGTTTTCACACTCTCAACACTGCTTGAGAATCTATATAAATAATGCAAATATACCATTTCTCTTCTTAAAAACTTTCAGTGTCTCTCCATTTCTTGTAGGAAACAGGTCGAGCCCCCTAAGAAGACCTTCCTTGCTCTGGTTCATATTTTTTTCCCTTAAAGCTTCATCCTCTTCATCCTTAACCCTTACTTTATTCTCCAGAAACACAGACTCCTTACATTTTTTTCTCACATAGCATGATTTTTCTTTGGTCATAATATTCTTTTGGCCTAGAATTTCCTTCTTTTCTATATTGTCAGTTTTTCTAGCTGACTCCTCTTTATTCTTCAAGATTCAGTAAATGCCACTGTCACCAGAAATCCTTCTGTGACCCAGTCTAACAGAAATCAGGATGGTGGGCTTACACTTGAAAGTCATTAACTGATTGTCTACGGAGTTGCATTGGCATCACTGGTGTTTGAGCTTAGAGAGCAGTAATGTATACTTGCAAATGAACTTGAAAATCCTAAACCTTGCTGAAACAAATAAAGACGAACACTTTAAATAATTGTGGAAGATTCCTTTACTTCCTGAATTAACTTGTAAGATCTTTTCTCTAAGCTAAATTACTTAAATAGTTTTATTCTCCCCTAGAGTAATGATAGAAACTAATTAGGCATCCTCCAAGGCACAGATGGGGAAAATATCATCCTCCCTCCTCTTAATCCCTAGGATAACCAGATGTAGTGAAAATCCCAGCCGCCTCTTTAAGGTCTATTGGGGAGCAGTAGGATCCAAGAGACTGGACCAGCCAACCAAGCTTAACATTTGCATCCAAAGCCCCCCAGAAGCAATGAATTCAGCTCCCCATTTTACTGCTTATGGGAAATATTACCATATGGAGAAGCAGGCCTGTGCTTAGGGGAGAAAGACATTTACCCAGTCAGAACATCCTTGTGTCTAATGAGGTGATGTAAACCCAGGCAATTCAGGAGAACAGAACAATTAATTTATGTATTTTTAAAATACAAATTGCAAAATTTGAGAGAGAGCTGCTTACAACAGCTTTACAGTACCTATGCTTCTTGGATTTCAGTTCAGCAGTCAGAGTATCATAGCCACAGTATCTAATTTGTCCAAAATAACCTACCACATCATATATTGTATGATACATGCTTAGGCACAGTATCTTCTAAGCCACTATGTCCCTCCACATACATTAGATGAGTGAAAAAATGGACTCTGTATGAGAAATTTGTTTATCAAAAAGTTACATGTTTCATCTGATTAAATATGTGATTAAATTCTAAGAGAGTTCTTGCAGCTCAGGTGTAGATAGTACAGTCGTCACCTGAGCCGGGTTCCGTGCTCTGCAGCTGAGCATCAAGAGTGTGCAGCAGGTCCGCGACTCATTGATGACTGTGCTGGGCAATGTCAGCCTTGACCCCAAGGCCCCGGACTGGGGAGGAAATTCCAGTGCACCTTGAAAACACCCTCTTTTTTCAAAACATAATTATTTACAAAAGTGAGCCAGTATTCAGGGTAGTGTGCTAAAATGTCCTAAACCAGTGAGATCATCTATGTGCGGTCACTAATTATCCTTTATAGAACAGTGGCCACAATGTCACCGTGTCTCCCGCAATGCTCCATGGTCGGGCTCTGCTTCTCTTCCCTGAAATTACTCCTAGCCTGTCTTTTCCTTTCCTTCTCCTCTGGCAAACCTGTTTCCCAATCACGAAGATCCCATAGTTCACACTCTCATTGCTCTTTGCCCTGCCTGACTCCAAGAATGGGGAGGGAGGGGCACTGAGTTGAGCTACTAGAGACGGAGGCTTAGAGCCGCCTCTTCCCAGGCATTTCTGACCTTGTCATATGAACGTTTATGGTCTGTAGTCTCAGGCAGCCTCCTAGACTAATTGAAAGTGAAAGTTTTCTTTGTCTTTTGGGTTTTTCTAACATCCTATAACAATCTGGAATAAAATGTAGAGTACACTTTCAAGTGGCATCAAATAGACCTGAAAGGAAAGAGAGTGCATTTGATATTGGTAACCTCTCATTGATTTCAGAAGCAGGGCCTCTATAACAGCACCTTCAATTTTACCCTTTCCTCCTTTCCCCACTCAGGGCTCATTAGCTAGAAAGTCACCGCCCCCCACCTCCACCAACACCCACAAGCTACTCCAGTGCCCATCTCGGGCTGTGGATGTTTCAGGTTAGGTGTAAGGTCAGGCTATTGACAAGCAGTGAGCCTGTTTACCTTGTGTAGTGAGCCATCTGAGATACAACTGGAAAAAATTTATTTTTAATTGGCTGCTTTCAAAAAAAATTCTGCTCAAGTAGTGTTTTTAATGCCCCAAGGACAGACCTTGTGTACAGGAAAACCTGGCTTTTGCTTGACTATCAATAACTTGTCAAGGTACTGAATACACACAACATAGTAGTTGCCGTTCGAGTCAAGTAGCATTTACCGAATTCCTAACACAGGCGAGCCAGACACATACTAAGCTGAGAAGTCCTGCCCCCACTGGGAGAAGGGAATGAAAAAGCTGCATTTAATCACACATTTTAATGAAACTGCTCCCCTTCTTCATCGCTTTTCAGAGCTTTCTAAAGTAGATATCTTCCATCCTGTTTCCTAGGAAGGTTTATAAGAGCCCTCAAATTACAGAACTATAGTGCATGTCTTAAGCACACTCTTTTTTCAAACTCATCATCACTCATATAATTAGAGATAAAAGACTGTAAAAATCATATGAAATTCCTTTGAAAAAGGTGAAACAAATTCACACTCCAAATAAGTGTGTGAATTTTTAACTAGTTATTAAAAGTGCTCCATAAATTGAGCTCTTATTGAACTTGAATATATCTAATTCGGATTCCAAATGTGATAAGAAAAGCAAATTTTTCTAGTCATATAAGTTCCATTCATTTTATTGCCTATAAATTATGTCTGGTAAGCTTGAGTGAGGGATATGAGAATATTTGAAGTATGATGACAGTTAAGGTGATGGTTTATTTCAATCATACTGCTTAAGCCTCAAAGTTAAAATTCTAACTATTAATGCAACTTGATTTATATTTTTAATAAATGAGACCTTCTAAATAAGATGATCATTAACATCTATCACTTTTAAAAGCATTTGGACTGAAGATGAAGAATTTTGTCAAGAGAAGAGCTTAGTTTTACAAAAGAGATTCTACCCTTTCTTGTGGAGACAAGTTCTGCAGCCAGTCACGGAAATGTGTTTAATTCATTTATGATGGAAAGAACAAAATATCTTTCAAAAGCTTCAAATTACATTGCCATTTAGTCCACATGTTTCTATTAGGCTATAACACTAAGCAGTATAGAAGCTTGTGAATCTAGGCAAAAGTTACCTTAGGCTTCCATCTATCAAAATTGTGTCTTATGTTGGCTGTCTCAGCATTGCAGTCCTGATCATCAAGTTCAATCCTTTCGGTCCCTTGTTGTTTCTAAATGCTTCTAACTCAAAGCACTGTGGGCATGGGTATGTGTGCGTGTGTGGGGGGAGTAGCTGCAGAAAGAAAAAAGAAAGAGACAAGTGTCCCATTAACAAATTTGTAGAAGTGATTTTTAGGTTCTTTGGCTGTCACTTCAGAAATCATGAAGAGAATCTTAGTGAAAACAAGATAGGGAATTATGTTACAAACAATAACACCTAACATTTATTTCATTTGATTCTCTAGATCAGTGATTTTCAACCAGTGTGCCACAAGAATTTTTAAAACATGCGATATTGAGTCAGGGGCACTGACCTCTATTCCCTTATTGTCAAATTAAAAAAAAATGACTACAGCCAATACAACCATAGCCATCTGGGAAGAACGAATCAAAATTATACATATTTTTTGTCAGATGGGCAAAAAGTATATTTTTTGGTGTGCTGCAGTATTTTTGCAATTAGTTTATGTGTGCCATGAGAAGCAAAAGGCATACCTTGAAGATACTGAGGGTTCGGTGCCAGACCACCACTGTAAAGTGAGCATCTCAGTAACAGCAGTCATAATGGAGAACCTTGTCTTCAACATGTGAAAAATGCAACACCAGCAGCTGTGGAATGCAATAAAGTGTAGCACAATTAAATGAGGTATGCCTGTACTAACATCATTTCCATTCTATAGATAAGAAAACTGAGGCTCATTGGGATTGAGTGACTTGTTCAAGCCTGTGCTTGTAACTAGATCACTGCATTATTATATAGCAAACATTTTATTTACTGACATTTTAAAAACTCATCTACTACATAAATCCAGCTCTTTTGTGCATATACCTTTTTCCCTCTGGCTAAAATAAAATTGAAGCACTTTACATTTCCTTAATTGCCAGCAGGTGTCTGAAGGTTTAACTTTCCATTTATGGTGTCAGAACTCAATGAGCTCAAGTTAGTGGTTTTGGTATACCTGAAACAAACATGCTTGCTTTTTGAACATTAACAAAGTTTTTTCATAAAAAATTTTACCAGTAAATTAACAAAAATGGAGGTAAAAATTCCAGAAAGCTTTTGTCTTCCCTTTAAGTGAAGAGAAGACTAATTAAGCACTCTTTTGGACACCAGTGGGAGAAATGTCTTTCCCTCCCCTGCTTCTGTTTTGTTGTTTCTCTTGTCATATTTGAGCTTACGTTTGCCAAGCACATACCATGTGCCAGACTCTGTGACAAGAACTGTAACTATGTATTCAATGCTTGTCAACACGCCATGAGGTTTCCATGAACCAAGTCAGCGTTAGATTGTCAGGATCTGCTCTCTAAAAGCCAGTCTCTAATTCACATGTTGACTCTGCCCTAGGCATAGCTGGAAGTATATTGCCTTTCACAGTTCTGTCACTTGCCTCAAGGAAGAATTCTGCAGCACCATTACATAATAGAAATAGCCTAGACACTTAATGTTGGAATACTTTTTTTGCAATTCTCCTTTTATATGATCTTGGAGACAGTACCTAACCTCTTCTCAAGACTTCCATTCTCTCATCTGAAAAAGGATACCAAACCCGAGAGATTATCATGAAGAATTTAGATAATTTATAGATAACCTGGAAATAAGAAGTATAATAAACTAATATTGTTTTCATCATTACCATCATCATCATCTTTATTAAATGTTACAGTCTCAGATGCTTTGGGAAAAAATGAGTAGGAAATGAACAGAAAATGAGAACTCTTGATGTAATCATTGTATACTTTGTATATATACAACTATATATTATTGTCATTTTGTATTTGGTGACTAGAAAATTATATTCCTATTTTTTTAGATTATCTATCAAATGTCCAGCCCATAAAGGTTTGAAAAGTTAAATAGGGAGCAGTCTGAACAAAATTAAACTTCTTAATTCATTTCAAATGAAGCTGAAGGTGGAGAAAAGATTAGAGATTACCCCAAGAAAGAAAGGAGAAAGAAAATATCACTGAGAGGAAAAAAGAAAAGAAAATGTGCTAGGTGTTTTTCCTCCATTCTCTGCCCTTGTGTGATTTTTTCCCCAGAGAATATAACATTCACATATGCACACTTGATCCTTGTTACTTCTGGTGATAATAATTCATCCCCTCACTGGTGTGTGTCAGGGCTTAGCAGATCTCTATCTCAGAAAGTTAAATAAACCATGGAACCCTAAAAAAATGGATGGAAACTATTGAAAACTGCATAAGTATAAACTTAAGTTTTCTTCTTAGCCCAGGACTACATTTTTTCTTTGACAGACATTGTAAAGTAACAAAAATGTTTAGAGTTGTTGGGTTATGTATGCAGTATGTAAAATATGAAAAATTTATATTGTTCTCTCAACAGCTAAATAGGTGTGTCACATTCCTGAATGAGGGACAGTCACTCTTCCTGCAACGGGAAGCCTCCAGGCCCCTCTGGCCTCTGATCAAAGTCCAACTTATCAAAGATGCTTTTCCTAACTTCCTCAGAGGCAGAGAATCTCACATCCCATCATGCCCTCCCCTCCCTGTCCAGCTTTCTCTATATTTTCTTCAGAGAATCTGTCACCTTGTGACAGCTGTCTATTTAGTGTCATTCTCACACCATTAGAATGTAAGCTCCAGGCAACCAAAGACTTTCTTTTGTTCTCTACTGTATGGCATGAAGGACCAGTCAGTAATTATTAGTTAAATGCATGTGAGTTGAAGAACTAGATATTTTAGAAGAACAAATCCCTGATTTGTTCTCAGAACTGGCAAAAATTAGTATCAGCACAGTTGAAATGAACAGCTTGTATCTTTTTTTCTTATGTAATCCAGTGTATATGTGCGTGTTTGTGTGTGGAGAGAGAGAAGGGGAGAGACTGTGGGAGGGGAAAAATAGAGAATATAACAGTATTAAAACTGTTTCATAATATCCTAGAATTGTCATTTAAGTAACTGCAGTGACAATTCTGGGGAATTTGCTAAGATTCATCAGGAGCCCCTGGGTATGCACTCATGGCCACCAAGGAAGAATTTTTATGATCATTTAGAAAGGATTCTTTTTCAAAAATTGAGTTTTTTTGCAGTGAGCTATAATTAGGTGATCATAGAATTTAGGTACTAAAGAAAGACATTTCTGAGAGTTAGAGGAGATTCAAAAACAAACTAACAGGTTTTAGTGGATCTGTACCGGGCTCTGCCATGGGCATGTGGGAACACTTGGTTACACTGGCGGTTACAGCCAGGACCTGTGTGTCATTCGTCACCCCATGCTTTGTATCGCCCACCATCTCTAACAGACACGCATCTTCACAGTGCTCGGGCACAGTTCATAAGTGTCATGTTCCTGCACATCTTGCTTGTATGGCAAACAGCTTTGGAAGCTACAATCTATAACCAAAGGCAGGCTTTTTGCTTGCAGTCCATTATAAAAGATTTGGGTTTTCAAAGCTTTGGATTCCTCAGCTATGACACAGACCCGCTCTGGCCATCTCACATAACACTCGTGAGACTGGGTATTGAGGTGGGAAGTAGCACAAGTATAAAACTCATGTTTCTTGCTGTGCCATGAATAAAATTCCTTTATCTTTGGGCCAGGAGCCTCATGTCTTCTGCCAGCATCCATGAATTTATAGCAGGCTAACTTGTTAACTTGTAAGTAGGGCAAAATATCAGCTTCTTCATGGCTGTTAATGTGTATGCATAAGGCAAGGGCAGAACTAATAACCATAGTGATAATGATATTTAATCCAGCTGAGTCCTAGAAAGGGCACTGGACCAGAGTCTAGGGATAAGTTGTAATTCCCCTGGATGACAACATTTTGAGTGACTCTAAGCAAATTACTTCAAAAATTACTCTGGTCCTCAATTTTCTCATCCATACACTAGTCAAGGGAGACAGGTAGACTTCTGATTATAAATTCTTTGATTTGTGACTCTTTCAGTATGTCTCATGACTCTCTCTGCATGTGGTAACTTAAAAATCACAGAGTACTAAAAGTACAGAAACTCTTTAAAGATGATCTACTCTAGAGATTTAGGTAACTATGTTCTGATAAATCCCACCATTCTTCAAAGATTTGAGAACTCCAAAATGCTTGATTGATTTAATTTTCACATAAATCTTAACTAAAATAATGTTTCATAGTTTTGAATCAAAACAATAGCCCTAGCTGGTGTGGCTCAGTGAATTGACTGCTGGCCTGCAAACCAAAGGGTCCCTGGTTCGAGTCCCAGTCAGGGCACATGCCTGGGTTACAGACCAGGTCCCCAGTCAGGGGCACACAAGAGGCAACCACATATTAATGTTTCTGTCCCTCTCTTTCTCTGTCCCTTCACCTCTGCCTAAAAATAATAAAAATCTTAAAAAGAACAATAGTATGGACATGCAAATGTGTTATAAGCCAAAAGTGCTGACACAAAGAAGACCAACAATGATCTAACATATCTTCATTACAAAATGCAAATGCCACACAATCCAGTTTCTAAAATAAACCTACACTGATAAAATCGTTCTCCCAATTATTATTTATATGGGGAGCTAAAAACAACAAATCACTTTGAAAAGGCTGCTTTTATCAATCAGAGATATGAAACATTGATGTATTACAGGAATAGTAGTCTGATGAAAGGGAAAATGATGAATGGAGTGAAAAGAGAAGAAACTAAATGAAGGAAGCTAAGTATATATGTATGGAATTATTGAGGCCTTTTTTTCTTCTGAGTTGAGGACCCATTTTGTTTCTTTGCAGTCAGGTAGTTGAATGTCACAATAACTTGGAGGAGCTTTGTTTCTATTAGAACATAGTTATAATAGGTTTCCCTGAACAAGCAGTCTTCTTTTGTTTTTGGCTTGGCATTGCTATGCCCATGGATGAGATGACGGACCCAAACTTAGGAGGAACCAGCCAAAATGGAAAAGAGATATGTATAAAAGGCAATGTGGGAGAAGAAACGCCGAATTCAATGGCTGATTGATGTACAGAAAGATTGCTCTTGGATCTCAGTGATTGGGAAAATGATGGCAACTTTGACAGAAATAGGGAAGTCGCAGTTTTGAATGAAAAAATTATGAGCACAATTTTAGAAAGCTGGAGTTTGAAGAGACAGCAGGCCATCTGGTATAAGTCCCCCATGAACAGACCAGAACTGAGGAGAGGGGCCTAGCTAGAATTATGGATTTGGTAGCCATCCATGTCTGTAGATTGCAGGCTTCAGATATCACAAATTATCTGTTATTCTTGAATCCAGAAGTGCCAGTCATGCTGGCAATTTTCTGCCACTCTTTCCAATAAAAAGTTCATATTTTGATTTTGCTCTGACTCAGTAAATTGCCTCAAATCTCATACAACATTTTCCTTGTTGCAAGTGACAAACCTGAATCTACCTCCACTTCAAACATAAAAGTTTAAAAACAGTGTTGGGTATATGTAAACTGAATAATTACATCTTCCTTTACTTGAGTAATATGAAAGAGTGAATTAAATAATAATAAATCATTTTTACCAGTCAATGCAAGTAATTCAGGTTCACAGAGGCATATTTAGATTACTGTAAAAGAAAAGGAGACCTGAGATTTCTTTTTGATTGTGGGATGTATAACATAATCAAAATGACAAGGTAAATGCTGGGGAGCATTTTTCTGAATGGTGGGAAAATTGACTGGGTATTCAGCAGAAGCTAAATGAAAATGTCAGGGTAATGGTGAAGATTTTGCACTTTCACACACTCTAGTGATTGGAACATAGCAAGATTTGATTGTGACTTCATGAAAGTAGGAAATCGAACTTTCAAAGACCACCTAAACTACAATATACTAGAATGCTTTTTTATTTTGCATTCCAGGTTTTTTAAATATGCACTTTTTAAGTAATATGTTATTTGGTTAATGTAACATATGGCTCACTCATCACACATCACCCCTTGAATCAACAGATTTATACAAAATTATTCAAAGCTTTTCTCAGATACTAATTAATAAGTGATAAGGGTTCTGTGAGTATCTTGTACCTACCACAAGCATGGGCATTATGGAAGTTTAAGCTAAAGAAATTACAATCTATTAGGGAGGCAAGATTGTATACTCATAAAATAATATTCAACATTTCATTCTGTGATAAGGAGGAGAAAGAGTTGTGCAGGAAAACCCACTTGGTTGACATGAGTGCCTTGTTTTTGAATGAGAAAGGAGGTTGTAAGGACATCAGCCTGTTCAACACCATGCCCTCACTTTTAGGGCCACAGGAGGTGGGTTGGCGGTGGTAAGTAGATGCCTATCCTCTTGGTAGAGGTAGAGGATTGAAGAATTCAGGTGTCCTTTGGTATTGTTGAGTTTCTAAACAAATGAGATCCTAGCAAGAGTAATTAAAATAAGCTGTTAATTAAAAACTTTTGATATCAGAACTGGAGGGCAGGGACAAATCAAAGTGGCAAGCTTTCACAAATCATGTCATTGCTCTGAAGCCCAGAAGGGTAGCCTGAGACAACATTGCGTGAAAATTTCCTGAATGCTTGAAAGGAGTTGGGTTGAGTTTCGCTTAGTCTGGAAAATATGTCTCTAGATATAGTGTGAATCTCTAAATTTGATATTTAGACAGATAATCACTTAATTGTTCATTATTATAAAAATAAATGGTGAATGTGGGGGGAAGGGGGGCATAAGGGGACTAAATGGTGATGGAAAAATACAGTAAAAATTTTAAAAATGAAAAAAATAATAAAAATAAAAATAAATGCCCCATTGTAGTTAGTAGACATCCTTTCAGCTTTTATCTATTGAGCTCCTTCTAACAGCCAGACAGCTGCTAACTGCATAATCTCCATGAAACCTGATACAACATCTTGAGGTTGGTACTTTAATTACCCCATTTTACAAAAAGACAAAGGGACATGGAGAAGTGAAGTAACTTGTCCAGATTCATCAGCTCACGAGAGGTGAGGTTGGAATTGAAGATGCTGAAACCGAAGTCACCCTGTTAACCGCCGCCCTGTGTACCCTTCATGTGTTACCTGTGAGTGTGCTGGGCAAACAGCTCCTGACTGCGAACAGACTTCTAGTTTCCAAATAGTTTTTCTGCTACACTTTACTATTATGTTATTTTCCACAGCTACTAATCATATATTAAACCCCAATAATGATGATTATTACTGAAGTTGGCTAATGCATCTCTGTAATTTTCATTTTTAACATGTTATCTAATACATATTTTTTGCTTAGACAGTTCTTCTTGGCCAATAATTTATTGCTTTTCATTAAACCAAGAGAAAATTCTAATCTATTAAATGATCTTATTACAGGTAAATAGTAAATCTCTTATAGAGAAAAAAATCATGTTCTTTTGTGTGTTTTTTCATTAATTATAATGGCAACTGATCAATTTTAAATATGGGCTTCTTCTGTATATTAAATTGATTTCCCTCTCCATTTTTAATTCTGCAGATATTACTTATCTGATAAACAAGGGAAATTATCAATTACTTTCATTATTCCATGTGTGCAAGTTATGGATAGTCATTTCTGTGGGTCATATCAAATATTTTTCCAAAATATTATTCCTTTGCGTCTGAAAACCTCAATAATAACAGCTAGGTCTACCATTTCTTGACTGACTGATATGTTTCAGGTAGTATACATGGAACATTTTTGTACTTAGCACTTTATATTCATTATATCATTATTATCCACAACCATCCCATAAAGAAGCCTTCTTTACTCACCATTACATAAAAGCAGTGTAGCTCACAGAAGTTGAAAACTGTCCCAATTCATAAATTAGAAGTGAGAAAATGCTGTTTCTAAAACCAGGATTGCCTATCTCCTCACACTAACTCTTTACCTTATCATTAAGCTGCCTCCAAGTTGCATTTGAAAGTATTGAAAATTAAGCGATCAGTGCAAAATAAGATCTTGAGCTCATTTAATTTTGGTTTGTACTTCATAAACACTTAACACATATTCTTTGATCTTAGGCAGTAAAAATTAAATTTAGCTACAGTTCTATAATTTGTTTCTTTGGATAGTTAGTATCATATCAACCTTTCGTTAGCACTGCTGACCTTTCCTGGCACTGGTATTTCATATATATTACACTGCTTTGCATTGACTGTGGATATTTCTTTCTTTATTTCTGCACAAATCTCTCTGCTGAATGTTGTTAGCAGATGTTTATTCTACTCTACAAGCAGTGATGCATAAAATATAATCTTAGACATACACATCCTTTCTCAAGCTCCAGCACGTGCTGGTTTAGCCATCCTGGCATTCATAGGTATTTATTTCATCATGACCAGAAGAGCAACATAAATAATTAATATTGATTTTTCCCATCTTGCTTCTAAGCCATACAGCTTTTATGAGTTTTGATTGATAGAGAAATATTTTATCTCTGAAGCTCTCTGACATTTAAATGTTTAGTTTCCATTTCATAGTGCACTAAATAAATATTCCTGGGGTACACAAAAAGAACTGCTAAAAGAAGCAGTAATTTAAACTACAGACTTGAGAAATCAACTGAAACCAACACATCTGTAAGATTTTGAAAAGATATCATTAGAAACTTATATTCTCATCAACTTTATATTTTCAGTCTCAATGAGTGCATGATATTTTATTTCCCACATGCAGTAATACCAATAACTATAGTAATCTATCAGTACTTATGACAATCTCTTCATGTACGAGCAAATCACTCTCTCTGACTTCCATTCACCTCCCTCTTTTGACCCTAGCCCTGCAACTTAGGACAAGTTCATGAACCTCTCCAAGCTTCTTTCCTCACCTTTAACGTGTAAAATAAAGATGCACAGATTAACTGAGAATATGTAGCATATTACTGAGCTATACATAAGTGAATATATATCATGTGCTATATAATATATCAGCAGATATATATGTACAGAAATATATATAAAGCAAACAATGTCTGATATATATGTAGTAGTCTCAATAAGCATTAGTTCTCTCCTTTTCCTTTTCATATATACATATCACATACTTTGTACATATCTGTTAAATACATTATACTTTATCACATACTATTCAGTATATACATACTATAAAGTATAATGTATAAGTATACATTGTACTTGATCATATACTTTATCACCTCTGTATCACATGCTATGTGTCTGTGTGTTAAACACAATATACTTTGCAAGGTTTTTCCTCAGGATGGGATCAGTATGAGGCAAGTGCACAAAATTTAAGATTTGGGGACAAGAAAAAAAAACTCAGTAATCAAGTCAATGTTTTAAAAATCAGAATTCATCCAAAATCCCATGATGAACAAAATATCAAAATATTTTTAAAAGCAAGCTCTGGCCCTGGCTGGTGTGGCTCAGTGACTTGAGTGCTGACCAAACGGTTGCCTGCTAGATTTCCAGTCAGGGCACGTGCCTGGGTTTCAGGCCAGGTCCCCAGTGGGGGGGCGTGTGAGAGGCAGCCACACATTGATGTTTCTCTCTCTTTCTCCTTCTCTTCCCCTCTCTCTAAAAATAAACTAATTAATTTTTAAAAAATTAAAAGTACGATCTTCATTACTGGTTTTTCCTCTCTGCCAGGCTCTGAGATGGCTCGTCCCTGCGCAGCTTTCAGCAGAATTACATGAGCATATTTCACACTCATAGCCTCTGTGCAGAAACACTATCCAACATATCTGCATCCTTAGTCCTGGGCCCCTGCCTGAGGTGGCTCACAGACTCATCCTCTTCCCCGGTCTGAGGCTGAAAGGTCTAAAGCTTGACGTTGGAGAGAGGAATAAACGCTGAAGTAAGAGCTGGGAACTTGAGAAGGCAAAAATGGACACACCCAGGGAGCCACAGAGCTCTAGTGATGGGAGAGCTTCAGTAGTAGAACTTGCCAGGGTTAAAAGACCGCAAACACTGTCTTTGCCCATTCTACTTCAATTTCCTCATCTAAGAATTATTTCTGACCATGACAATGAATAAATTTCCATGTTTTTGTAATGATTTTGAGAAGTACAAAATAAATTTCTGAATTCTCTTAGGTCTATAAGTGTAACATGCATAAGCAAATATATATTATGTGCTATATATATCAGCAAATATATACATATGGATATAAATATATATGTACATTGAATATATATACAACAAATAATACCTGGCATATAAGCTCTCAATAGTTCTTTTTCTTTCTATTGGACTTGAAAAAAGGCCCTAATAATTAATAGTTAGCTAAGTACTTAGCATATGTAGGTATGGAATTGATTTTAATAGTGCAATTGAGAAATTGGAATAATCTCATTCTCTTTTGATAATATTTTCCTATTATTTCATGTTGCATCTATTCCCAAATATTTAAATAAGTCTCTGCTAAAAGCAAATTGTAGACCAACTTAGAATGCTTGCTGTTACTTGGTTTTGATTGGTTCTGCCACTGAGGCAAGACACACTGCCTTCTTTGGTTAGCCCAGGAGCAAGAATTGTATCAGCCACAGGTTAATCCAGTAAACAGAATTGCCAAGCAATGGAGCAGAAAGAGTGGGTGACAGGGCTTCAGATACCAAATGAAGCACAAAACCTATCTGCCATCAGTGTTGCCATGTATGCAGCACATCAGGTGGGCCGTGGATTGGCAAGAAAATACCATAGGAACCTACAGAAAGTCCCTGATTTATTTAAAAGTATGCTGAAATTAATGGAAACATGGTGGCTCCCTGCAGCAAGAGCAGATAGGCAGCATACGGCTTTCCTCTTGCCCCCAGATTCCCTGAGGGGCACACAGCTGCCAGGGGCTCACTCCATCTAGGGAAGGCTCTGCTGGCACTGAAAATAGAGCCAAGTTTTTGCTATGCCACGGTCTTTTGAAATGGGGCATGCAACTCCAGGCCAGAGGTTAATAACCTCTGTGTTTCCATTAGGGGAACATTTCCAAACTTTAGACACTATGGGTTCTTCTACAAACACTCACCGTGAAGCTAACATCTAACTCTGGTACAGAAAGCAGAATCAGGTTTCCCTTTACAGCATACCTGCCTCTAGAATTCTGGTGTCTCCAAAAACCATTTTCTTCTAGCAGAACATGCATTGATCTAGATTTAGTAAACTGTTACTAGGTGGTTTCAATACACAGTTTGGTCTAGAGATAACAACAAATCAACTTCTATGAAATACATTCAGTTCTTACTACATGCAAAACTAAATGCCTGTTGATTTCTCAAAGCAAAGGAATGAGCTTGAACCCAGGTTCACCTGACTTATAAGAGTGTGCCTCATTACCATGCATTGCAGTCATCTGGGATGCTTATCAAATGCAGTTTCTGGGCATCTCCCTACATTTACTACTAAATCATAACCTTAGGGGATGGATCCCAGGAACAGTGTTTACAAGCTTCAGTTGACTCATGCACATTAAGCTTCCACATCACTGATTTGCATTCTGGCTGCATTGAATCCTTTAGGATTGGAGGTTCTGGTTGTCTTAGGGGAAGATGCACACAGGTAAACACTGTGACAACTGCCCTTCACCCCCATCAAAAACACCACATGGTTGCTTGGCCTCAGTGTACTCTGCCCATTGTCCCAACCCGAGCTCAGCCTACCTGCATCAGAATGGACTGGCAGTCAGGGCCACACACATTCAAGGGGGTAAACTTCCCAGGTGGTCATCTTGAAAAAATAGGCCAGCTTTTCTCCCTTGTCTTCTATCTTGAATTCTGTTAAAACAAAGGCTATTTTTATCTGTGGAACCAGGCATACATACCATCTGTTTCCTTTCAGATATCAGAGTTCTGTGTTTCTCCTTTAGCAAGTTAGGATATTTATTTATCCTCATCTTCCCTTCCATCAGTTTTATCTGATCAGATGTAATCTATACATTCATACGCTAATCTATTCTTTATGTTTCTTTTTATTCCCAATTTAAGCCAAAGGAATTTTACATTTTAATAGCTTGTGATATTCTCTGGATTCCTTATTTCTTTGAAAATATACAGATATTATATATTTGTATCTTTCCTGTTTCTTAAGTTTATTTATTATCTAGGAACATGAAACATTAGATATGATATTAAAAAGTCATGCTAAAATGGATAACTTAACTAAAATAAGCAATTTGTTTGCTTCCATTAATACTGTTGTGGTTCTATAGGTTAACACATGAAAAACTTGAATATATGCTAGTTAAATTATTTGGATTTTATAGCACCAGACAAGTAAAAGCACTGTCCTATTTTGTTAGTGAAAAAAGATCATTGTGTACTTGGGGCAAAAATCAAAAATATTCAGATTAATAATGATTATTGGGATATGAAAGGTTAGACATTATCTATTTAAAAAATACATGTGAACCTAAAACTGCTATAAAATAACAGTGTCTTAAAATATATATAAATAAACTGTTATTCAGAAATAGTTTACTTGGTACAATTAAGTTGAGCCCAGGATGTGACATTCATTGCTTCTACTGCTTTCGTGATCTTCTGTAGTTTGTTGACCCCATACTTTCTAAGGAGTATCATGGGGACATAAGTACACATTGCATTAGGATGCCTAATTCATTGGGTTAAACCACATATATCATTGACTTGGGTTTCTTCAGGGGATTCCCAAAGTACATCAGGACCCAGCTTAGCTAGCAGCAATTCAAGATGCAGAATTAGCACATGGTTTCTCAGGGAATGCCCTTCAATGCCCCTGCATAGCTGTCTTGTGTAAGGCCTGAGCAAAATTGCTGAGAGCCAGAGAGGAAGCAAGGTTTCAAGTACCATGCAGTAATCCTGTATGCATCTGCCTATTTTGGTATGTCAGGGAAGGGCCTCAGGAAATGTCAGGATCATTGTTGAGTGATTAACACACACACAGTGCAGGTCATCAATGCACCAGGGGATTCAACTCACGATACAGAACCCCTGTACGGAATTCCAAAGTGGCCCTTGTGGTGCCAGGTAAGCATCTCACCTTTAATTCTAAATAATTTGAAGTTACTATGAAAAATAAGTGAGAATTTAAGACCCTTCTGTACTATTACTTGAAAATTTACATTACTCATCTTTTTATGAGGGGGCTTAAATATATGCATTTTCTGGAAGTGACTAAAGATGGAAATAAATACATTGCTGGCTGGGATAAGTAAACTGAAAATGTGGACAGAAAAAAAAATCACCCTTCATGTAGACCAACCATGATAGACTTAGCAATAAGACTTTTTCTTATCTCACATGCCAGGAAACCATCACTTACTAAGATAGATAGAATGGAATATTTTCATTTGGCAAAATGCTCGGAGGTCGAGAAAAATTTAATCAATCACATGAGAACATTAGTAAAATGAGGAGAAATAAGACACCATAAGGGTATCACAATTTTCTCTGAACTTTCATTTGTCTTTTGCACAGTCGAGAAAGATGACTGTCCCTGCTTTCAATAACTTGACAACCAGAATTCTTTTCAGAGTTCTAGCCCTTATTATTGTGTACACCTGTGTCTGAGTCCCCACTCCAGAATTCTGAAGCAGAGAATAGCTTCTGTATTTGATTGGTGTTAGCCAGTGAGAGCTGGAGGAATATCACATTTGCTTACAGAAAACTAAAATAGATATAGTATGATATATTCCTATGCCTCAAGGCCATTTAAAGACAGGTCAAACTCAAGTTATCCTTGGACAATAAGAAGCAGAAATAATGCAACTTAAAACCCTAGATTGTTTTCATGTAACTACGTAGGTCTGTGGTTTTGAAAAAATCCTATGTTTAAAAAAAAGATGGATGATTAGGTATAGAGAGTAATATACAGTTTTCTCTGATGATACTCCAAAAGTGGATTCTTAAGAGCAGATCCTGTTAAGATCTTTTCATGTTGCTAGGAGAACTGTTACCATAGGAACAATGGTACTAGTAAGCATCACTTCCACACACATAGCACATAACCTGCAAAGTAATTGAATTAAAATATCTTTAAAATTTTATATTGTTGTCTTTTGCAGCATTTATATGTGTAGTACAACTCATTAAGCCCTCTTAGGCAAATGTGTAAATTTGCCCATAGCTAGCTTTTATCAGTTTAAAACCTCACTCATCTCATTACATTGAAGTTTTGTATTTCTTCAGCATATAAGAAGAAAATATTCAGAGATAAACTGTCATTTTTTTGGAACAATGAGTCACGGCAGTGGTGTGTGCCCAGTGTTTGCGGGCCGCCATGACCAAATGAGAAAATCAGGAAACACTGGCGCTGGTAAGCATTCAAGTCGGCTTCACCCACAACCTCATCATTTTATCCTGAGTGTTATTTGAAAACACAAAATCACAACAAGCAGCCACCCTGAAATTCCTTAAAACATCATGCATCTTCTGATTTTTCACTAAAAATCACAAACTGATCAAATGGTACACAGTTCAACTCAAGCTAAATACTTTGGGAAATTGTCCTCTACTTTTCCCCTTAAAAGAATAGTTGGTAAAACCACATAACACAAGAACTGATTACAGGCCCACAGAATACTGTTCAAAGAATATGCTAGCTCAGATTGCAGATCTCTCTAAAACCCAAATCTTGAAGGCTGAATTCATCTTCTACACACCCTGGCTTATTTTGTTTTGAGATTCTTGTCTCCCAAGAAAAAAGCCATGGGATAAGCTTGCAAGTGAGCTTTCATTTTAAACTAACAATTCTGTTTTCTATTTCCAGGGTGCAAATAGCCTTGTATCTACCTGCACCATCAAAAATCAAAAACCTTTTCTATCTCGTTTAATTCTAGCCTGAAGGCCCTGTCTAAATTTTATATCATGTCAGTCCTCCACATCACGTTCAGGGCTCGGTACCCTCAGTAATCAAGTGTGCCAAAGTCTGACCTTGTCCCAGACAATTTGCTCTCCCCACAGTCATCATAGAAAGAGTAGGAATATTGGTATCAGCAATTCTTTCAGTCTGATTCCATATATAGAAAGCGAAGAGCATAATCTTACTTTACAGTATTGGAGTATGAATGAGGATTAAACTAAATAATGCATATAAAGGTACATATCATAGTATTTGGAGTAGAATAACTCTTGAATGAATAAGAGATTCTACTCTTAGATTATCTGCAGAGTTAGTTAAAAAGGAAATTGCACTAATATCCCCAATGTGATCAGTTTAACTTGGGTTTATTTTACAATGCACTGCTCTTGTAACTATCATTCATAGATCTTTTACTTTGAAATCTAAAATTATTTCAAGCTCCCGGTTGGTGTTTTCCAATCTTGATAAAAAGAAATGTCAATGAGACAACAAATATATTGGTAAAAAAAATACTGCTATAAGAGGCAGTGATAACATTTGTTAGTTATAATTGAAGCAGTTCAGTGTAGTACAGTCATGAAGTCATAGAAACCAGAAATTTTAAAAGCCTAACAACTTACCAATTCTGCTTGCCCACTCTCTGGGTTCTTGTCTAGTCTTCATTTCTAATGTCCCAAGTGATGAAGCTGCTCCTATTTCCCTTTAAAAATTCTCATAATAATATTACGGTCAAAGGGCTTTATTGATACACTGACTACATTTTATATTTTCATTCATACAATTTTATTTTTAGTTAAAGCCCAAGGTTTATAATTCTGCCTGAGACTTCCATATATTGAACTACCCACCTAGTCATTTTTTTAACTTTATAATTTCCTAAAGATTTTCTCTCCTATTTTTCTCTTTGATTAAAGCACCAGTGCTCATTTACATCTTTTGTAATGTAATTTTGCAATTCTTACTGTTTATTTACATAAGGTTTTGCAAATCATAGTTTTCATTAGATTGTCTCAAAAACAATTTAAGTTAACCTTACCCCTTTCATTGTGTTGGTACCTCTTTATTTTACCTATTTTCCATAGTTCTCAATTGCACTGACACCTTTTTAGATCCTCATAGATATGTACAAAATGACTCTTGAACACAAATGTGCACACACATTACACCCTGTGTCAAAGCTCCTTTGGAGTAGAAACCATATCACGTAAGTCTATTTTGTGCATAAAATCACAGAGCTGTGTTTTGCACATACTAGTTGCTCAATAAATGTTATATTAAGTTCTCTTTTCATACAGGAACATAGCAAGTTGAAATAGAAGCAATAACTTTCTTGGGACTTGAAGATAAATGAGTAAATTTTACTAACTTAGAAAGAATATAATAAAGAAAGACTATTTTAGAGAAATTTCTTAAATCAAAAAATTATCTGAGATGCCCTAACCCATGTGGCTTAGTTGGCTGGGCATTATCCCACAAAGCAAAAGGTCGCAGGTTTGGTTCCCAGTCAAGGCACATGCCTGGGTGGTGGGGCCGGTCTCCAGCTGGGGTGCAGGAGGCAACCAATCAATTCTCTCACATACTGAGGTTTCTCGCCCTCTCTTTCTCCCTCCATTCCCCTCAAAGAATAAATAAATAAAATCTTTTTAAAAATGTATCTGAGACAATGAACAAGTGAGATTCAATTAAAGTCCACTTTTAGGTTGATATACAAAAGCTAGCCATAAAATTAAAAGCAATAGAACAACCTAAGTTCCCACAGGATCACCAGAAGTTACGTTAATCACATCTGAAAGAAACATGTCTATAAGCCATGCCACAGAGATTATTCTTTTGTTGGGGCTTATTTCTCCATTTCAATGACCCTTCCTTTCTCTCATTCTCTTCCTTACCTTCTTGAAGCCTCGTGTCGGTCACAACCAGTTCTGTGAGTGCCCTCGCACTTCAATATTTCTCCCTGTGGAAACCTTCAGATAAATGTTTTAGACCTTTAAATAAACCTACTTAATGATTACTTCTATTAATTATTTTGCATGGATTTTGCCCCTTTTAATACTTAAATAAGACCTTGTAGTTTTTCTTCCTGTAATCTATTACAAAGGTAATTATGCAGTAATTATTGTTTGTTTAATGTGTGAATCTTAAGCTGCATTTCAGGCCCTATGAAGGGAGTAGCTATATCTGCCTCGTTCACTACTTTATCTCAGCCCACTACTATGTGTCTAGCATAATGTCTGGCATTCACTGCTTATATAACAAGCATGTTGAACTAGTGAAGAGATGAATGAGGGTGTGAATATAATTTTATTCTAACAAAATATCTATTACCTTAAGCAATTGATGACTCTATATACATCTTTATTTTGTAGTATTCCTTGGTTGGTTATGAATTATCTAGGAATAGAAATATGAATTTACCTTCAGTTCATCTATGTATAAAAAATAGCTAGTGATATTTCCCATCATGCCCTCAACAAAGATATTGGTGGGACAGAATCTATTGTATTTCCTGCTGAGTTGTTTCTCACCATTGTACTCCTTTCTCCTTTAGGAGAAATACACAGCAGGGAAATAGAAGCTGCTGGGGTGACTTACATTGTACCCCAAGAAGGGAACTCTCAGCAGCTTGGCATTGAGAAAATAAGAGCCAGACCATTTCTATAATAATAATTAAACAATAGGTCGGTTAACCTAAGTATCAGTCATTTTGGTTACACATCATTGCAGTTGTTGATGTACAGAGGACAGAAAACTGACTGATTTAATTCCTTATGTTTTAAGTTTCATAGGAGATTTCTTAATTAAATTCTAGTCCTAGTCACTATCCAGGAAACACATAGAATGTTTACTGTGCAACTTGTCACATGTCTGTTTGGCTTAAAAATAGTGCCTAAACTGTACTAAAAGCACTAAAAGTAACTGTGCTATTCTTTATGCCTTTTTTCCAGTGCTCAAACTGCTTGTGGCTTCTGCACCATGCATTTTTGGAAGTTCTTTTCTCAACATTTACTTCATCAATTTACTAATCATGGATATCAGACTTTCTGGAACAATCTCCTCAGTAAAATATCTCAAGACCTTATCTGCCCATTTTTTCCTACCTCTAATGTTTTAAATGGTGATGAATTCACTTAGTATTCTAGAATGTGTGCGATGCATGCCTATGCATGCCAAATAACACATTACCCAATTTTCTAAACCTATAAAGCTTTGACCCATCCTCATTAAAAATCTGTTTTTCTAAGTATATTTAGAATGTTAACATTTTAAAAATATGATTTATAATACTTTATAATTTTGTTATAAATTTTAAAGATTACAGTCTCATGTAACTCATAAAAATACCTAAATTAATGTTTATTTATCTAATTTATTAATACTTTTAAGCAAAAGCATTTTGTTTACAGCAAGAACTATTTAGCCATAGTGAATATAAATCATTCAAAAATCATTCAAGATGCTGTCTTAATATTTTTATGTATTAAAATTTACTCCTCCTAACAAAAACCCAAGGAGATTGGCAGCATTATCAGCAGATCTGTTTTATACATGAATAAAGAAGCACAAAAGATTTGAGTAACTTCCCCAGCATCATACAGCCAATGATTTAAATTCAAATACAGGGTAAGGCAAAAGTAGGTTTACTGCTGTGAGTATGCAAAACAGAGTTTATTCTTGTATTATTATTTATTAATTATTGTGTTATTTTCCATATGAACAGCTGTAAACCCACTTTCACCCCACCCTGTATCTTGACCCCAGATCTCAAGCTTTAAACAATTACGCTATATACACTGCCTCTCTTTATACATATAAAGAAGGAAAATTGCAAAAACAAATTAAAAAGCAAATCACCACCACAACAAAACAAAAACTGCTGCAGGCCTCAAAGAGCTTTTAATCATGAGAGAATGTATTGCCCGATACATTAACCACCTTCCTGGCCCTAAACATATTCCGACAGACAGGGTGTGCATTTGCACACCCACATCCACAACACTTTATACACATGCCCATATACACGCTGTAAGGTAGAAAGCAAGTTTCCAGAGAATGTAAACTAACCTTTGTGTAGGAAACCTCGTTAGAAGGAAAAGAACTAACATACTGTATAGAGGTTGTAAACTATACGCCAGGCCTTTTCCCTACACTATCTCATGCAACCCTCATCACTTTACAGAAGATAAAACCGAGGCTTGAATAATTTGCTGAGGACCATACAGACAATATAAAAGAGCTGGAATTTAAACCAAGTTCTGAGTCTAAGCCTGAGACACCTCTACACCACAGTACAGAAAAGACAAGGCTTTCAGTAGTATGAAATGCTGGTATCCTCCAGAGACTCACCACAGAATCCAGTAGGAGACACTAATAATAATAAACAGTGCTCTACTTCAGCATCTATGGAAAGTAATAAACTTTAAAATGTGATCCTATGGAGTGATGTAGAAGAATGAGGAGAGACTGTTGAAATTCAGCAGAGAAAATTTTCTGAGAGTTTTTAGAGATGACCTGAGTTTTCAAAAATAATAATTGTGATATGTCTACAAATTAAAGGAGAGAGACTAAATAGCATATATCTACTCTAAAAAATACATCAATCTCAAGAATGTAAATTTTGGTCATAAAAGGAATCTCTACAATCATCACCAAAAAATACTATTTAAATTGCCTACTACTTGGTGACCTCTTATACCTCTTAGCTAATATCATACTTATTCTTAACAATTATCTATCTTCTTTATTACCAAAGTATGTAAAAAGGAAAAGCAGGCCTTCAGCAAATATACTTTTAGTGCTCCCCCTAATTGCAGATTTCCATGAAAAGTAAGAGACAAAGAAAGGAGCTGATGTGTATATACTTTAAATTCTATACCCACTTTATTCTAATAAACTGATTTTTCTTACATCATTTTAAGTACTGAAAGTAGGAAAATAGCTTATTATAATGTTCATTGCAATGACTATAACATAGTTTTGGGCAATTTTAAATGGGCTTTGTGAAGTTAAACAACATTAAAAGACCCTCAATTTAAAGGTGTGTCAACTAATAACTGTGTTTCTTACAATATACATTTCAATGCCATATTTTAGTCACTACAGCATTTAACTTGAGCAGCCTTATCTCGGCCATTTCAACGATGCCAACTGAAACAAAGGGACAGTTATACCTAGTGAGTTCGTGAAAATCTGTGAGTTGATATAAAATGTTAATCCTAGGAATTTTGAAGTTTTAGTATTCGTGAGTCAGGATGAGAGTACCAATCCTTCAAGGATGCCTAAGGGAATCTTTATTTGGTGAGGCTGCAATGAATTCCAGCACTAATATGTAATTGGCTTGAAATAGGAACTTCTGATGCCACATCTGGAGAACAGAATAATACAAGCCACTACAGGTAGTAATTACTGAAGGTAATTGTAATGCAGCTTGAGTGGTAAACATTAATGAAAAAGCAGATTTCTAAGCAAATAAAATCTCAAGCATCAAAAAGACAAAAATTTTGTGACAAATGGTTCATTTAGCATGCAGTGCTGTGTGGGCAAAATTGGATTGCAATCATAGCCATTTCAAAAAATGAAAACATTAGGAGAAAAGAAAATTGGACAGAAATGGCATGGAAATTACAGCCTTTGATCCATTCTGAAGAACGTTGGTTTTGTTTTGTTTTTGTTTTTTTTTTTTTTGGAAGCATCATCATGAGTGGGCAGTAAACTCCTTCCACTCTCCTTTCTGAAAGCCTGGAGACCGTGAGCGAGAAATAATCAATTCCGGACTGACAATAGAAATATTTTTAAGTGGTGATCTTTTTTTCCCCATGAAACTGTGCAAAATTAATTCTAGTGTTAAATTGCTATCTGATTTTCCTATTGACACTTTTAATTTCAGGAGAAAGTCCTTCCTGAATCATCCTGTCCAACTAAAGATCAGTTAATAAGTACATTTCATGTTAATAGATAAAGATGACAAAATTTCATGAAAATAAAGAGTATTTTAACATTGCCAGTGTTATATCATTGAGAATATCATGGAGTCATTCTCTTCAGAATACCTTGGAGTCTAAGGTTCATTCTATGAATAACAGTGCACACCTTGGGACATAAGTGGGCATCATTCTACCGAAACAGATTTTTGGCTGTTATAAGTGAGTCACTGTAGTTTCCAAAGACATGCAGTGCTAGGTCTGTATCGGTAGAAACTTATATTAATTCCCACAGCTTCGAAATAATAATGACCATGGACTTGATCAATCACTATTAAAATGTCTGTAATTTGATTGTAAGACACTAATATTGTAATTACTCATTGGTTTTCCTTATTAAATACTGTTAATTACCCATTTCATAAGGGTTTTTTTAAACCTATTTTGTTAAATCCAGGTTTTTAAATAGGCTACCCAGTAATCATTTAAGTTAGTTTTTACATATGAAATCATTTTAGATAATTATCTTTGAGAGACTGTTACATCCTGATGTTAAAAGGGAGAGTTATTGGTAAATAAGTATAAGAACATTACTCTTCCTGTTTTAGTAAATAGCAGCTCCAATCTTCCAAAAAGGCAGCTTAAATCAGATTTGCAACGCCTGAAGCAACATCTTGGTTTATTTTCTTATTTTATTTGACTTTGCATTCTGCTTTCATTAACATTTTCCATTTGACCTTTTGAGTTATATACCCCTTCTAACCTCAAAAGATGTTATTATGAAAGAAAAAATGTGTCTGTTAGTTTTATATCTTTGAAACTGAATATTGGTTTTATTGCTGTTGAATGTATTACTTAAAAGGTAGAGGTGTGAAATTCAAATGAAATGACTAAAACAAGTTTTTTCCTGTCAAAGGTTTTTAATTCAACTATGAGTGAAGTAGTTTCTTACTAAGATTTTTTAGTCATATATTATTTCTGTGAGTAAAATAGACCATTTTAATGATGCTTTTAAGGCTTTCATAATATTTTTTTCTGAAATATCTTTATTAAAGTTAAGTAGCATAAAATAATTTTCTAAATAGACTTTCTCTTGAATCACTGCAATATACAACATGTTCTTTTAAATTTGTAAGATATGAAAATCCTTGTCCTGGTTCTTAGAGAATGCATATCTTTTCTAATGAAAAAGATGGACAAATATCAAATTAACAAATAGTATGATGAGTGATGTAAGGGAGTTACTTAAACATCCCTGCTTCAGAGACTGCTAACTTAAGTTATATCCCTTATGATACAAGGTCTGCCCAGAAGGTATCCAGCCACATAATATGAAAAATAGAAACATTTACTGAAGAAGATACAGGACACAAAAAACATTGTACATAGAACAATAATGCCTCAGTCCCCTTCAGAGGAGGCATGTTGGGACCTCACACAGCTCTCCCAGTCACCATCAGCTGCCCCATTGTATTTCCCTAAATTTCATCCAGTCTGAAATCTCTTCCCTTTCAAAGGTGATTTTAGTTTTGGGAAAAGTCAGAAGTCACAGGGCACTAAATCTGGGCTGTAGCAGGTCTGGGTTACCTGGGTGCCTTGATGTTTCACAAAAATCTCTGCACATGACATGATGCATGAGTGCGCGTGTTGTGGTGATGAAGCTTCCAATCACCAGTTGCCCATAGTTGTGGCCTTTTGAATCACCCAAATAGTTTCCACTATTGTTCAAGCTTAATGCAAAATTTGATGCAGTTTCGTTGCTCTACTTGCTCAGTTGTTTTAAATGTGATGGTCACACAGTACACATGCTCATTCAATGGCATCTACCCCTTCTACTGACTAGTACAGTGAGGTAATCATTGTTCACACATGTGCATTCCAGTCCACCCTCGCTGGCTGTCAGGTTACATGGATGTCATGCAAACCATTCTAATTATATTAACAACTTTTTCCAGACAGACCTTGTATACTGCCTTAACACACTGAACAATCCCTGTTAAAATACTCCATATCCTGTATGGCAACTACCTTTTCAAATCTGTCTTCCTGATAGACCATGAACTTTATAATGACCTTTGTTTACCATAGTAACTTCTCCCTTGTTCACCATAGTATCTTCAGTGCCAGAACCATTTCTGATATACTTACTTTATGCATTTTTGTTGAATAAATTAATGAATGAGAGTGAATGAATGAACAATATGAATGGGATGTTCTATTACATAGCCCAGGCCAGGCTATTTTTAAGTGAGAGCTCAGGTAAATCATATAGGAAAGTCCAAGGAATGTGGTGAGGAAGGGCATGAAAGATAAGATAAAACACACGCAGAGGTACAGACACGAGAAAGATCAGGGAGCCGGTAAAATCAACAGCAAGTAATCTAGCCAGAACATACATAGAAGTTGTGAAACAACACTGATACAGAATATTTGCTGAGATGTTTTATTTTAATCTTCACACTTTCCTCTGGTAAGCAAGTAACTCATTCTTTTGCCTAGAGGGATTTTCTCTCCAGGGAAGAAAAGAGAAATAGCCAGAAGCCAATGGCACTTAATTGATTTTGATAAGATTTTGATCTAATCTAACAGATTGGCACTTTAATGAACCCAGAAACCAAATCAACAAACAAAATGAGTGCTTTACCAAAGAGACTGAAACTTTAAAAACGAACTAAGTAGAAATTCTGGAGATGAAGAGCTCAGAAGGAAGACGAGAGAGACTTGAGCATAAAAAAATAATGAAAGAACTCTATGACAATTATCTGACTCCATCAAAAAGAGCAATATAGAATAATATAAATACCAGAGGAAGAGAGGCTATAATAAGAGAGCATATACAAACAAATAGTTGATGAGAACTCCCCAAACCTATGGAAAGAGCCAGATCCTCAAATCCAAGAAGGAAACAGAACACCTAATTACCTCAATCCGAAAAGGCCTCCTCCGAGGCACATTGTATTAAAACTGTCAAAGATTAATGAAAAAGAAAACAATTCTCAATGCAACCAGGGAAAGAAGGAGAATAGCCAACAAAGGAAAGCCCATTAGGTTATCACCAGACTCCTCAGCAGAAACTCTACAAGCTAGAAGAAAGTGGAATCAAATATTCAAACTACTGAAAGAAAAAATTACTAGCCAAGAATCATATATACTGAAAGGATCCTTTAGCTATGGAGAAGAAATACTTTTCCAGACATACAGAAGCTGAGGGAATTTATGACCAGAAAACCTCCAATGCAGGAAATATTCAAGGGAGTTATTCTACCTGAAACAAAGAACAGGACATACAACTGAGTAAGATCACCAACTAACTCACAGCATAAATAGGGATAATTTGTGACAACAAAAACATGAAAGGGAAAGGGATAAAGTTCTGAATTTACAAAGGGGATGGAAATTAGATGCTTCCAAAAGAAAAAGGACTACTGTATATATGAAAGTTTCTTTTTCATAACTTTAATGGTAACCCCTCCCCCCACCACACACACACTCCAAAACAGAAACACATAATATAGAAAAAAGGAAACAGAGGGGAAAAGTATGGAATACCACCAAACAAAAACAACAGGCAGAAACAAAAGAAAAGAACCAATGGGGGTGCAGAGTTCCCAAAAAACAAAAGATAAAGTGGCTATAGGCAATCTCCACATATCAATAATTACCTCCAATTTAAATGGACTGAATTCACCAATAACAAGGCACAGAATAGTATATTGGATCAAAAAGAAAAACCCAACCTTGTGCTATCTTCAGGAGACACATCAAAGCTGCAAAGACAAAGTTAGACTCAAAGAGAAAAGGTGGAAAACAATTCTCCAAGCAAACGGCATCCACAGAAAAGCAGGTGTGGCCATACTTATATCTGGCAAAATAGATTTCAAGATAACAAAGGTGACAAAAGACAAAGATGGATGTTTTGTAATGACAAAGGGAACACTACGTGAAGAAATCAGACATTTCTCAGTATATATGCATTGAATCAGGAAGCAATAAAATATATAATGCAACTACTAGCAGGACTAAAGAGAGACACTGACAAAACCACAACCATAGTAGGGGACCTAAATACTCTAATTGACACTTTTAGATAGATCATCCAAACAGAAAATCATTAAAGAAATATTGACCTTAAATAACACATTAGATCAAATAGACATAATCAACAGTTACAGAGTCTTTCATCCCAGAACAGATTATACATTTTTCTCCAGTGCTCATAGAACATCCTCAAGAATAGACCATATGTTGGGTCACAAAACTAGACTTACAAATTCAAGAAGACTTAAATTACACCAAGCTTATTCTCTGACTGCAGTGGATTTAAAAAAAAAAAGTATCATACTAAGTGAAATAAGTCAGTCAGAAAAAGCTAAGAACCATATGATTTCATTCAAATGTGAGATATAAAATGGAAACTCATAGACACAAACAACCGTATGTTGGTTACCAGAGGGAAGTGGGATGTAGTGGTGGTAAAAGGAACAGGGGGCCAAATATATGGTGATGGAAGATGATTTGACTTTGGGTGGTGGGCACACAATGCAATGTATGGATCATGTGTCCTAGAAGTATATACTTGAAACCTGTAATCTTATTAACCAATGTCACCCCAATACATCTCGTTTTTTTAAACCTGCAACCCAGGCATGCACCCTGACCAGGAATCAAACCGGTGACCTTTTGCTTTGCGGTACAATGCTCAAACAACCGAGCCACACCCATCAGGGCCCTAATAAATTTAATTTTTAAAAA
>CM052539.1:66297378-66346577 GCA_028533065.1 Trachops cirrhosus | reverse complement strand
TTAAAAATTCAGATGCCTAAAAGGAGGGATCCCTAGGTTATCACTGTTTAATATAGAAATTCATATTCAGCTGTAATCATTGTCTCTGAGGCATCAACAAACCAAATAATGCTTGAATTTCTTTGTTGACCTTATATTCTTTTACAGTGGAATAAAATTATTTTCATTTAGGCACTGAATCAACTGTACACATTTTGTTTAAAAATCTGTGAATAATTCAGTAGTATCCTAGAGTCACAGGGTATTGGCTCTAAATAATACAAAATAATTTTAAATGCACTTTATCAGAAAAGAGCCCATCAGAGTTATGATTCCCTAATGTACTCTTTTGAAAAATTAGAATACCCAGTTTCACTTTTAAAATGGGTATTAATATGGAATAAACTTTTCTCTGTCAAACTTTCAGTGGGGTGAATCCTTTTCAGAAAGGAAAAAAAGGAATTCTTTTGTTGCTTTCAGGCCCCTTTTGAGTACTCTCTTTACAGAGTAGAATTTGTTGAGTAGTTTTACTAACATTCTATGGGAATTTGATAAAAATCATGTAACTTCAGTATCTGATCTGCTTGCCTAATCACTGTTGTTATATATATGGAGCAGATTACTTAGTCATATACTCAGTCTCTAACCAATATTCCTAGAGGAGCAACATTTTAAAATTCATTTGAGTCTATCATTTGGTCATTGTACATCTACATCAAGTACTAGGAGCCAAGTGCGTTACATATCTGACCTCATATTAAGAACAACCTTGGGTAAGATAGGAACCATTATTACTCCTCTTTAAAATGACAAAAACCAAGACTCAATAGGGTCTTACAAAATGAAATAGCATAAATTTCAGGCTAATTCAAGTAGGTCCACCTGACTATAAAGGCCCCGATCAGTGTATGAGACCATGCAGCCTCATTTTTATTAGGGAAAATCAGTAGATCCTCATTTGATACAATTTGCTCTTACCAGGGTAATTATTTGTGTGTGTGTTTAATATTTTGCATACTTGGTCTTCAGGGGCTATGCTTATCCCAAACTGCAGGAAAAATACAGGCTGTTCAGATTTTTAAATGTATTTGTACACCTGATTAGATGCAGTTAGTGACATCAATCAGAAAAGGATCCTTCTTGACAAGCATTCCTGCCAATTGCACAAGCAAACACTTCTAGGCCACCTTGCCCCTCACTAAGACAGGCAGGAGGTATCCGAAGTGTCACCTCCTGGATGGGCTCAGGCAGGAGGGACAGATGAATGCAGAGGAAGAAAAGGGAGTGGTGTGAGAGAAAAAAGCTGACAAAAGGAAGGAGAAGCATTCAGGTAGAATCACTAGTCTGATCATGGGGTTTAGTCTTTCTTTTCTTGCCATCTCTGTGCCCCAGTGTGCTTAGGATCCTGTCATTTCCATTTCTAGGCAAGCTAGACCTACAAAACAAAGTGAATCACTTGCAGTTTATTGCAAGGGAACATTTTAGCTGTGACTTTCAAAAGCACAATATTCTGTAGGCTTGCATTCCTGTCATTCACCTTTTGCATTGATGTGGCAGATTGGAGTTATGACACCAAGTTATGTTCCCTGGGCAATTAAAAACTCAAAAGACAGACTGGCATGAGGTGAAAAAACTGAAATAACTACTTCACACACAGTGTCAGGCCCACCACTATTTTAAGACTTCCTGTTCAAAGTAGTAGGTGACAAAAAAAAAAACCCTCTACTTAAAATGAAGTCCTAAACGTGTTTATCTTTCTGTGTATAGAGAACCTAACAAAAATAACTCACCCGTTGGACCATATGTGATAGATTTGCACTTCTATTCAATGTTTATCTAATACATTATTCAGTAAGTACACTTACGGAATGTGGACATATGTCAGAAACTAGGTTGGGATTTGTATTGTCTCTCTCAGGGACACACTTGCTCTTTAATTGGGGAGGCAAGCCATTTTAGGACATTATACCAAAAAAACTGCATCTTTATTATGCACCTGGAACTTTCCTAAGTGATTTAAATGTATTAGCTCATATAAATCTTTCAACAGCCTTTCAGGTAGTTGCTATTGTTATCCTCACTTTACTGTTGGAGAAAATGGGGCAAAGAGAGGTTAAGTGATTAATGTATCGAGTTAGTAAGTGCTGCTGCTGGGACTCAAACTCATGTGGTCTGAGTCCAGAGTCCCTGATTTTAGCCACTTTGCTATAAAACACAAAAAATAGAGAGTATCTTTCAGGGAGATCCAGGATATACTTCTGAGAGATGATGTTAGAACTGAACTCTATAGGGTAAATTGAATTTAGTCAAAGAAAAGTCTTTCAAGACAAAACATACAGCACGTACTGAGGCATGACAGTTTGTTCAAGGAGCAGTGATAAAGTCTGTGAAAATGGTATTTAAAGTATGTGGGAGAAATGAAGAAAGGCATAGAAATTACATTAGGAACAGATGGGGAAGGGCCTTTTATGTTAGGCTGAGGAAGTTTGGATTTTCATTCTGCAAACAGAAGAGTAACAACAAAGATTTCCCAAGCAGGTAAGGAGAAGTAAACATTAAGTTAGAGTGTAGGCTGGTGGATGCTGAAATAAAGGTGGAAAAAGTAAAATGTGGACATTAGGCTAACTTAGGAATAATGCAAACATATCACATTCAGCATTTTGTTTTCTACCAGTTGTTCTTGCTACTAAACAAAATAAAACCACTGGGGAGTGATGGTGCATTGAGGAGACAAGTCATGGAGGCTGGAAAAGTATTCAGAAAATCATGAGCACGTTTCATCAAATTCAGGGTACCATCTATTGTAAAGCTTGTGATGTTAAGAAGCACTAAGAAATAAAAATGCTCCAAATTAAACACCATCTATCGTAAAACGCATTGCAGTTTCATAGATGTAAAAATGTAGGAGTGAGTACATCTTAGAATTTATGATATATGGTATAATAACTCAAGCAAAAATAGATTTAATTACTGGTCCCAATCATTGGGTAAATTAGAACATAAATTAATTGAAGATATTGAATCTTAGTATATAGAAAAATAATAGAGATGTTGAGAATAAATGGCAGTAGTGACTGAGAAATGATAATGAACATAGAATATTTTGAAAACAGAATTGTTGATTTTTGTTGTGCTATTGAATGCAGATGTCAAGGGAGAGAGCTTTAAGGATAAACTTTAAATGTCTAAGATGACTGCCAACGTAACACCTTCGAGACCAAAAGCAAAAAAAAAAAAAAGTATATTGGGCTGTGACATCATGAGCTTGGCTTTAGAAATGTCAAGGATAAAATGAAGGTAGGACTTAGATGTGCAGATGTCAGCAGGTAGTTGGAATGAGTGCCAGGCCCCTGACCAGAAAGGAGGACAGGGCTAGCGGCAATTGATTTAGGAAGCTGCCAAGTGATGTGGTCGATGAAACCATGAAAGTGGATTCAGCCACCTAGGACGAGGAATCTGGGCAAGAGGAGATGTTGGCTTGAATCAGGGGGAAACAGGAATAAAGGAAAGGAGAAGGATTCGAGACATACAGTAAAGATAAAATTTCTCAGTCTTGATGTTGATGGAGGAGGGAGAATGTCAATTCCAAATGTGCTGTGCTGAAAGTGCTGCCAGGGTATGCAGGTAAAAATGCCCCGAGTCATTCGTTAATTAATATTTCTAGCTCCTTCTAGCGCTACTTGAATTACAAAACTGTGCTCTCCTTTGAAGAGAATCCATTCTGTCAGTGTTCCTCTTAAATTGTGAAAACTAGAGGTAAATGGTTATGCAGCTTCTCCCTGACCCCTTCACAATTCAGCGGTTTTATTACTGTCTGTGTCCCGGAAGTGTAGATTATTGCAATCGAGTATTTCATGAGCTTTTTTCCTCGGCATTTACATCATTTTATTGTTGCCTAATGAGTTTCAGTTAATAAAAACCCATAGTTATTTTTGCATTAGCTTTCAAGATAAATTTTACACATCCGATACTTGCAGTAATTTTGTTTTGAAATTAAATGCAAGACATTATGGTTTCTATTAAATTTTATTTTATTTGGGGGAGCCTGTTATCTAGATTTTAGGGACAGTTTTCAATCATCTATCTTTTTCCACAGCTTCAAGTAGAAAGACCTGCAATTTACTCCATGGACTATTCTCAGACACAGTGAAAGTTCATGAGAAATCTTGTCTATTAAGAACATTTCAAAAGTTCCAAAGCGTGATTGATCCATAATTAGAATATGACCCTGAAGGCCCCATCCATGCAATATCCTACAAATAACTGTAGTATTACTTGTATTTGCCTGAATTATTCCCATACGCCAAGAGACAGTGCACACATTGACATACTGCTTACACCTAGGGTAAGATTTCAGTGATTTTAGCTATTTAATTTTTTTCTGCCATTATCCAGAACTCTACCTTGTAAATTATCTCCTATTATTTGCCATGATTTAAAAATTCCTTGATGATAAGTGCAAATATACCTTTGATCATGCATGAAAGAACATTTTCTATTTCATTTCATGGCCTCCATAATACCAAAATTCACAGATGCTCAAGTCCTTCGTGTAAAATGGTGTAGAGCAATGCATACAGTCAGCCCTCCACATCCACAGATTCCCAACCACAGATCAAAATGCTGTTTTCAATTAACAGTTGGTTGTGTCTGTGGATGTGAAACCTGCAGACACGGAGACCCAACTCTTTTCGTGTGCCAGGACACTGCTGTGGAGAACCACTTAGCTTCATAGTTTCCACAGAGAATTTAGTGTGTCCTTTACTTTTTTTTTCCTCTTTTGGCTTTCTATTTTCCAACTATTGATTCATCTAAACTAAACCATCCTTTCAGACTTCATTTTTCCATTTCTTTTACAAAAACATCAAGATACAACATGCACAAAAACATACACAAGAATTTGTGTAAAATGCCTCATTAAATTATAAATTGTGTAGGTATAAAATATTCACAAAACAGTCCACCCACATCACGGTTAGCTTCATAAACTAGACAAGAATAGTGGGAAGGAACCACGTCTGCCTACTGGCTTTGAAGCATGCCCAGAGAAACGCAATGCAAAGAGAAATCCTTAGTAATGGCTTTTCTCAGTGGCTGCAATCTCTGTCGAGCACCTTTGGTTTTGTCTTTGGGAATTTCATATTTAACCATTTTTAATATGTCAAAAATTAGTTTCCCATGAGGAGGGTATTCAGTAACTGGCATTGTTTGCTTTGCTTTTACATTTAATAAACAAAAATGCCAAATAGACAAAGGAAATTGGTGATACAGTCGGAACCCAGTCAGAATCCTCTTTGACACCTACATTCCTATTGATAATAACCTCATTAGTTAAGACTGTTATATAAAGTAAAAAGCAAATATCTGGAGAAGTGACCTTTTGGCTATCATTAGTCTTTAGTAAATGAGGTGGGCACAAATTTTAGTAAGAAGTAGGGAATGAGGAATCTTGTACCTGAATCCATGTGTAAGTAGGAGAAAATATTAATAGAAGGTTTTTTCATCTTCAAAATTTATGCTAATGATGTCCCATTTGTGCTTAGAAATGTAATTTTCCTTAGATAAATATCATTTAAAATTATTTAAGATAATTTTTGGGGATGACTTTTGTTGCATTTATCTCTAGAAATTATTTTTATGTCATCTGTGGTTGTAAATTGTAATCGAAAAGGTAGGAAAAAACCCTATTGATTAATTATATAGCTTACATGGTATTTATAAGTAGCCATATTTATTACATATTTGTAGCTGGAGAGGATTCTTCACAAATAAAAGCTTTTCGTGGACTGGGCACAATCCCAACTCAAATTTAGAATAGTGTTAGAAAGGTCTTGTTCACTAAACTTATTCCAAAATTTCTGATGTTCTATATTCTTTAGGGAAGATACAGTTGCTGATTTTATATGGTGGTTGTGCTGTGAAGACTCTTCTATTAATGTGTTTCAATGAAAATTTATCCTTTGAGCAGATGCCTAAGAAATTTATCTTGATTGCAGTGAAAGATAGCAATTGGGAACAATTATTTATTCTTATAATAACTCAAGAGCTTTTATCATGAACCACTTGCTATTTGAAGACCTGACTCCCATCCCTAAATAAGTGAATATTAATCCACTTGTTTTAAATCCTTGTAATACAACTTAATCTTTTGCTGGCCTATTCTATGAGCTAATGAATACATATTAAATGGGAACTGAATTTTCAACCTTCTCCATGGGTTATAAAGATAGATATTAAATATACATAATACATGATTTTCTTTTAAATAATCATATAAGAGAAAACTCTCCTTAGCTGCTTCAGGATAAAATCTAATAACTGAATAAATGTTCACCACTGAATTCATTAAGTTTTCCTTACCTTTTTTCACTTTGCTTACCTGACTTCTTACACAAAACCACATTACTGTTTACAAGAAATCATTATCCTTTCCTTTCAAGTGGACATCAATAATACCATTAGCAAATAATTATAATTAAATATTATCCTGGACTTATCAACTACAGGGTTCCAAGATTTTATTATCCAAAACAAGGAACAGTACCTAGAGAAATACATTAATACATTTTTTTAGCTTTTCTGTCATCTGGAACTTAAGTTCCATGAGATCTGCCTTTGCAAAACATTTTGATTTTTCAGAATTAGAATTTTGAAATATATGCCAATTGTCAAAGTCTGTAAAAAGTTCTGCAGGTAATTAATTTTTTAAAATTCAATTCCAGTCAATTCTAACACAATAATTGCAATACAATACATTAATAGTGAACATAAAAGTTTAATTCAACTCATAGAATAGAATTCGATAGGTGATTTTAATAGTGGCTGCTAAATATTCTATGCAAGAAATACCATACTCTGTCCTGATGTATAAACTGCATAGAGTAACTAGGAGACAAAGATAATATCCTAAGGAAGAATATTTTCAGAAAAATATTTCTGAAAAATAAGGTATTGAGCATCTATCTTAGTCACCTCTTTAGTTCAAATATTATTTAGTTTTATTTTTGTGAGGCCCTCATAATTGCTCAACAGATGACAAACAGTCCCCAACCCTAGTTGGTAACTGTTCTCACTTCCTCAGTCTTATGAGGATCAAATGAGATAACATACAAGAAAACCCTACAGATGCTATAAAAGGGTTCATTTGGTTCAAGGGGAAGGTTTTTTTCAAGACAGCTTGGGCACAGTGGGGGCACACTTGGACTTAGTGTTTGAAAATCTTAGTTTGGCTATCTATGTGTTCTCTTGAGCAAACCATTTAATTTCTCTGAGTCTTACTTTTCTATAGGTAAAGCAAGTACCATAATTTCTATGACAGTGCTGTTTTATAAATCACCTCAAACAAAAGGAGATCTATAATAAAAGTGATTTGTAAATAATGAAGCACAATATTAATATAACATTGTTATTAGAGTATTTATGAAATGTAGTATAGTCAAAGGAATGGCATTTATAACAAAATAACTATAATTGCTTAATTAAAGTATCTATTTATAAAGGCTAGGCAGTTGAAGTGAGTTCTTAATGTTGAGTCCTTATGCACTAACCATCTCAGTCTCCCTATAGTGAAGGCAAAGAAATGCTGAATAAGTTCTAGCCCTCAATATCTTACCATTTCAAGGAAAGGTAGGTCATACTTTGAGTATCTATAGGATATAAAGAAAATAAACAAAAAACAAAAATGTGTTCTGTTATAAGTCACTTCAATGGTTAAATTTGTCACCCAGCATCAATAATGCTTGTTTGAGAATTAATTGTGTACAAAACACTGTCCTATGCCCTGAATCATGCTGTGGGTGTATGTGTGTGTGTAAGGGGGTGAAATACAGGGTTTGGCACAAATAACACCACTTTTTATTACAAAATCATAGGCATGTAATTCTGTAACAAAGCATTATCTCACTCAAGTACACCACATAACATTTTAGGTGAAATGTTCAAACGTCTGTACCTCTTGTGCGAGACATTCATGTACCCTACCGACCACACTCGAGCAGGCCTTACTTCTGCCGGACCTTGTATATACTAGACTAGAGTGTAAATATATGTTTCCTTTCCTTCTTACAATAAGCTTATACACTTATAAACTTACAAAATTTTATGACATGAAGAAGCATAAAATATATGTCAAATGATTTGCACAAGGATGTATAATTGAAACTTATTAAGCCTTCTTTGTAAAAGTTTGTCTTCATTTTTACAAAAAAATAAATATTAAAAGACTGAAATGTCAGGCACCAAATATTTGTAGCTGTACTTTCCCCTAAGTCTAGTAAGTTAGAATTAAAACAAAGAATTAAGAATACATTATGTTAAGGTATAACACACATGTGTATACTTAACTACTTAGCCTTTTAGCAACTTGTTTAGACATGAGAAGAGACAGGGAGCGTAGCAGAGCCACCCAAAGCTGGTGTAAAGTTTTATTCGAGTGACAGTTGTCAAAAGGCTCACCAAGCCTTAGTTTCCTCTTCTGTAAATAAGAAAAGTTCTAACGCATTGGGTTTTGGTGTGGATTCAGCATTATAATGAACAAAGGTGACCATAACTGAGCCAGGCAAATGCATGGAGCTCAATAAGCAAGCAATTATATTCATTCAATAAGTGGGGAATCTTTATTTTTAATAAAACTACTAAGTGATATTTTTGATCTGGCAAAGATAGGACACCCTGCCCTAAATTTAATACTTTTTCTTTTTTCACAGAATGTTGCTAGTTCTTACTGGTGAATCATTGATATTTATAGAATAAAGACACCTCTATTTCACATTTTAAATTTACATTTAGAATCTTTTAATACAGTCACTAAGAAGAAAAGGGAAGTGCTTATTATGGTTACAAAATAACAATTTCCCAAATTCCTTTCCAATGAAAAAATTGTTTCAAAAAGTAGAGCTTTGTCCTCAAAAATGTTTTTAGCTTGGGTATAGCATAATGTTTGAGGTTAAGAATGTGATTTTTGAAGTCACAACTAGCTATTGTTTACTAAACTGTATAATGTAAAATAAGAGGCTAATTCTCTATCAGTGCCTCAATTAGCAGATAATATTTTCTAGTTTAACTAGGCCTCACTGATGGTCATCAACAGTCAAGTTTCTAAACAGCTTCCTCATTTCCTTGTGAGCCATTGTTTCCCTCCTCTGTAAGGTTTTCAATATTCTTTTCAAGGCATCTTGAATACTTGAGCAGCAATTTTCCCTGTTTGCAGGAATCACCAGTTGAATGCTTTTGTGAATGGGAAATGAAATGGATTTTCAACAATGCAGATACTTTTAAATGAGAGTCCCAAGGAAATTATGGATGAATCAAAGGACAGCAGGAAGCCTGTGATTTTCTGCACTGGCAAATGTCTTTCTCAAAAAAATGCCATCCTTAGAACTACAAATATTAAACCCCTTGATTTTTTAGATAATTCTTATTCTCTTTTATTTTTAAGGCTTTAAAAATGCACACAAGAACAGTTTAGAAAAGTAGCCAACTACACTTACCAAGGTGTATAAAGAGCACTAAATACACCACCAATCAACAAAGGACTCCTGCAAAATATTATTTTCACTAACTCCTAGAGAAGTCTGATGTATAAATGATATTTTTGAAAAATGTTTTAAAATCTCAGTAGAATATAAGAACTTACATAGGTAAAAATATAAATACAGGGTTGGATAAAAATAGATTAATAATAATAAATAATACAATAATTAATAAATAATGATACAAAAATAAACTCTTACATATTCACAACTGTGAACCTACTTTTGCCCATTCCTGTATATACAATCTTAGTTTTTAATCTTCTTTAATTGTATTTTTTAACATTACCTTTTAGTTCCCTTATAACCCCCTCCCTCCAGCAATCACCACACTGTTGTCCATGTCCATGAGTCCTTTTTCCTTTTTGCTCAATTCCTCCACCCGCTAACCACCCCCCAGGAGTCATCTGTTCTCCATTTATGAGTCTGTCTCTGTTTTGCTTGTTAGTTGAGTTTGTTCATTAGATTCCACATATGAGTGAAATTATATGGTATTTGTCTTTCTTTGACTGGCTTATTTCACTTAGCGTAATGTTCTCCAGGTCCATGTTGCAAAAGGTAAAATTTTCTTTTTATGGCTGAGCAGTATTCCATTGTGTAAATGTTCCATAGTTGTTTTATCCATTCGTCTGCCTATGGACACTTGGGCTGCTTCCATTTCTTCGTGACTATAAATAACACTGCAATGAACATAGGGATGCTTATGTTCTTTCAAATTAGTGCTTTGAGCTCCCTCAGATATATTCCCAGAAGTGGGATTGCTGACTCAAAAGGCAGATCCATTTTTAATTTTTTGAGGTATCTCCATACTGCTTTCCACAGTGGTTGTACCAATCTGCATTCCCACAAAGAGTGCAAAGGGGTTCCCCTTTCTCCACATCCTCACCAACACTTGCTGTTTGTTGATTTATTGATGATAACCATTCTGACAGGTGTTAAATGGTATCTCATTGTGGTTTTAATTTGTATTTATCTGATGATTTGTGACATTGAGCATCTTTTCATATGTCTATTGGCCATCTGCATGCACTCTGGAGAAATGTCTATTCAGGTCCTTTGCCCATTTTAAATTGGGTTGTTTGTATAAAATCTTATTTAGCTACCTGTCTACTATTAGCAAATGAATCGGTGGGCAGAATGATTTAGAGGTTTACTGGATATGATGAGACAAACAATTTTAAAGCCCACTCAGCAAGAAGATGAAATAGGTTGAAGTCCAAAGTGGGGGAAAGGCTTCACCTGCAAAGGCTGCAACAGATTTGACCTATTAGTGGTTTAAGATAAAGCAGGTGTCTTTGAAAGGAGACTGTTGGAATGTACCATATATGCTTCTGAGAAGGAGTGTGGCATAAGGAGAAAACTGTTTAAAGAAGATGATTCTTTTTGTTACTGGATAACCAAAGAAGAGGAGGAAGCAAGCATTTGATTAGTCACAGTGTCATATATACATAGGTCTTTCAAATGTCTATATAAAAACAGGACTTGGTAATTGGAAAAGGTTAGATCTTTTTTGTGAGTTTTTTCTGTTATGTTGCTTTTACTTCATTTGTTTTCCCTTTCCTGTTCTTAGAATTTTTTTTTAGAGAATGGGGTTAGCTATGTATGGAAAATCTAATACAATAGTATTTATAATGCTCTGAGTTAAATTTATGAGCTAAAAAATAGTACTTATCCCATTTAGGATTTGTCAATTTTCTAGTGAATTACAGTTCTTCATTTTAATCAACTTTTGCTCTGGAACTTCAATGATTTATTTTGCAACTTCACATATTTTTACAAAGTAAGACACTCTGTTAAGCTTTCAGCAGAAGCATCTCCCCTGGAAAATACTGTAATCATTTGATAACAATACAGGGTTTCAAACTCTAGATTCCTTTTTCCCGTTGGCAGCAGGGTTCAAGTCAATGAATACATGTTAAGATTCTACTGCATACAATACAGATCAGTTAAAGTTCCTAACTTCAAAAAGGAGTTTTGCATCTAATAAAAGAGATACTCAAGGAATAAAATGATGTGGTGCAAAAGGTATACAACTCTTGGGATTTTAGCAGACTGATGAATAGTATTCCTATCTTTTTCTTCCAAAGTCTAAACCATATGAAAGTTTGACTGAGGAATCAAGCTGCTGCAGATCAAAATAACTTTATGGAGCAATCATACCAATTTCCCCTTACCCTCAGGAGATACATTCCAAAACTAACCAGTGAATGCCTGAAAACGTGGATAGCACTGAGCCCCCTCCATAGATGGGATTTCTTTTCTATATATACATACCTATGATAAAGCTTAATTTATAAATTATGGAGAGTAGGAGATTAACAATAATAACTAATAATAAAAGATAGCCATACTAATACTATGCTAGAATAAAAGTTATGTGAATGTACTCTCTCTCTCTGAAAATATTGTACTGTACTTATCTTTTTACTTAAAAGAAGAACTTCACTGTTTCTCTTTAGCATATCCAAAATGCCAACATCATTACTACCTGAATACAGGACTGTGATACTATGACAGTTGACCTGGTAACTGATAATCTACTAATTGACTAATGGGTGGGAGTGTATATAGCATGGAAGTGTGTACAAAGGGATGATTCACATCGTGGGTGGGAAAAAGTGGGGTGGCATAAGATTTCAACATGCTATTCAGAACAGTGCCCAATTTAAAACTTATGGATTGTTTATTTCTCAATTCTCCATTTAATATTTTTGGACCATGGTTGACCATGGGTAACTCAAACCACAGAAAGCAAAACCAAGGATATGGGGTTGACTAAAGTAATTGTATTACATGGCCTCAGTTTTGTTCCTTAAATTGAGTTTACAATTCAAGTCTGTAGTACACCTGAAAAATGCAGAGTGTAGCCCTGTAGGTTCCCTGCACATCTAGGAGCATGTCCCCTCTCTGTGGGCAGGATGATGGACAGTAAGAACCTCAGATGCCCTGGGCCAAATATGCACAATTCCTTTCCCCACATCCCCCAGTTAGACCAGGCATTTTTCCCCTGGGGAGGGTAAATGGAGGAAGGGGACTGAAAAATGGAATTGTCACTACCTATTCCTTATTTTCCCCTTTAGGAAATGCAGTGGAAATTTCCCCTGCTTGGTGGGCATTGAGCAATAAAAATAAATGTTCTTGTCCAAAATGAGAGATAATACACAGGGTGTCCTAAGAGGAAAGAGTCCAGATGGTTGGAATGATGAGGAAATATTTCAGAAAGGCAACAGAATCTGAGTTGGGCCTAAAAGAGGAATATAATTCAGACAAGAGAAAAGGACAGGCCTGCCATGACAGGGGTGTCCAACCCATGGCCCAGGATGGCTATGGATATGGCCCAACACAAAATCATAAATTTCCTTATAACCTTTTTCTAGCTCATCAGTTTTTGTTAGTATTTTTGTATTTAATGTGTGGCCCAAGACAACTCTTCTTCTAGTGTGGCCCAGAGACGCCAAAAGGTTGGACATCCCCGGGCCTGAGAAAAGTCCAGAAAAAAATAACTAGAGGAATTTCCTAGCATCAATGGGGACCCACTTAGCACTAAAGTGAATTTTTAATGAACATAGAATGAATTTAGATATTCTTTATTAATATTTAGGAGGCAAGGAATAGTCCGTTTGTAAGGTGTTTAAGATTAGCAAGTACATGTGGTATAGATTTAAGTGGATATGACATTCTGTGGAAATAGTGTATTATTAAAGGGTGAGAAGTAGGGATGGCTGGGGTGGGGGAGTGGTGGGGGTAAAATGGAGACAACTGTGCTTGAACAATTAAAAAGAGTTAAAAATAAATAAATAAATAGATGTTGTGAGGTTCACACTCATTAGCTGGACAAATAAAGCTGGTGTCTGTGCCGCAGACTAGGAGGGGTAGAGAATGGGGAAAATAATGAACAGATTTATAGAGAAAAGAAAAAGACAAAAGGCTATCATGAAAGAGAGAAACTTTACAATATGTGGTGTGGAAAGTGGAGCAATAAGCAGAGATGAAACCCAAACTCTTATTATGAATATTATTAGAATCAAAGAAAGAAAGGAATTTGGAGGGCTAAATCGCAGAGGGTCATCAATGGCTGCTGAAATCACTAAGGATGCCTCCAAGAATGTTGGCAGAATACAGTCCAAGCCAGTGAAAGAAGATGGACACCCATCCTGGAAGCTGTGGGTTGACACTGATGAAGAATTAAATAGAATAAGCACAGAAAGTATAAGAGGTTTAAGCAAGTGCTTACTGGTGATTAGTCATCTGGAAGTAGTATTGAAGAACAAATACTGGCCTGTTTTCTGGACCTTACAGGAAAATAAGAGGCTAGGAGAATCAGGGCAAAATCAGTTTTTAGTTATTAAAAGGTAAAAAGAGTTTAGAAGAAAGATTTGAGGATTTATTACTAGGTGTAATAAAATGCAGGCAGTCCATACATACTACACAAGATACACATAAAAGAATGGGCCAGAGTATAATTGACCTGGGAAAGAAAGGTAATGCATATAGGAAAAGGGATGTGAGAATTACCAATAGCAAGGAAACATTGATTTAAGAGAGAAGCTCCAAGGGACTGTTGACAATACAGAAGGTGGCATAATTTAATCTTTTTTCAGTCCTTCAGAATGGTTTGCCAAGTCACTTTGGGATGTTGAAAAATTATATTCCTTCAACACTTTATAATTATGAACAGGAATTGTTGTCATCCTAATGGAGCTTGCTGCTGCTAATGATGTAGAGTTTTCTGAGACAAATACTAATCTTGCCAACACATTCTAATGTAGTTACCACGCCATCCAGTGGTTATTTTGGTTGCTTTTACAGGAATTTTCTATTGCTCTTTAAGAATATATTTTATTTTATAATATCTATTCAATTGAGTTTCAGCCAGCTTCTATGATAACCATTTTACTGTACATTTAAAAACCACATGGAAGGGATTTGATTTGCTATTCACTTCTGAGCTAATGGAGTTATTACATCCAGCTTGTTTTCTATGTGTGTTATGCTCTAGGAAACATGATTTAGCCTGTCTTCCATTGAAATTAATATGATAAGGAACCATGAAATAATGGGCCTTACACTGTATTCAATTTTAGTCCTAATAGAAACACAATGGAAAATAACATCTGCGACATGGGCCTGGTGGATCATAGGAAAGTGATGGATATTTTCTGCCGTGATTTTATTGGTGCCGTGTACTTTACCCTTCACAGTGTGCTTGTCAGGAAGTAATGTCACACATGCTTTGACTTGACTCGTATGTAGTGTCAGTTTGTCTGTAAAATTTACACATGGGTAAAGTTAGCTGGGAGACTTTAATTTGGCTGCTGACAAAGTAGGATAAATCAAGATGCCATTAGAAGGAACCCTTCTCAAAATTTTATAAAAGCACAGCTTTCAAATTTATGGCAGATCTCTTTAAAAATATATTTAACAGTAAATTTTAGAGACCTCCCATTTGGGATATTCAAACCTTTGGCAATGAATTTCTCCATTTCCAGGAAACTTCATTATTTGAATCTCCATGGTAAATTAACTTTATGAGGTAGCTACTTTACTTTTCTATGAAGCAAAGGCAAGAGCAGAGATAATTTCATCATCTTTACCACTGTTTGTGTGTGGAATCACCAAATAGTTCACCCATGGAGAACCTATGAAGGCCCTCTGGTTTACTCCTTTGCCATCAGGCATAAACATATGTAAACCACCCTAGAAAAATATACGTCGATGTCTAATATTGTTTCATAAGACTTAGAGGGATAGTGTCACCCCAGTCAACTATGTTAAACTGATGAAGCTTTCTTTATTTTTTAAATTTATTTTTATTAAATTTATTGGGGTGACATTACTTACTAAAATTATATATGTTTCAGGTGTGCAATGCTATAATACATCACCTGCATCTTGCATGTTCACCACCCAAATCAAGCATCCTTCCATCCCCATTTACCCCCCTTATCCTCTCCTACCTTCTGCATCCCCCCTTCCCTCTTGCAATCACCATGCTCTTGTCTGTCTACACACATGCTCATTCCCTCACATCCTAAAGACAGCTTCTTTCATCTTCTAATCTTACTACATTTTTACTGCAAAATTCTGACAGTCATTATTTTAAAATCACAGCTTCTGTTTACTCTCTTAAATCCTTGTAATCTGGTATCCCTTCATAAAATCTGCTCTCATAAAAGTTCCCAGGAACCTCTAAACTCCAATACCACTAGTTTCTTACTGGTCTCCTTTCTCCTTAAGCACACAGTGTTGTTCGACACTGTTGATTGGTTTCTTCTTTAAACTCCCTTTCTGTGATTGACTTTGTTGTCACAATTTTTCTCCTGAACTAGCACTCTCTTGTGTGCTAGTTTGTCCCAACTCATATTTCCTGAAAGTTCATCCATAAGCCCTACTTGAGTAGTTCACCAGGTGAACAAGTTGGAAGACCTAATATGAGGACATTTGTCCTGGATTGTGAAAATAGCACAATGCATATTGGGAAGCTTATTGTATGATGCCTAAGAGTAACAGGTACATACATATGTTTGGATTACATGCTGACAGATAGTAGATAAGTAACACATATAGATAGATTTACCTTATATGCCATGTTGTTCTAGGCATTCATTTCTCGGGCCAATTCATACCACAATATTTATAGGCCAGTATTTCTTGGGGGTGTGTATATATATATATATGTATATATATATATATATGTGTGTGTGTGTATATATATATTAGCAACAGTTTTTAAGTGACTAAAATCAGAGGTCTGAACTAAAATTAAGATAAATGTTAATTATTTTTTAGCATTTCTGCCAAGAAGATTCTCTTTTAATCTAATACTCCCCCCCCAGAATTACATATTATAGAATTTTAACTTAGTTATGGCATTAATAATCACCCATTACTTGTATTAGAAATCAGCTCTATTTGCCCATTTGTAATAGCCTAACTATTTTAAGTATTTAAATATTTTTATAATATTGTTATATCTTCAATTGATGTAGGTCAATTTATGATGTGATCTGGTCTTTATAGTAATCATTCAGAATAAGAACCAAATGTATTATGTTTTTTCAGTCAGGAATTTACTCAATAGTTAATCACATATCTTTCCCTAAATTATAGCAAGTAGTTATTTTGCATCAATTATATGCAAGTCACTATTCTGGGCATTAGGGATTCAAGCCAGACAAAATCTTTGTCTGCAGAGCATACACTTTTCATCTGAATAAATTAGACTGGCTTACATAAAATGGTATATGTAGCCTATATCTGCCCCTTACCTCAGTGAACGGTGCTGTATAGGGTATCCCAGCTATTAGTGAACACACTGAATTAGACAGGTAGGAAGGTATTTGTCTTCTATAAAGAGGAACTGTTCAACTCATAGATACAGAGGACAAACTGAAGCTTGCCAGGTGAGAGTGGGTTGGAAGGCTGGGTGAAAAAGGTGAAGAAATTAAGAAGTATAAGCTGATAGTTACAAAATAGTCAAGGGAATATAGTACAGCATAACAAATTCAGTCAATACTGTAATATTGTAATAACTATGCATGGTGCCAGGTGGGTACTAGAATTATCATGGGGGGCCACTTTATAAATCATGGAATTCTCTGACCACTATGCTGTATACCTGAAACTAATCTCTAAGTGAAAAATAAAAATGAGCAAACATGAGAAGATATATAAAGGGTCAACAGATACATACACAGGTGCTCAACATTAGTAAAGGGAAATACAAATCAAAACCATGATGAGAAATCACATCACACTTGTTATGATGGTTATTATAAATAATAATGATAATAATAAAAAGTTTTGGCCAAAAAAAACCTGTCTTGGCCTGCGGCTAAAAACTAGGAGTGATCCTGCTCCAGGGAGTTTTCAGCAACACGTGGAAACATTTTTGGTGGCCACAGCTTGCAGGAAGTGGTTCTACTGTCTGTCATCTGGCAGTGCTGCTACCCATCCTACAATGCACAAAACAGCCCCCAAACGAAGAATTATTTGATCTAAAATGTCAACATCGCCGAGTCTAAGAAACCCTTCGATAGGCTAATGGGCCCATGTGGGTTGTGTTCTCTTTCAGAAGAAGAAAATATGCCATGTTATACCACAGCCCCTCTTCTCCTCTGACCATATCCATCTCCCTTCAAGTTCATTTCTCTAATCTTTTTTGTTCCATGTGTAAGTATATAATGTTCAGCTGAGACCTGTGCCTTCTATTTGTTTTCTGGGCTGTTCTCAAGGGTCAATCAATGCTTACTAAAGTTTTCGGGCAAGCACTAAAGTAGTGAGTTCTGTGCCTGCTGGGCATAATTATAGGGAACAACTTCATTTTTAAAATCTCATAACAAGAAGCACCAGCACAATCCACAAATTACAGTTCCATTCTAGTGTGTTTGTGCTCTCAGCAGCTCACAGCAGGCCCAAACGGCAGTCTCCTCCAGCCACCATTTTTCTAGTCACCTTCCTAAAATACCAGAAGCAACAAACCTCCCAGGGTGAAGAGAACTTCTGCAGTTTTGCCTGTGTAGACCAGTATTTTTCCCACATAATAGTTATATTTCTACAAAATAGTCAATAAATTATTATTTAATTCATTAATGGAAAGGAAGTTAGCCATGTTAATCATTATTAGTATCATTATATTCAAGTGGTAGAAATCTCACAAGGGTCTTAATTATTAGTCCAAAATTCACCTTTATTTTCTCTTTCTTTTAAAAACTATCTAAACTCTTTAGGCTATAATAACACCATTTACCTCTCTAACTAACTCTATGGTGGGATATGAACTAAGACACCTAAAGACAGTCAAGCTCCAGGTGAAATTTATACCTTTACTACTTATGTGACATGAGTTAACTCACTGAACCTTTCAAGAGCTGAATTCAGTAATGCCTTATGTGAATGGGTCAGGATCTGGCAGGAGAGTTCTGGGTTTGAATTCCACATCACTGCTTGCTGGCCATGTGACCATCAGCAAGTCACCCCAGTATCCAGATATTACAATGAGATGAGATTAATTTGAGCACTACATTGCTGTTGTCAACACCAGATGATTATCTTTCTAGTTCTACAGATACAACTCATTACCTAAACTGTATCTAAGTGATGATATCCAGTATTCAGGATATTTAAACTGGCTGAAACTAGCTAGACTTTTAAACTCTATCTTTCCCCAGTAAAATAATTATACTCTGTATCTAGGAATAAAAGTATAGGAGTAGAAATTTAGCATGTACTCCAATGTTCCCAAAAGTCAATGACTAATAATCTACTACTAATAATTAATCTATTGCTAATAATTAACAACTAATAATAAGCTACTATAGGGAAACTACTAATAATCTAGAAATTGAATATTTCTCATTAGACTTTAAAGGTTGAACATTTTCTCTGAAAATTCTCCTATCTTAGAATTTCTCTTCTTCCTGACATAAAACTGCATGAGTTCTTACAGCAAGAATATCTTCACTAACAAATCAAAATGTCACCCAGGAAAAAAGGGGTATCAAGAGTCAGGTCCTCTTCGCTATGAACTGACATTTTGGTCAGTAGCTACTGATATTCAAGAGCACTAGTTACACTCAGCGGGGGACCTCAGACATCATTGCCAGATTCTGTGAATATCTAATTACCTGTGCTCCCAAGTGTCAATCACCAATACTTAAGAGTCACCTATTAGAAGGAGAAATAACTAGGTGCTGAAGGAATATTAAAATAAAATTAAATGTCATTTCATTTACACGTTACCTATCCACCTCTATTTCAATTTATCCTGGCCATTTTTCTAAGCTATCTTGTAGAGCATGGCAAAGTCTCCACCTCCATCAGGCACTTTTGAAATTGGATGCACATTGAAGTGATTATATTGTGATATCTTACAGAATGACCATCCCACCTTTCAAATATCCCTTCTGTGCTAAATTTCTTCAGAGTAACCAGATAAGTGGGCACACTACGTCTTGTGATACAGGTTTGCAAGGCCTCAACACCTTTATTGGAGCTAAAAGATAAAAACATTAAAAAAAAATAACTCATCCAAAAAATTAAAACTATGGTGATTTACAGTGAATCATCATAGTACTAGCTATTTTCAAACAGTATAGGCTAAAGATTTTTTTAATTTGTATATAGAAGAAATGGGATGAAAATCCAGTTCTACCTCATCAAGTAATTTATTATTTACTGATTAGTGATATTATAAGTTAGCTCTTCATGTATTTTCTACAGAGCACATCTTATGTTTTCATTAATTTCCATTAGAAAATCTAAGAGATGTTCTCATTTTTTTTAATCTTCAAAATTTTGGGTTGACACCCTATAGTCTGTCAGTAATTGAAGTGTTATATCTAACATTTTTGTCCTCAAAAAGAGTTCACTTTGCTATTACACCATTTTGTGAATCATCTTTGTATAATAAGCTCCTCCCATCTCTTCTTCCTTAAAAACAACAGAATTTTCTTGGGACTCAAGTATTCACACATATTCACATCTTCCAAAACTTTTCATTTCTTCCTTTGCCTATAATTTTCTAGTATCCCCTGGCTTTTACATATTAAATATAAACTAATTGTAAATGATGACATATAATAATTACTTTATCAATTATGCACATTCAAACTTCCTGTTACTAATTCTATATTCCATGTATGATACCTATATTTTGCATTTTATTTATATTTGTTGCACAGAGTCCATTGCTTTGTAAAAACTATCCTTACAGTATAGTGAGGAGACTGTAGGAGACTGGTTTCAGACCAGCAGACCTTGGTACTTTCTTTTCCCAAGTGCAGAATGGGAATATTGGAATTAATTGCATTCCTTTTCCCATAACATATTATGATGTGTATGTTTTTTTTTTATGTGCCTTTGATTTTCTTAATCTTCCTGGGCCTATAAAAGAAATTGAACTTTTAGAATTTTTCTTTGGGAGAAAGGCAGTAATTTTATTCATAAAGTCTATTTCAGTTAGCAAAACTTCCCTAGAGACTGATTCCCCAAGATTAAATGCTCAGTAAGCGGTGAAGTCAGAAGCAGACTCCCAGCCTCCAGATTCCCCACACTGCACACTGTCTGTGGGATACACTTCCTCCTACCAGATTGCTCCTGAAATCATAATTTGTCACTCTCTATGTAGTGAGTGATTATGCTCTGAGATTCACTTTGATTGTAAATGAAAGTAGTGGATGCCAATTCCATATTCTCTCAGTCCATGCAAAAGACAAAAATAGTTGTGGTAAATTCTTAACAGGCTCTTTACCAGTGATCATACACCAGTTCTTGGAGGTGATGAATTTAAATGTTATTATTGTTTTCTTTCTTAAAAGATCATCTAATCTGGTCTTATTTAAAAGTTTACTTAACATTTGTCCTCTTCATATATAACTTTAAGGGTGTTGTGCTAATTAGATACAAGAACTATAGTCACCACTTCTAAACATTATTTTATTTACTCTTGGCTTTAGGATTTTTATTGTTTCCTTTTTTCTACACCCCCTTATAGCACAAGGTATCTCAAATCATAAGCTGCTGCCATCTGGCTTGTTTTACATAGCTCTCTAAGCCCAGTCAAGTGACAATATACCTGTGAAGAATAAAAAAAATACATGTTGGATGGATCTCAGGAGCTGCACCCAAAATAGCTTTTTAAAAGCCATTGAGCATAACAGTGGGGATAATAAGGAGATCACAGCAGCTGCTGCTTGGGGAGTGCTGGAATAATTCTCCCATCATCATGCTGCAGGTAGAGTCCAGGAAACAATGCTCTTAGCACCTCCACTTCCTCCCTTAGTTTTTATGACTCTCTAACACTCACAGCTCAACAGCTGACAAGCACCTGGAATTCAATTCATGCTGGATTTCATAAATTCACATTAATTTCAATAATTTCTCAATTGTAACAGTGAGAACCTTCCCCCACATTGGATGAGCAGCTTTACTATTTCATCACATATTCATGTATCACCCCATGTTATTTTTACTTTTCTCCTGTTCCTTTTTTTAATTTTTATTGACTTTATTGAGATGACATTGGTTAATAAAATTATATAGGTTTCAAGTGAATAAGTCTACAAAGCTCATTTGTATATTGCATTGTGTTTTCACCACACAAAGTCGAGTCTTCCTCTGTCACCATTTATCCTCCCTTTATTCTCTTCTACCTCCCCCTGCTCCCCTTTCCCTCTGGTAACTACCATACTGCTGTTTGTGTCTATGAAGTGTTTCTTTTTGCTTAATTCCTTCACATTTTTCAACCAGCCCCCCAACCCTCTCCCTTCTAACAACTGTCAGTCTGTTTTCTGTACCTGAGTCTGTTTCCATTTTGTTCATTAGCTTACTTTGTTTATTAGATTTCACATATAAGTGAAATCATACAGTACTTGTCTTTCTCTGACTAGTTTATTTCACAAAGCATAATACTCTCCAAATGTATCCATGCTGTTGCAAAAAGATTTCCCTTTTTTATGGCCGAGTAGTATTTGATTGCATAACTGTATCATAGCTTTTTTGTCCACTTATCTATTTATGGGCACTTGAGCTGCTTCCAAATCTTGGTATTATAAGCAATGCTGCAGCACACACAGGGGTGCATATATTCTTTCAAAGTAGCATTTCGGGTTTCTTCAGATATGTTCCTAGAAGCAGAATCACTGGGTCATAAGGCAGCTCCATTTTTAATTTTTTGAGGTAACTCCCTACTGCTTTACACAGTGACTGCATCAATCTGCATTCCCAACAACAGTGCAAAAGGGATCCCTCTTCTCCACATCCTTGCCAACACTTGTTTGTTGATTTATTGATGATAGCCATTCTGACAGTAATGAGGTAATACTGTAGCTTTAATTTGCATTTCTGATGATTAGTGACATTGAGCATGTTTTCATATGTCTATTGGCCATCTGTATGTCCTCTTTGGAGAAGTATCTATTCAGGTCCTTTGCACATTCTTAATTGGATTGTTTTTTGATGTTGAATTGTACAAGTTCTTTACATATTTTGGAATATTAATCTCTTATTTTAGAAGTATCATTGGCAAATATGTTCTCCCATTCAGTGGGTTGTCATTTCATTTTGTTGATGGTTTCCTTTGCTGTGCAAAAAAGATCAGACATGGTTTCATAGAAAATTGGTAGGAGCCCTGCATATAGCTTTCTCGTTGTTCTTGTAGGTTGTTTTTCCTTTTCCTGAAGGGGCAGACAATTCCCTTCAAAGAAGGTATATTTGGTAGGGAACAACACGGAAACTTCCCACAACCACTAAGAATCTCCTTGATATGTGAGAATATCTAATTGGTTCCACCAATACAGCCTGTCACAATGCCTCTGTTCAGCTATTATAAGGCACCAGCTAATCTTCACATTTTGTCTTTCCCCCTAATTCTTCCCTTTTGCGTTATTTAAAGAATATCTCATGTTTCATCATTTCTGCACTTCTTTCAGTGAGATATCAATACCCCACCGGGAAAGAGATATATTTTTTAAAAGAAACGCCCTACATACACAACAACATTTTACTTCTTTTCATTTGCAAATAAGTTATTCACACCACATTGGTGTCTTGTAACTTTTATATTTTATTATGTTGTTCTTAAAATAATCTTGTATTCCATTTTCCTTATTCATCCAGAGATTTTTTTAATTGTGTAGCATGCAATATAGTGAGAATCCCAAAATACCAGAAAATATTTTTAGAATGGAGACATTCTACAAATGACAGACTTCTTTCCATTTTAGCCCTTATGAAAAATGAATTTGAAACTTATAAAATATGTATCTGGAACATCTGAGTGCAAGATTTTTTTTATTGGATTTTAGAATTCAGATCTATGATTTAAAGTAATTTTTTTCTTTCCTGAAAGTGGTCATGCCGAATTGATTTTAAGGAGAAGGAAAGGGTGTAATTTGGATTTTAAACCCTTTCCTAGAGATTTATATTCTTTTCACTTGTGTTGACTTTCTTTATTCCGATTGCAACCTCATGGAATAGGGGAAGTACGACTCTTTCACAAGGGTTGACCTCAGGCAAAGCTGTAATTAAGGCTTCATTTTCCTTTGTTTTATTTTGCCTTTTTAGTTTCACATCTCCTATTACAGATTCAGTGTGCTTTCTAGCTAGTACTCTTTTTCTATATCTTACAGGAAGGATCTTATATCTTATGTCATCACTCAGAGAGAGAATGTTTTTCTCACAAAGAGTAAAGAGAGAAAATAACACAAATGAATGATTCATTAATGGTTGGCTTCCAAGTAAAAAATCTAATGAATGTGAGAGAGATATTTCGAAGATAGAAATGAAATTTTGTCAAGTATATAAAAATGCATAGAGGACTAGGGTGAATTCCATTTTATTATTCTTACAAAATCCAAATATCTGAGTATTAAATCACTAACCAAGTTTTTAAAATCTTGATTTTCAAATCTGAGAGTTGTTCTCTCTCGGACTTCTTCTATAATAGTTACATAAATTTCCACTAATTCTTAGTACAGATAATGGAGTAAAAATCTAATGGAATAAAAAGATAACTAGGTTGGAATCAAAATTCCAAGTCTAATCTGATTATCTGCAGTCTAGCTTTCTGACTTTTGAAGCAACTGTGTGTGCCTTTCTGAATGCTATTTTCCTCCACTAAAATTAGGGAGCTAAAGTGTATTTTTAAACAAGGAATATGTATAAAGGACCCATGGACAAAGAGAATGTGGGGGGAGGTGTCAGATTGAATGTGGGAGGTAGGGGCGGGTAGGCTTGAGGAGAGTAATGGTGGGATAATAGGAACAACTGTAATTGAAAAACAATTTTTAAAAAAGGATAAAAATGGTTCTGTAACTATTCTCTTTGGAGAATATTCTCTTTTTAAATTAGAACTGTATTGCTCCACTAGCTGTGTGGTCTTACACAAACTATTTAATTTGTCCACACTTTCCTTTTCTCATCTATAAAATGAGAATCATCGTAGTATCTACCTTGGAAAAAATTATTATATCAAGTAGGTAAGTGCTTAGTTAGGTTCTAATAATTTTTTGGATATATTTGATTCAAAAGCTATGTTCAAGCTATCACAAATACATTAAACAACTGGCATAACTGAAAAAATGTAAACAATATAATTTTGAGTATTTGTATATAGGCCTATTATGTGCCAAACATTGCATGAGTCCTTCATTTGAAAATCACATTTAATCCTCTCAGTAACACAGTGTAGAAGATACAATTATCCTTTGCCTACCCATGAGAAAACTAAAGCTTAGTTAATTACATAGTCACACAAGTAAAAAGGTGCTTAAGTGGTGATAAGCAGTTTTTTCCCCAGAATCTGCTCTTTTAATCACTGTGCTATATATACTGCCTTCCATCCTAGAATCTTCTGCCTTCAGTCTAGATAACTAACTTCTTTTTTTTTAAGATTTCATTTATTTATTTTTAGAGAGGGGAAGGGAGGGAGAAAGGGAGAGAAACATCAATGCATGGTTGCCTGTTATACGCCCCCGACTAGGGACTTGGCTGGCAGCCTAGGCTTGTGTCCTATGCTGGGAGTCAAACCAGGGAGCCTTTAGTTCACAGGCCCTCGCTCAATCCACTGAGCCACACCAGCTAGAGCTAAATGACTAATTTCTAATTAAATGCACTAGATCCTAATAAAAATTAGATTTTCCATCTGAAATCATTTTTATGAACTATGTCAGAATTACATTAATTATTTTCCAAACTTCCCAGTGAGCTTGGAACATGATAGCTGCATCTTCTTTGAGTATGCAAACCCATAAAATCAGAGTGTTTTCACACCACCACTTGTCCTTCACTCCCTCCTTTCCTTTCCTTTCAAAATCACATATGAAGGGCCAAGTTTCCCAGGAAGCTCAGAGACTTGTTTATAGTTAGCCTTGAATTCACCTAAAACGAGATAAAATTAATGTTGAAAGGCCTATAGGAGCCTCATAGAAGAAACTACTGCATGATGTACATGCAATACCCCTTCATTTCAAATATAAGAAGTAAGAGTTTTAACACCATTGTTTTTCACATATGGTGGAAATTATAACATTTGAAATTAATATATTTCAATCACCCAATTCTCAAGGAGCAGTGCTTCACTGCATTGGGAAAAAACATCTGTTTTTTTCATTCTACAGGTTAAATCTCTTCTTTCAGAGAAATGATTTTCAGCTATTTAATAGTATATGTTCTTCACTTGGAAAGCAATTTATGTTAATGAACTCACAGCCATCATTCACTAATATCATGGATTGATGGTCTTAAAAAGCCTGAATTTTCATTAGTTATGTTTTCAAGGCTAACTTTTATAGTATTTGATCCTTTTAGTTCAAGTTGCTCCTTTTTCCAGGATGTTGCATCCAACCATTCTTTTGATAATCTATTATGTTTCTATCTATATGATGTCTCTATGCTCCTACTAATGAGAGCAGGTTTTTACAAAAGCCAAAGGATTCATGTATCTTGTGCTCATTATGCCCAGAAAGTTCTCCAATGAGATCATTAGAATTTGATGAAGAGCAGGAGTTAGTTGCTTGTATATCATGTATATTATTGGGGTCCTAATTTGCACCGAATGGATGTAAACTCTTTATTTCTCAAATATCCTATTATTTGTTTTTTAATAAGGAGTTTAAATTTTATTCTAAGGCTAATGGAAATCATCGAAAAGTTTTTTAAAGGGGAGTGACATGACCTCTATTATACATGAGAATGACTTCAACAACTCTATGTCTAGCACCTTGCAGTCCTGCTGTTTATTAGTCCTATAGTAAAATATTTCTTAATGTTGTTAAAAATATTTCCCCTTATAGAATCCGTATGTATTCCAAAGTTATATCAAAATCCTCAATCAGGAATTTTTGAATCATGTATTTTCTTGGCAATGTTTTCAGTCTAGCTGAATTAGGTTAATAGCCAAGAACTTTCTACAACTTAGCTGACAATGTCACCTATTGAAAAGGTGGTTGAACAGAGAGAAGTAAACAGGTCTTTGAACAACCCAACATGCTCAGTGTAAAAGCTCAAATTTTTAATTCACAGCGTTTTTTGTTGGACCCTCATTCAACCCTCTACACACAATTTTAGAGATCCCATAATATTATTTGCTCATCTAGTCCACAGATTAGAAACAGAAAATCAGAATAGAGAGAAGATGTTTGCAAAGAAAAGGGGCAAACAGTACTAAGGTCAGAGTATCTTAGAATCATGCAGAACAACTTGTTCTTTAAAAGTTCTATCTAACTGAATTGCTTCTTCACAAATTAAAATTTTCCTTTAAAATATATAACTTATAAATTTAGTCCATATTCATAATTACATAACTACAATAGTAAATCCGGGATTGGCCAGATAAATACTCTTTCACTGTTCTCATTGCTAAATTCAGATTAGTCACAGGGTCTGTCAATGTAAAATCACTATTCCTTCCCCAAAAGCCAACAATGAAAATAAGGAATGATTGATGATAGATATGGGTATAGATATATAGGTATATTTCTGATCTCTAAGTCCACATACATAACACATTTCTCTCTTATTAAATTTTACTTATCAAGACCATGTGTAAAAAATTTATTTTGCTCTTCAAATTGAAAAATGTCTGCATGAAATATTCTTTGATCCAGTAAATTCTAGTACATGAGAAGTCTTGGGAATAAAGACTTCCTTGTACTAAAGATTTCTACTAATTGACTGTAGAGATCCTCCCTGAGGAGTGAGGGATCCCAGCTTCACATCAGGCACCTGCAGACCATGTTTCCAGTGTCAGGCAGAGAAGTTCCCTTAACTTCTGGCTGTAGGGATTGTGGCTGAGTGAGACAGAGGCCTGCTGGAACCCTAGGCATCCTCTTAAAGGACCCATGCACAGACTTAATTGGACTCACAGAACCTAGCCGACCCCAGATCTGAGTCTCCATCAAACTGGCTAACACAATTTGTCCTGCTCTGGTGATTCCCTGAGATACCACCCCACCCAGCTTGGGGTCCTACCTCAACCCTTTCCAGTGGCTTTTCCACATAAACGGCCTGCCTTAGCTCATGCTACAGACTTTCTTAATATTCCTCAAAGGTTCACGAAACAAAAACAAGCAGAATCTGGCCTCAGCAGTGCCCCATACCTCTTGCTAAGTAGCCCCAGGCACGGCCCTAGGGGCAGCCATCTACAGATTGCTTTGTAGTTCCTGCTGGGTGGCCCCAGGCAGGGCACATACAGCTGACATTGGTCTGCACATCCTGGGAGGCCCCAGAGCCAGTGGACCTGGTAGTCAGCTTCAGACAGTGCAGAACCACCACCCAACCACCTTCAAGATTGATATACTCAAGGGGCGGGCTCAGCGGGCACAGGACCTCTACTAAAGCCCTGCTCTGCTGTGGTCATTGCCAGTACTAATAGGCTGTTGTCTTGGGGGAAAATCCCTACTACTGCCAGAAATCAAGGCTCAACTACAACAGGAAGCTATATACAGCCACATAGGGATGGGGCAACACACCTGAGTGCACAGGTTGTGGTACTGAAGAGGCTGTGCCACTGGGCCCTACAGGACACTTACTACATGAGGCCATTCTACTGAAACCAGAAGGTGTTGCAGCTCTACATAATGCATAGAATCAAACAAAGGGAGGCAGCCAAAATTAAGAGACAAAGAAACATGTCCCAAATGAAAGAAAAGAACAAAATTCCAGAAAAAGAACTAAACAGAACGGAGCCTTGGCCAGTGTAGCTCACTTAGTTGGAGTATCATCCTGTAAACTGAAGGGTCGCAGGTTCAGTTCCCAGTAGGGGCACATGCCTGGGTTTCAGGTTTTGTCCCTGGTTGGGGTATATAGGAGAGGACTCTGGTCAGGTTCGTATGAAAGACAGTCAATGTTTCTTTCACATTAATGTTTCTCCCCCTCCCATCCCCTCTGTCTAAATTCAGTGGGCATGTCCTCAGATGAAGATTAAAAAAATGGAGATAAGCAATATACTAGATGTCGAGTTCAAAACACTAGTCATAAGGATGCTCAATGAACTGAGGGGAACAGTAAATGAACTTAGTGAGAACTTCAACAAAGAAATAGGAAACAAAAATGGAGATCAAAGCATAAAAAAGAACTAGTCGGAAATGAAGAATACACTAACTGAAATGAAGAATACATTACACGGAATCGACAGTACAGTAGGTGAAGCAGAGGATCAAACCAGCAATTCAGAAGATAAGAAAGCAGAAAACACCCAATCAGAACAGCAGAGAAAAAAGAATCCAAAAACTTGAGGATAGTATAAGGAGCCTCTGGGATAACTTCAAACATATCAACATTCACATTAAGGGGATACCAGAAGAAGAGAGAGAGCAAGGAATTGAAAACCTATTTGAAGAAATAATGACTGAAAATCTCCCTAACCTTGCAAAGGAAGTACACATATACATTCAGGAAGCACTGAGAGTCCCAAACAAGATGAACCCAAAAAGGCTCACACCAAGGCACATCATAATTAAAATGCCAAAGTTTAAAGACAGAGAATCTTAAAGCAGCAAGAAAAAAGCAGTTACTTACAAGTGAGCTCCCATAAGATTATTAGCTGACTTCTCAAAAGAAACACTGCAAGACAGAAGAGATTGGCAAGAAATATTCAAAGGTAAAAAGCAAGGACCTACAAACAAAATTACTCTACCCAGCAAAGCTATCACTTACAATAGAATCAAAGGACAGGTAAAGAGCTTCCCAGGTAAGAAAAAGCTAAAGGTGTTCATTACCACCAAAATAGTACTGCAAGAAATGTTAAAAAATCTTCTTTAAGAAGAAGGAAAAAAAGAAAAGATTAAAATTATAAATAATAAAATGTTCACTGCAGTATTTTTTGCAGTAGCCAAGATATGGAAGAATCTAAGTGTCCAATAATAGATGAATGGATAAATAAATAGTGCATACAGACAATAGAATATGACTCAAAAAAAAAAGAATGAAATCTTGCCATCTGCAACAACATCGATGAATCTAGAGGGTAGTGTGCTGAGTGACATAAGCAGTCAGAAAAAAACAAATGCCATATGATTTCAATTAAATAGGAATCTAAAATAAAATAAACAAAGCAGACCAGAAACAGACTCATAAATACAGAAAACATTTTGACTCTTGTCAGATGGGAGAGGGGTTGTGGGATGAATGAAAAAGGTGAAGGGATGAAAAAGTACAAATTCATAGTTACAGTACAGTCACAGGGGATGTAAAGTATAGCACAGGGAATATTGTAATAACTGTGTACAGTGTCAGATCAGTACTAGATTTAGAGGAGTGATCACTGCTTAAGTTACCTAAATGTCTAATCAGTAGAGTATACACCTGAAACTAATAATATGTACATCAACTGTAACTGAAAAATAAAAAATAAAAACAAAGTATAAATAATAACATGAGAAACATTTCTGAAAAAAAATGAGTGATAAGTGATTTGTTTCTCATTGTCAACAAACTTATACCAGGCATTACTGTGTCCCAGGAATTTCATACCTACAAAGGATCTCATTTAATCCTCACAACAACTTGTGGAGTACTTTCTGGTCCTGTATGGAAGATGGGGCATATACCTGGATAACCACATATAAGAAATAAACTGATGACTGTCGTGAGGTACAGAGATATATAACTATACAAAAGAAAAAAAATTCTTTCTACCTGAAATTTTTTTTTAAAAAGCTCAAATAATAAGTAACATGAGGGTTAGATCTGGATGAGGGGAAGTATTTCTAATTCCACTCCAAATTCTATGACTCCTCTTCCCTTTAGTTGTATATTACTAGTGTTATTCCTGAGTTAAATAAACAAGAAAAGGGTGATACCTTGGCAAATGTAATATGAAGATAAGGGTGCAAGGAAAACAAGAAGACATAGAAGGACAGAGAATGTTAAATACCTAGCAAGGACTATGAGTGAAAAAGAATAGTGTGATAGTGGGGGGGGGTGTGAAAAAGATTGTGAAAGGTGAAAAGAACCAAGATCTTATTCCTAATGAGTAAAAAATAAGATTGAGGGTGTAGGAAAGTTATTGTCTAATGCTCCCTTGGTAGAACCACCAATTGAGACCATCAAGGTAGTATAGTTTATTTGTTGCCTGAGTTGACCTAACTAGTGTCTGGAGAAATCTGTCTTCTAATCATATGTCCTCAAATCAAAGGACATTTGAGGCTCAGATGCTGATTACTTAAGAAATAATTATGAGCACTGGCTGGTGTGGCTCAGTGGACTGAGCACCAGACTGTGAAGCAAAGGGTCATCAGTTCGATTTCCAGTCAGGGCACATACCTGGGCTGCGGACTAGGTCTCTGTTTGAGGGAGCACGAGAGGCAACCACACATTGACGTTTCTCTTCTTTCTCCCTCCCTTCTCCTCTCTCAAAAAGTGAATAAATAAAATCTTTTTTAAAAAAGAAAGAATTATGAGGATAAAGTAAGAAGTGCTTCATCTGTGGACAGTTCGATGGGGCAGGGTGATCTTTCGATGGTGGCAAGGTGCTCTTTCCTCCACAGCCACACTAAGAGGCCTTGCCTGTAAGGGAAGTATTTTGTGAAATCATTCTGGCTTGCAGAGGCCAGCCTGTTGACTTCTCTCACCGTCCCTGGAAGGACGATGTAAATTTCCCCAACATCAGCCCCCAGTGCACAAGCGTTGATTAACATGAATATATTCACTATTTATTACTTATTCAGATAATAAGACTGATCTTTCATAGAATCAAAATAAGCATATTTTCTCCTTTCTTTCCAAAAAGTTGATATCAGTATCTCTGCTTCTTATAAATGGATTCTCTATAATCAGGTGATTCCTTTCAAACCTGTGTCCTCTCAAACTAGCAAGTCATGTCTGAACTAAGGTCAGTTCAATATATTAAAGTAACCTTATGTTCCTTTCTTCACAAAGCCACAATCAGTCGACAGTTTTTCACTTGTTTTTTTTTTTATCCTCACTTGAGGACATTTTTTTTTTCATTGCTTTTAGAGAGGGAAGAAGGGAGAGAGGAAGAGAGGGAAACATCAATTGGTTATCTCCTGTCCATGCGTGGACCCGGGATCGAACCCCCAACCTAGGTATGTGCCCTGACTGGTAATCAAACCTGCAACCTTTCTGTTATGAGACAAGGCTCCAACCAGCTGAGCCATGCCAGGGCAGTTGACAATTTTTTCATACCCTGAAAGAGTTCCTATAACTCTCCAACAAACTTCAGGATAAACACAATAGGATAATGAAATAAATTCCAAAAATGACTTTTTAAACATTTTCTTTATACCAGAGATTGTTCTAGACCTAAGGAGATGCAATGATACCACTAACAGACTCTCAAGTTTATAACCTAGCCTAGAAATATATGTATAAAAAATAAACGTCATGCTAGGCAGTAGGACGTAAGAGGCATACTAGGGAAATAAATTCTGACTTGGCTGGCTCAGAGAAGAAAAATAGTTGGCATTGAACTAGAAGCTTTAAAAAGATTAGAATAGTAAAGAATTAGGTGGAGGCAGAGTTTGGATAGAAAGTTTGCCAGAACTGTGGGAAATTGGGCTCCTATTGATATAGTGAATTACTTAATAGAGTAGAAATTCACGGATAAATTTACATTAAGAATTTACTTTAAATTCTCTTTATTTACTTTAAAATTTTTACTTTAAATTACTTATTTCCATATTTTCAGTTTTTACTATTAAGATCCATCAAGACATCATGACCAAAATATGTCTTATGAAAAATGGATGAAGCTAACTTTAAATAATTTTTGTGTTCATTTCTTCATCAAATTTTATAATGTTGCTTTTTCTGATTTATTTCATTTTTGTTTTATGTTTTGCTACATCTTATTATTTTTCAAATCCCAATATGTTCTAATTAATAACTATTATAAACCATATTGGCATTATCAGATCCTTCATATTAGTTTTAAAATAGGAAATTAAGTAAGAATATAATTGGCTTTAAAATTTATACTCTTACTATGGTAATCATCTAACTTCTGTTTAACCCCAAACTTCAAGTTCCTGCTAGGCACTGAAACTTGTTTAAATTTATTCAGAATAGTAGTAAGTTATGCAGGGTGAGCAGCTGAAGCAAAATATCAGGCTGTAGTCCAGAGATTTCCTCTCTCGGTAAATCTAGCACATCACTGAAAGTGGTAATGATTCTTAGTGTGAGATCTAAATGAAATAATCCCCTTGAGTGAAAAGCCATGTTGTCATTGTTACTTTTATTATTTCCCTGAGCGGGAATATTTGATATTCCCTATGTTTAAATAAAGACAACTGTAGTGGTTCTCCAAGATGAGCATGCGTCAGAATCACCTGGAAGTCTTGTTAGGGCCGACAGCAGAATTCTACCCCCGGGGCTGGAGTGGAACCTGAGAATGTCCATTTCTGATGAGACACCATAATGCTGATGCTGCTGGTCCAGGCTCTCACTTAAACAATGACTGTACATATATGTATCTACATATCTAGATATACACACACACACATATATGCACACATACATACAATAAATATATACACACACACATATCCAATAAATATGTACTTTTTAAAAGAAATATTTGGCTATGAAGAGTGCTTTTATAAAGATACCTGTGTGCATGTGCTCCATTCAACCATCTTTAATCTGCAGTCCTTTTGTAGTTTTTTTTTCTGTGTGTTTATAACCTCTTCTATCCCTTAGTGCTGTTTTGATGTGCAAAGCTGGCAAAACCAATTCTCAGCTACTAGGAGGTTTAAATGCTGAAGTCAAACTGTCAACAGAACTCTGCCTGGGTGGATTTAATGCCAGGAAGGTAGATATACAATTGGCATTTCAATAAGCTACTTTGCTAAGCTTTAATAACACAAATTCTATTAATCTTGGAGTCCTGATTAAAATACAAATAAGTGAGGAAATTGCTAATGTTAACTAAGCCCATTTTGCATATTTATTGCTATCCCTTTTAATTTGTAAGGGCATGGCAGACTGTGTAATGAAATCTATGCTCTACTGCTAGGCCTCCGATGCTGCCTTTCCCACACCTTTCATGGGATGCAAATGCCTGATGTGACTTTCACAGCAGCTTACCTTCATCTGCAAAAAATGTAAACAATTTTTAAAATGGCAGCCTTTCCATCACTTATCTTTCTAATGTTTTCCTATATTGTTTACAACCTGTTTTCAGAGTCCAAAAATTTTAATTTTCTTTTTTACTCCACCAAAATGAAAAGCATATCTACATTTATTTAACTTTTTGTTTTAAAAAGAAATGCTCTATTTTGTTGGGTTAACTAGTGCATTCCAGCTTTTAACTATGTTAACTCAAAATCATCCCTCACACAGTTATATATCTAAATTAAAAAGATAACCCTGAAAAAAATAAAACAATATAAACAAGCAAGGGGCAGGGAGTGTGAGAATGTAGAACTTCAGAGACATGGGGACTCCTTACCAACCCAGAAGACGATCAGGCTCTGAGTGACTGAGGGAGGCAAGGATGTGCCTAAAGCAGGAGATGGAAAGGCTGAAGTAGAGATATAGGCATGACAGACTAAAATTCCCAATTTCATCCCATGATCTTCTTTGAAGTCGAACCTAAAATGAACTAGGGTAGATAATACATAAATATAAAATATAAAAATATAAAAGTCAAATCACATACTTTTCCCCTTTTATAAGATTATGTAAATTTATAGAAGGCAAGGTTAAAACTACATATCTCATTTTAATCATTGTCACTGTGGAATTCTTGCACAGATCTCCCTCCTGTGGCATGAATAATCTAAAACTGCTTGCAGTGTTTGTACTTGAAGACTATAAATTCTGTTCATTCATTCAACAATATTTATTAAGCAACTTCTATGTGCCAAGTGTTAGGTGAAGGAAATACAGTTGTGAACACGCATCCCTTGCTCAGCCTCGTGGTTAAAACATACTAATAAATACTGCACAGCAATGATACATGTTGAGTATGGAAAAAGGAGAAGCCATGGAATTACAATAACAAGGATGTATCAAAGAGTCCCAGGCACAGTCATATCATGCTCCTGTAAAACTTAAAAACCCTGATTTAGAATTTAATTTAAATTATAAGTAAAAAAAAACTCAGTCTCATCTATATATCATTTCCTTTAGTAACACTTACAGAGAAGAAATATGTTCCTTTAACCTTTGAAGAGGTTATTTTCTCTTTCAACAGAAGGGGGGAAGCTTCAGATCAGAACTAATTGTTCTGTGATTGATTAATACTTTCCCTCCTGTTGCTACATACAGCCGGGATGACATGCATTGTACACACAACAGGAGGTAAGAGAGTTAATCAATTAAGGGAACAATTAGTTCCAGTTTCCACAATTTATTTGAACTTGTAGATGAAATTGCCTGAAAATATTAAGAACATTAAAGATCAGTGATGAAACCTAAAGAAATAAATTTATATCTGAATTTTGGAGGCAGATGCTTAGTTGACACTGCTCTTCTGCAGATAGGCAACACTAATGCAATAACAATTACAGTTTGGCAGCAATTAATAAATAGAGTGTCAAAACCAGTCAAGTTGTGTTCGTGGTTTCAGAAGGCTGCCAATTTTAACTTTGACGTGATGTGGCTGAGTGTTCCTGAAAAGCTCAAATTATTAATTAATTTAGAGGATGCCATTCTGTGAGTCTTAGGCCAGAAATATTCAGTGCTACCTGGCATCTTCTTAATTTACCTGGGGTCCAAATTTAATTTATAACTGTACTTCGAAAAATGCAATATGTAGGAATATTCAAAGACTTGTAAGGTTGATAAACTTACAACAAAATAAGAATGAATCACTTTGAAGTAATAGAATTTGATGAGATCCTCAGGCCACATCAAATTCTGGATTGAGTTTGTGTTGCAAAACCACAGTAAAACTCAGGTGGGGCTGGAAATCAGGGCAACCCACGGGTAATGGCCTAGCTCTAGGTGAACTCAAAGTCGGATCTCATATGGAATAATCTGGAGGTCTAAGCAGGCAAGACATTGAGGTCCCTGGCATCCAGGCAGTGAGAACACAGAAATAAAAATGGTCAAAAACATTTCATTTAAAACAGTGAAAAAAGCAAAACGTTCAAAAACTTTAATACAAATTCTATTTCTTTTAAAGCAAAACATAAGAAGGAGTTTTAAGCTTGGAGATTAGTTTATCTTTACTTAATAATGATCAAAGTTACTTCAACCCAGAATATACATTGTCTACTAGTTTGTCCAGATTTCAGTAAAGAAATAAAATACTAATATTAACATGTATTTTTATTGCCTAAAACAATACCTGGTGAACAACAGAACTCGATAAAAATTTAGCTGAAAAAATGAATGAGGAGGAGATCATGCTGAGAGAAGAATGGGAGGAGGCTTCAGGGAAAGAAATCCTCCATCCAGTGTAAATTTAGTATTAATCTTTGGTAATAGCCTCAGGAATTTATGGTCCAGTTGAGGAGATAGTAAGGCTTGTACACAAATACCAGGTGGCAATGGATGTGCTATAGGAATGGGGAAGGCAGAAAGTGTCTTTCTGGATGTAAGATTTCCAAAATAGGTTGCTGCCTTTTCCTCTTGATGATTTCCTTCACTGTGCAAAAAAAATTTTTTAGTGCTTGATGTAGTCACATTTATTTATTTTTGCTTTTGTTACTCTTGCCTGAGGAAACTGATCCAAAAAAAATATTGCTAAGACTGATAGCAAAGAGCGTACTGCCTATGTTTTCTTCTAGAAACTTTGTGGTTTCAGGTATAATATTCAAATATTTAATCTGTTCTGAATTTATTTTCATATATGGTTTGAGATAGGGGTCTAGTTTCATTCTTTTATATGTAGCTGTCCATTTTTTCCAACATAATTAAATTTTTTTTAAATGCGTGTATTGATTTTAGAGAGAGAAGGAGGAGGAAAGTGAGAGAGAGAGAGAGATAAACATCAATGTGAGAGGGAAACATTGATTGGGTGCCTTCGTTGCCTCCTGTAAACTCCTTGACTGGGAATTGAACCTGCATCCTAAATATGTGCCCTGACCATGTAACAAACCCACAACCTTTTGGTGCACAAGACTATGATCCAACCAACCAAGCCATCAAGCCAGGGCTGTTACTTTGATGAATAATTAATTTCCTGCTAAAAAAAAATTTTTTCTGTTGGATATCAAATAAGACAGCTAAAGAATAAGGAAGGAAAATAAAACATCACTGTTACCCAGAAAAATGTAATACTAACAGAGAAAATTATTTCTAAATATTAAATTTACTTCTAGACTAAAACAGAAAGAATTTATCTCACACAAGTTTTCCTAGCCTTTAAATAAAAATCTTGTACAAATTTGTTACAAAATTCCATTTTGCAATTTAATTCTAGCAATTAACTATGAGGAAAAGCAAATTGATATTCTCAGCTCTTGTCTGTGGTGTTTTAGTACTTATATCAACTTTCAAGCTCTAATTGACTTTACTAATCCCTTTAGTTAATGAATAAGTAAGTGAGAACTGGTGTGGAGCGGAGGGGGGCGGGCAGGGTGGATCTGTCAATTGCAGGAGCAGTGGTATAATATTGTCGATGCAGAAGTGACCCCAGGCTATCAAAGTGACCTTGTCAGCACTCCTTTGCCATCTTGTTAATATTGTAATTTCTGTTTTATTGTTCTTCATAGAGTAAAATGTCTCGAAGTTAATCTCTATAGGACTGTTGTTTCTAAACTCTCTAAAAGACATTGACTTGGCAGTAGCCAAATATTTGAATATAAATTGATTTAATGCAATACACAGAAAACAAGTATTTTATTTATATAAATGGTTTCTTTGTGGAATTACACTAAAATCATTTTGAAACAGCATGATCCCTCTCTGGACAGTATTAGAATTTCATGCTTAAATCAGTTGAACATTAATTTTTATATGATTTTTATGGCTTAAGCAATAGTGTAAATACCTACCTTTGGAAGTGTCAGGGAGTAGAGATGTAGACAAAAGCTTCAAAAACAAGATGGAAGTGTGAAAGATGACAGAATGATCATGAGGGAAATAATTGCTATATCTTTTCTCCCTTTCATTTCTATTCATAAAGAAAATACTTAAACCTCAGGACAGTCATTTTCTTTTAATCTGGTTGATAAGAGAAGATTTGGACCTAAATTACATGTGTAACCCAGTAAATGCCCAGACATCATGAAGACAGGCCTCTTTAAGGAGGGGGAATCTTGCATGAATTTTTAGAACTACAAACCTTGTAGAGTGGCATTCTGAAATCCATTGACTTTCTGATACTGATTTCCAGACTTCCTTCACCAAGGACAGGCTTGAAGTCTTTAACCAGCATGACCAAAAGAAGAGGCTCAAGGGCAGTAGAGACTCCGGAGATTGTTGTCTAAGTTCTTTTGATCCACTTTGATGCCACTGTATTCTTACATCATCTGAAACGCTGTTTCCTCACTCAGAACCATATTCAGTCTCTGATGATGGACTTTTTCAAAGCGCCATCTTGATGAGCTGATTTCTAAGAGACTTTTCTTTTAACACCCTCTGCAAAATGCGAGCTGGATCCTTTACTTGCTTTGAATAATAGCACAATTTTGCAGCTACACATTCCCCTCTTTGAACACTGTGTGCTCTGTATTCGTTCTCTCCCTAGCAGCTGCCTTCTCTCTCTTCACCATCAGCATTTGGGGATGAAAAAGACTTAGTAACAATGTGTGCCCAATGCTGTGCAGGCTTTAGGTTCACTCAGGGTTTCACATGAGCCTGCGTTTTACACCTGAAATGCCCTTTCCAAATACCCATTGTCCCCAAAATTGAATTTAATCTGATGTAACATGCACAACTTGGAAATGCATCCAGAACCTACTCATGACACCAAAGAAAATGAAGAATCATGGGCAAATTCACCTAAGTTGTTATGTTTCACTCTGTCATATAGAGAAATGTAATATTTATCGATACAAATAATTATGAATATATCATCTTAAACTATCAAATTCCTACCATGCTGTGGTAGGGATTGAGATTTTGTGTTGAGTATTGCAAATATAAATACAACTAATACTTTATCCCAAAACTCAAGGGGCTCAGAGGCCGGTGGACAAAATAGATATATAAGCAGGTAAATGTGATATAATTCTGGAAATGCAGCAAAAATTCATAAAAATCCTCATCTTTTCCATTTTCCAACATAAGGAAAAGGAATCTTTTGATATATTAAAGAAAAGAGGGCATGACATGTTTTCCTTAGAAGTACATATAGATGGGCTTTTGTTCTTGGTGGCTTCTTAACCACAGAGATTATTTTTGCTTCCTTTCAAAAGCTATTTGAAGTAGTAGAAAGATATGAAAAGAAAGATGTTCAGCACATAAAACTTTGAGCAAGATGAAGGTAACTTAATGAGAAATTTGAAAAATTTCCAAAGCACGGGAAGCACTTTATAATAATTGATAAAGAAACCAGAACTGAAAAAACTGTGATCCAGATGTTCTCAGCAAAAAATGTACTCCCGAGAGGAAACATTTTCCACAGCTGGACCCAGATATTCTAACAAATTTATCAGGAATTTTGCCTGGAGAGTAATTGCATTGAAAAAAACATGTTAATGGAGAACTACCTACTCACAGCTGGGCAACTGGCTCCAATTTATACCAAGGTACTAAGTCAGAGTCACTCTGAGAGCCTTCTGTGTAATGTGGGCAGGATTCTGGGAAGCAATTTAGGACACAAAGAGAAGCAAATCAGGGTACTCTGGATCCCAAAGGAGTAAGAAAACAAGAATAGCCCCTCTGCCAGAAAGAAAATACAATCCATTGCCAGAGAAATATTTCTCTACCTTGATAATCAAGATAATTCATAGCTTACTTATTGCTATCTGCCCAGGCATCTAGAGGCACATTTGCTCATACACTCTAGCCAGGTACATCAAGTCCCCAGTCAAGCCCTTCATTCATAGAAGAGGCTAATGAAGGAAGAAGACCTGTTCAGTTTAGAGGACATTCACATCAGTCACTAATATTTATCAACATGAGATTCAAAGATAGATGGCTTCAGAGCCCCTGCTTTTTTCTAATATGTAAATTTTCTAAACATGCATTGGCTCAGTCCCCATAACTTATAAAGCAGCCCTCCAACCTATGTCATATTTGCATTATTTTGTTTAAGATTTTATTTATTTCTAGAGAGGGGAGGGGACGAAGAAAGAGAGGGAGAGAAACAGCAATGTGTGGTTGCCTCTCACACACCCGCCACTGGGGACCTGGCCTGAAACCCAGGCACATGCCCTGACTGGGAATCTAGCAGGCAACTGTTTAGCTCACAGGACAGCACTCAAGCCACTGAGCCACACCAGCCAGGGCCATATTTGCATTATTTAAGAAGATTCTTTTTGTAAATCAAAAAAAAAATCCAAATGGCAAACCATCTGCCTGGGCAAATGATGAAAAGTTAAAAAATCAGGGAAATGTATTCTGGAACCAAGGCATTACCACATGGGTCAGCCAGTCATTCCATGGAGTCATCCTTAGATCTGTCACTGGCTCTTTGATTCTCAGAAAGGGTTCTTTTTCTGAAGCCATAGGGCCTCTAGAAACCTCATAGATTTCAGGCTGATGTTCTTACAGCTTCAGTGGAACCACTAATGCTAGGAAAGGGAAGTCCCATGTAGGTAGTGCCTGGAAGTTGGGCTCCTAAATGGCTGACTACCTCTGAGTGTCCTGCAAAGCCTTGCCAGAGCCAAAGAGCTTCAGAAATTCTAGCCTGTTTCATAGGGTATCCTGAAAAATTTCTTTGGTAACAGCTTTCATTTTATTTAAAATGTGATAAATCTGAAAATATACTTAGATCCTATTCCATAAAGAAAGATGAACAACTTCCATCAAGAAGCAGAATTTTTTTTTTCATTTCTTTGAGTCTAATTGATACTGCTCTGAGATCAGGAGACAGCGAGGTAGAGAGGCAGACCAAAAAAGTTGGCCATATTCCAGGATCTAGCCTTCAAAGTGAGAGGCTCAGAAAATTGTTTTGAAAGTCATTTTTTGGTATGACTACTGCTAACCAACTCGAAAGAGACTAATGTATAAACAAGAATGTCAATATACGTTTAGGGACTGGACATGGCATCTCTCACCCAGGTATCCTCTCTCAGTAGAGAAATCTACATTTTAAATAATACATTAGTAACCTCCACAAATCAGAGTCGGAGGAGCTCCTTGCATCTAACTCTGTAACAGGGATATATTTGCTACAGAATAAGACTTTATTATTATTATTATTATTATTATTATTAACATTGCATTAAAACAATTATCAGCTACCATTGAGTGCCTGCTGTATGCTTATTAACATTATCTAATTTTATGATAAATGTATAAGCTAAATATTATTATATATTTTAAAAATGAGAAAACACTGGCTTAGAATGCAAATAATGTGCTCTTCTTTTCATAGCTAAGACAAGAGTCAGAACTGAGATCTCTCTTGAGCCAGCAATCCTAGAGCACCTCCATGCTGAGCAAGGGCCTCCCTTCCCTGTCCCACTCACACTATGTGACAGTCTCCTGTCCCCTTGATGGGTTTGATCTTTTTTACACCCTACTTCCTATATTTCATTATGAATTATCCTTCAAGTATGTTATTATTTTCACCTTTGAAGCTTTAAACTCTCTAGTAGAGCTATATTTTGTCTCTTTTTAAAGAACTGTAGCCTTAAAAATTCTGTGATTTAAGTAATCTCTCATACTTCAGTTGGATTAAATTTAATGATTCTTTGCTAGTATTTCTGCTTTTTCTTTCTTTCTTTTTTTCCATGAAATTTTGACACAATCTTTTGATTTGGGCTTTTTTTCCCCTCTATTGATTTAGTCTTTGATTGCAAATGCCCCTCACTGGTTTCTAAAAACAAAATCACCAGTAAACAACTAGGACTATATTAAGCCATATCTCCTATTTCATTCTGTATTCTACCTTCTATAATCAGGGGGATTTTTCAGTTGATTGAAATCATCACTCATGTTTTATTCCTGCTATCAGTATCTTTTATCTTAGTAAAATGTGTTAGTCCATCTATAATATTCAGCTATGAATTTGTAATAGTGTACCCTCACTCTGAGATGTCTCCTTAGCTAGTTGGATATTAATTGAAATTTATTCATTGATATTACCTGTCTTAAGGAAAAGCGGTTGCCTATCAAGGGGGCATGTAAGAAAAAAAAATTAGCTAAATATAAATGTTTTATCCCAACAAATGCTTCACAGTTTATAACCAGACTGATGAAACAAACTTGAGGTTCTAATCATCAATGATCTTGACCTACACAATAGGGAACACTGCCAATCTTCCCTGTGTATGCTGCTTTGCAAAAGGGTAGAGGTATTAAGTCCAACTGTTGGCTAAAATGAAAGTTTACACATGGCTATAAAAAAGAAAAAAGGACTCATGGACATGGACAAACAGTGTAGTAATTGCTGGAGGAAGGGAGTACTAAATGGTAATGAAAAAATACAATAAACATTACATCAAGAAATAAAATAGAAAATAAAAATAAATTAAAAGGTTATTATACATACTATTTTTTTATCAAAGTCATTGTTTTTCTGGGGCACTGTTCCCAGAAGTACTGCAATACTGGGTTGATGTGCAAAGTGGACGGAGAAAGTTCCTATTCCATCTCCCAGCTCATATTTTTTGTAATAATGCTTAAATGTGAGATGGTGACTCAGTATAAGAAACTTGTTAAGTTCACTTTCTTAAGTGGTGTGAACTGGATTTGTTGAGAGGAAAGAGACAAAAATTCTTCATAGATATATCCCTAACTCCATCGAAGATCAATTTGTTGGAGATGGAGAAAATAAACTGTTTCTTATTAAGAGACAAAAGAAAAGGAGGAAGTGAAGAAGCAAAAGAATCACTTGGAGATTATAAAACATAATAGAAATAATAGGTTCCTTCCAATACTTGACTCCTCCTGATTTACTTCTAAAGTGCTCCAAGTGGAACCAAGACATAGTTGTACTCTGTCCCCTCATTCAACACTTTGATTAATCGTGGGCACATGAGGAGGTGAGGCATTCAATTTGAATATTAGGTACAAAACTGGAACCTTACCTAACCTTTCAGATCTTTCAAATTAGATGAAACCAATCAAAAACTAATTTTCTTTTATTTCAAGTCATATTTATCTAGCGCCATAGGACGCAGGACAATGAACTTCACCATAATTCATGGATATAAGAAAGATACAGTGCTGTCCTAAATAGGAGAAAATGTAATGAGTGTCTCTTAGACTTACTAAGAATTAAAAACTAGGGATACAAGGCACACAGAGGTAAAGGGTATTAGCAAGAAGCCAGGTTGGCATAGCATAGAAAATAATCCCATAGATAAAGTAAAAATGTTTTTGTTACTCTGGAAATCAGATGATGAAGTATTTGCATATGTGTGGCCTAGGCTGCAAACAACAGCAAATGCAACATAAGCTGGATTAAACCATAAGAAAAATGTATTTTTTCCCACTGCAAGAAGTTCCAAAATGTGGTGTTCATAGTGTTGGTTAATATGGCAGCTTAATGTCACCATGTGAGTCCTGAAACTTCAAACTTGGGGTTTTGTCATCCTTGAAGTATCAGCCTTCTGTTTCACTGGCTTCTCTCATTATCTCGCCATGACCACAAGCGGTTCCAAGTACCACATGCAACCACTGCCACCAGCAGAAGAGACATAACTTCCTGTATGTACATTTTTAAGAGCTAGGAAAACTTGCCCAAAGGTTACCCAAATAGACTTCCTCTTATATCACAACAGGCCCAAATTAGATCTTGCTTTTGTCTGAACCAACCATTGACAAAAAAAGTGGGGTTACCATGACTAGCATATAGAATAAGAAAATTTACCTATGTGTAGGGGGAAAGGAGCCATATTGCCTGGGGGAAAAAAAAAGATAGGTTTTATCTTAAAAAGAAGGAATAGCTGTTCAGTAAGCAACACATGATTTTGTTTTTTATTTTGTAAATTGTGGATACTGTTCATTCATGTCTCATGGCCCCAAATTAATTCATTAGCACACAATATATAATAAGGCAGAATTCAAGACGAAGAACAAGCCAAATCACCACTCTTTATACCTCATATCTGATTATATTTAGTTTATAAATTTAGACTTTAGGCCCAAATATATTCAGATATTTTAAATATGAATGGTTTTCTAGGCCTAGTCCCTGTGGCTCAGGGGTTGGAGTGTCATCCCTTAACTGGAAGACTGTGCGTTCAATTCCTGGTCAGGGCACATGCCTAGATTGCCAGTTCAGTCTCTGGTCCCAGTAGGTACAATCCACAATCTGCACATGTACGATCCCAGTGCGGGCTTGTGTGGGAGGCAACTGATCAATGCTTCTCTCGCATCAGTATTTTTCTCTCTTCCTTCTCTCTCTAAAAAGCAATGAAAAATGCCCTCAAGTGAGGATATAAATAAGTAAATAAATAAATCTATTTCAGTGGCTTTCTACATGGTGTATTACCTCAGAACAACCTCCCATAATCATTTACACTACAGCATATATCCCTATGCAGCAAATGGTGAATAAACTACTTGAAATTTACCCAAAGCACCAAGTAACATATTGGATACATTGTAGGCACACAATTTATTCATTCATTCAACATTTATCTATTCATTTCTTAGCAAGGCAGAATTCCATGGTCCCTGGAGCTATCCTGTTTCAGCTCAAATCCTCATTCCAGCACTTACTAGCTGTGTAACCTTTGGCAAGTTTTCTCATCTAGAATAGAGAGATAATAGTATTGCCTGACTCATGGGGTTTATTTTGTGAACATTTAATGATCTTGCATGTTTAAAGTTCTTATAAAAATGTCTGCCTAATAGTATGTGCCTATTAAATGTTAATTCTTTTTATTTATTAATATGCTCTTTTTAACTGCATACTGCAGAATTTTTCATCATATTTACCACAATCTGAACCATGTATGGATCGATTTAAAAGCTTTGCTTCTCTGTGTGAAAAAAACAATAACAGTTTGAATAGTTTGATGAAAAGGAGGCTTCGAGTCACAAGCTTAGATTTTTATCTCAAGTGCCTGCAGTTCAGAAACAGCAAGAGCTCAGAGCTGAGTTTCTGCAATAATAGAGAATGAAAATTCTAAAGTATTTGTCTGTTGCTTCTATGGAAAACATTTGGAGAGCCAATTGGCTTGATTCAGCTAAGCAGTATCTCTTTGGTCACTGGCAAAAGCATCCAGTTTCACCTTACCATACAAAAGTTAAAGAGAAGTAACTTCAATTAATATGTACTCAATGAGCACTGTTATGAAAACTTGTTAAATTGATCTGCGCCAGATTTTGATTCCATCTCTGGGTTTCTGTGTCTACCTTTTCTATCAAAAAAGAAGAAGATCGACTCTTCCTGTGCCATTCCTAAAACACCACAAAATGTACTTGAAGTCTTTATAATAAATTTGAGGCTATTTTTATATCTTTTCTTGATCATGACCCTGCTGTTCTTACTAAAATCTTGGGAGGCCCTTTAAAGCCAGAAAATTCTTTGTTGAGAGGTGCTTTTAAAATAAGTGTCAATTTTGAAGCTGCAGTGGTAAAATAGTCCATTAATAGAAAAGTGAGCACACAATAAATAAGTTAGAAAAAGGTAAAATTGTGAATTCATTATTAAATGCTTTTAGAAATAACTCTCATAATTTTCAAGATTCATTTAGTTATTGTAGGTGGAAATTTTTCAATTTTGTATAAGACCTCTTGTTTTTTTCTGTATCATTTTCATAGTAAATAATCACCTGGGTTTTGACTTGGACATGGTTTCTTTCTTTCCATTCTTTTATTCTCTGTATTATAGGTATGAGGGGGAAAATAAGGTAGCAAAATATAATTTTCATTTGGCTCATGGATTTATTTTTATTTTAGTTATTTCTTCTGAAATTTATATTGACTACAGTTGTTAAATATAATTGTGATTGATCTTTTGGGAATAAAAAACTGTTCAAAATTTTGTAATATTTATTACTTTATGATCCATTATTCATAAACAATGCTCATGTTTTCTCTTCATTATTTAGGAAAGCTGTGTTTCATGTACTCTAAGAAACCATTAACTACAATAAGATGCACCAGTATTTTATATACCACTATGTCAAAAGTGGTTTAATAGCACTTGAATTTTTATTTTGTATTTATTGAAAGATCATTTAAAGTTATTTAAACAGATTTCATTTTTATCACTCTTGTATTTTAAGAGGAAAATAAAAGCAAAGTAGATTGGTTAATTAATTACTAAGATTTCTAAATCTGTTCTCAACTCAGAGTTAATGATACCTATCTTTCATATAAATACCAATTATTTTCCCTTGTGCCATCCAGATAGTTAGATAAAGAACTTCTTTAAATACTGCTCCACTTTTGCCTCCAAAATCTTTCAAACTACTTGGCTCTCATTCTGCTCGTTTTGAATGTATAAGCTTGCAATAGAAAGCTTCAGATCGCAGCCAGGGTTTGGGTCCCCTCCTCACATGGTCCCTAAGGGATCTGTTTGCTGGAACATCAATGGGAATAACAAGCAAACTGAGCATGCACAGGCTGGCAGAGGTGATAGTAAGATGTCATAGATAATAAGGAAAATCCCCACTTCAAAGATGTAAAAATATGGGAAAGTAACATATTTGAAAGAAAATTATCCAGTTGAATATTTTGATCACTCACCTATCAGTCTCCGTGACATTTTTCTAAGCCCACCCAGTGGGAGCCCCACGTCACCCTATAACATCACTTCTGTCACTCTTCTATATACATGTAGATATGAATGCAGAGCAGACTTAGTAACAGAATCCACTACCACTGGCTATAAATTCAAATATTCCACAAACTATGAAGCCTAGGGAACCTGCACTGGTTTAACTTCTCATTATGCTTTCTTGATTATAAGGTACAGATACTCAGAATAGTATCAATGTAGCACTTTCAGAATACTGCAACTCAGAGCTGAAAACCAAGCCAAAGACAACATGGCAATCAGAGGACTGGCACTGCACAGTAGTCAGATGTGAGCCCTGAGATCCGCTGTGCTGGGAGCCCTGTGGCTCCAGCCTCAGCTCCGTGACATGAGCATGCTTCCTCTCCATGCCTCAGTTTCTTTTGGAGTATGCCATGGCTTAAATTCCCAAAGGAGAGAATCTTACTGGCCTGACTCACCTTTTCATGCCCTACAGTGTCACTGGTCTCAGGCCAGCATCTAAGTGAGCTGTCCCTGAATCAGGTGTTCATCCCTTTTTACATGCACTGTGACTGACTACAGGACGTGGCCATGCAATCCACGTAGACTTTCTCATCGTTAGAGCCTATAAGCAGGACAGTTTCACTGAAAAGGAGCTGTGACTGGGTAAGCACTGGAGTTCACATCTCAGGTGTATCTCCCACCCACCATCTGTAGGTTCCAAAGTCATCCATCTCTCCTCAGGGACAAAAATGTTAAAAAAAAGATATAAAAATTTTGAACAAGCTGGGCCACCTTGGAAATAAACCCTGGTATTAATGATACTTTTTGACACAGGGCATTATTCTTTAAAAAAAATAATGTAAGTTAGCATGAGATGGGAAAATAAACTCTTATTAGAAGCAGTGTCCTTCTACCTTGAAGGAGATAAATCTTGAGAAACTGTTTTGGCTTGTCTTGGGGAAACAGGGACGGATGGGGATGAACACTGGAGAATCAGAAAGAGATGAGAAGTAATTCACATTAAAAATATGAAAACTGGAAGTTGGTAACCCAAAGTTTTCCTACCCCTAGTGGGAGTAGCTTGCTAATTTAAAACTTAGATCTCTCATTTTTGACACAAATATTCGCCTTTTAAACTATTCTGCTGTTTTAAACACCTCACATCTGTACCTTGCTCTGCTTATTCCCTTGGACTCAAATTTCCTATATCCTGGTCCTGTCTGTTACTTCTTATTCATGCTTTCCCATCTGCTTCCTGGTGATCAGAGTTGTGTTCCTAGTTATCTAACCACATCAAGAAGATACCTGTGAGTTGTTATTTACCACCATTCATGTCAACAGATGCCATCCTGGGACATACACTGGCAGGAAGAGGCAGTCAGGAAAAACTCACAGGCAGCCTTGACGACGTGACTCTGACCCCACACAGAGCACAGGGCTCAGCGAGCGTACGTGACATGTATCAGGTACCCAGTACACCATAAATGAGAGCTCACAATAAATGAGTATCATCTATTCCTTTGGAGGAAATTTAAACTTTAAAAAATCTATGAAGAAAAATAAGATAATGATAAGGGGAACAGGAGGATTTTGATCAGAGAGAAAGACAAAGAGGGGAAAAAGATAGAAAGAAACTCAACATGGCTATAAGAGGCTTGCTGAGAGACAGTATTGAAAGGAAGAGAAAAGATGTATAGCACCTTCTAAAGAGCCAGGAGCTGGAGATTGTGGTGATGGTTTCAGGAGTGTACACTTACTTATTTCCAAATTCATCAAGTTGTGTACATGAAATATGTACAGCTTTTGGTATGTCAATCATACCTATATACATACATAAGTAAGGAATTCTTAGAAATATTGGATACTATTGAGTACTGGATACTGGGGAGTATCCAATATTTCCTCCCTCAACACATTCTTCCAAAGACACATCAGCATAATAATCTATACATCTCTTCAATATTTATAGTGAGGTATTTGTAGGATTGGGGGGAATGTTGATTCTTTACTCAAAGCAAAGTTAAGCAGCCTCTTTTGTATTCAATTTGCACAGGAATTAATGAGAGATACTGAGTGAGAACCATACTCCCAAGTGACATTCTGCCTGTACCTCTTAGGAGACTTTTGTGACTAGATAAATGGGTAAAATCTAGAGGTACCTGGATCTCTTTTAAAAAAAAAAGAAGAAGAAACCCAGGAGGCTGTGAATTGTGCAGTTTTGTGAACATAGGGTGAATGCTTTGCTTCCAGTTGCTTCAAGGTCTGAAAAAACACATTTCATCTCTTGCCATTTTATTGGCTCCATCCCTCAAAAGTCAGCTCTTTTCCACCATTACCGTATAATCTCTGGCTTTCCTCTTACTGCTTTCAAGAAAAAAGTATCTAAACTGAGGGGAAGATAAACCTCAAGCCTGACATTCAAACATCTGCCAACTTGTGGAAGATTTTGATAATGCTGCTACACTTATTGCATAAGCAGCCTTTGGTTTGGAAAGAATTCGAATAAAACTCCTAATGGTGACTCATTTTTGCTCAAAAGTCTTTCAGGGAGGGTGTCATCCATCAGATTCCCTGGGAAGCTGCTCAGGGTGACAGGTAGCTTACCAAGGAGTGCTTTCCCTGTAAGTGAGTGGAGGGGGAGCAGATCTGGGCAAATGGAGTTGCTCAACTGAGCCGCACTTACCACAGACCTTAGCTGATTTAATAAGGAGCTTCAGAAATGAACCAAATTGAGGGAGGGGGCCTGGCCTTTATACCAGCATCTCCCAGTCATTGGATATGGGCTGTCCTTGGAGACAGGGCTTTAACCTTGAACAAGGCAGCTCCCTTTAACCAAGGATGATTCTTTAGGAGAGACTCCTCAGCTATGAGATGCTCCTTGGGTCCAAATTCTTTGGGACTCTCTGAGCTTCCTGGACTTCCTGGAAGTCTATTTCCTTTGCCAGATTGGGGAAGTTCTCCTTTATTATTTGTTCAAATATCTTTTCCTCTTGTTGTTTTTCCTCTTC
>CM052539.1:66265530-66296878 GCA_028533065.1 Trachops cirrhosus | reverse complement strand
TAATAGCATAATCAATAAAATATATTAAAAATTTCTGAATGAGTAAACTAAATGTGGTATATCCATAATAAAAAAAAATATGTTGCTTATCTTGCTTTGGTTTGGTTTGTCTTGTTTTGGCTGTCTTTCTCACTGAAACACAAATTTCTCAGAGGCAGAACAATTTCTTATACATATTTGTATCCTTCATATTTGAAAGTATCTAACACTGTGCTAGAAACAACTGTATTTATATCACCATATTATAAATATTAACATTATACCAAACACTGTATTTCTTGTGCCGTGATTGGAGAAAATGATCTACAAATCTTTTTAGCCAAAGATCCCTTTGTTCAAAAGGAAAACATTTTATATATATAAAGCTGCTGTGGTGAGTTAAAGATTTCTTTCATACCCACTCTTCTAAGATACCCCCATCAGCAACTCTAAAGGCACCCAACTGTATGCAACACAATTTGAAAGCAGAGGCCTGAAGAAGTAGTAGGTATATCGCTGTTCTCTGTCATGGCAACTGCAAATGAAATTCAACAAACTGTAGTAATACAGTTGGTTAAATATAGCACAAACAACATTCGCTGATGAAGAAAAATGCAATCCAGTCACTTTGCTTTCCCTCATGTGGCTACAGAATGAATGTAAGTCATTATCATATGCCAGGAACCACATGAAGAGAACCCTTAGGAACACACAGTAACCCAAAGCATGTAAGCAACAATAATTGTTATAATGAGGGCCAATGTTGGTAGAGCATTTAGCATGGAAGTATGCACTGTGCAATTCTGTCAATCAACCTCAATTCTGCCTTATAAAAACTCTAATAGATGAGAACAATTATTATTCCCATTTTACTGATAAGAAGGGTGAGGCTTAGTGAGGTAAGTGACTTGTCCAAGGAAGTTATAGATGGTTCAGGTAGTAGGTACAAAGGTATGTCAGGAAAAAATTTTGCAGTTTTTTTTATTATACCTTAACAGAATATCTCAGAGGCTGCAAATGACCTCCACCATTCCTTATCACACCTGATTGAAAGTATTCAAATTCTATGTGTCTGTTCAGTGTATTGGTTGATATTTGATATTCATCTTTGATTTTAAGTGACTGAAGACTTAGAACACAAGTTTACTACTGATTTGGAGTTTGCTGTTGCATTATCTGGCTTTAAACACAAGTGCATATTTATTCACTTTATATTTATTTCTGCACTTTTTTTGTTGCACTCGCTCCGTTAAACTGACATGTGGAACAGTCCATAACTACTCAAGCACCGACAGCCACATTTTGTTCCATTATATAAGCCCTGTATATGACTCAGCTTCTGATATCACCTGTTGATTCAATTCTTCTCACTTCATAGAAGCACTGGCTAAAATGTTAAGTAACATTATTCATTGTTAACCTCTACTAAGTTGAAATATCTTTAAGGAAAAGTTGCAGTAAGGTTAAGTGTTATTTTCAGAGCAAGTGCTTTGCAGTATTGAGTGACTTCATCAATGTGATGCTGAAGGAACCTGTTTTGGACAAGGACACTTAGACCTAAGAGTGCAATTCATCAAAGTACAATGTAGTGATTCATGCCTATGTTCAATAAACATATTTTTTTATTTTACCTTTTCAAATTTCATTCTGATATGAAATATAGGAAATATGTGTGTTTGTATATGTGAATACTATATGTATGTGTTTGTGTTAAGAGTTATCATTGAAAACTTAATTCTACAGCAGAAATTCAGTTTATTTCTTCAGAGTTGACACTGCCCCCACAGTGTGTTGTGAATATTTGTGGGACTATTTTTAGTGTGCTAAAATGGCATGAAGGGCAGCTACTGACAGTTAGAAGTCACAGGCCCGGGGACCTACACATCTTGCAGCATGTGAGACAGTTTCACACTATGAAAAATTGTCCCATGTTCTGCATGGATTTCAAAATCTCCATGGAACATGCATATAGTAAGAAACCCTGTTAGTAATTATTTGAACGTAAAACTATGTCATATAAACAAAAGTATATTTGCATGGTTCTAATATAAACTGAAAATTCTAGCTTTCTCTCTGATGTTTAGCTAATCTCTGATCTTTCATTTTCTCCTTACTTTTTGAAAATCTTCTGATTATCTTTAAATCCAAACATCCCTTTAAGCAGCTGCAAGAATTTGATTACTTCATTGTCTTCCAGGAGAGTTGTGCCTAAAGATTTTTATACTGAAATGAAAGTAGTTTCATTATATGTCACTTCCTTATTTCTTTTATATTACAGTTAGCACTTTTTATTTATTGTAAAACCTATATGTGTCGGTATGTTGAATTACCTGTTATTTATACTGAGAGAGTAAAGGAATATTATAACATATTTGTTATAAACCGGGGCACTGTGGATAATACTGATGTTAAAGAACAAGTGTGCACAGACCCTATAACATCCTACATAAAATATGAAAACCTAACAGAAAATATATGCTACTGATGTTGGATTTCAAGATTGTTTAAACGTGTCCTTGAATTTTGTTTCCCTTGGAACCTTGTAATTCAGAAAATTCCCCCAAGAAATTCATGACTGTAAAATGAACCAGTGTTGAGAGATTCTATAAACTTCGAAAGCATTAGTAATACAGAGTAATGGTAAACACATAAAATCACCAAGTGAATTAAGATCTCAAGGAAGTTTCTAAATCTTATTTAGCTGCATCCATTAGCATTTTAAAGATATTAAGTAAACACACCTGAGAAAAATACAGGAGTGAACCACATTTTGGACATATATTTAAAAAGAGCTGAGTAATTACCTTGCTGAAATACAATACAGATATACAAATATATTTTAAAGTAGTTTTAAACCTCTCTCCTTTCCCACATAGCAGTTGTAGGTCAAAATGCAGGGTACATTTTCACTAAAGGAGGCCTGAGTACAAATGCAAATCTATAAAGAAAACAGAATGAAAGAAGCTGCGAGACTGCTGTTTTCTCCTCGCTCTAATGACCTTGTGGATCTGTCATTGCATTGCTGCCTTGTCAGGTTTGTGCCAGTTTCTATTAAATCAGATAAAGAATTCAGAAGCGGAAACCAGAGGGAAATTATGTGATGTACTATTACATTTTTAGCACTTGGCTTTATTTTTCTTTGTTTTGATTTTCATTTTTGAGAATATTATAACAAAGGGATTGAACTTGATACCTTCTAAACCCACACGCCTCCTCAGTCTGCCTTTTAAGTGAACTTAGACAGCTTTGGAATAAAGATTAAGAAGATAGTGGCCCATTTAAAGGTTTCCATACCAAGCAACACTTTTTGAAACTGCTCTCCTGGAGGAATTTCAAAATTACTTGAACCTTTTCGCTTTTCTTTTCTCTTTCATGTACAAGTTAAAACAAAAAAGGAGCAATGGTACTATGAATAATAGAAACATATTTGACTGTTAAACATGCCATTTGACTGCAAGTAGTATGTACATGTTCACAGAAACTTACAAAAAATCCAAGATCTCAGGGTAATAAACCTTATCATTTTTTTCGTAAGGACTTGGATAAGATTCTTTAAAATCAGTAAACTATTCTAGTGGATGAAAAACATCAATGCTATAATGATGTAAATATTGTTCCCAAAATTCCTCAGTACACTGCAATAGCCCTGTACTTTGTCCAGAATGCTATATTAATCACTCTTGCCATCAATACTATATGACCTTGGGCAAATCACTTAATATCTCTGTAAAACAAGGACCATAGTAGCACTCTACCTCTGGAAAGGTACAAGCAGTAAAGTATTACTACACACAGAGCGCCTAGAACAATGTCTGGAATATAATGTTGGTCATATTCAAAGTTCAAGCTTCCATTGCATGTGTATTTAGCACCTACTATATGCTGGGCTGTGAGTGCCATGCTTAGGAACTAAACCAAAGCACACAATTTAAACTTGTTTCTGGGCCTGAATAGTATTGCAGACTCAGGATTTTTCTGCCAAAAGAACCTTTCAATTAAAATGTGTTAGGAAGGCACTAATGGCTATTAAGAGATTAGTTGGTGTAGTTCTTATATAAGTTTCAGCCTCACCTGCAACTGTTTGCCCTCCCACAGTCTGCTTCACCAGAACAGAAGCTCCTCTAAAAGTTCTGAATTCATTATCCAAAGTGCTTCTAGGTCTATCTACAAAATCTCTCCTTTGCCTGAAATTTCTCACTCCCCATGGCTGGTCTAGCCGGACCATCTCTGCTTATCCTTTCAGAACTCCCCTCTTAATTGGTGTTCCTGTCCTCGAGCTACCAACCTCCTAATCTAGTAATCAACAGTCCTCCCTCTGTAGTAAGTCTGTGCTTGACACATACTTATAGTGTTTAACTTTTTATTTTACTTATCTGTTTGTGTTTTCTCTCTTAATACCAACCAATCTATATGAGATCAGAACACAGTCTTTCAACTCTGTGTCTCCAACTCCAGCACAAAATCTGGCTCAGAGTAAACAGAATAATAACTCTGCTTTTGCTCAAAAAATCTTAATAATCATATTAGCAAGAAAAGGCTGCCACTCATAGATCCAGAGAACAGATTGCTGGTGGCCGGCAGCAGGGGTTGGGGAGGTGGAATGGGTGAAGGGGCCATAAGGTGCGAACTTCCAGTTATAAAACAAATCAGTCCTGGGAATGAAACCTATAGCATGGTGATGACCATTAATACAGTACTGCATGTTTGAACGTTGCTAAGAGAGTAGATGTTAAAAGTTCTCACCACAAGAAAAAAACATTTTATCTATGTGAGGTGATGGATGTTAACTGGAATTACTGTGATAACCATTTTGCAATATATACAAATGTCAAATCATTATGTTACATACCTGAAACTAATATATAGAGGACAAGTAGAGCAAAAGTAGGTTGACAGTTGTGAGTACACAAAACACATGGTATTCTTGTATTATTACTTATTATTGCATTATTTTCTGTAAGAACAACTGTAACCCTACTTTTGCTCACCCCTGTAGTTATATGACAATTATATCTCAGTAAAAAAAGAAAGGACTTCCAGAAGAGTCTTCCTGGAAATGGGTGATAGTAACAATCAAAGACCAAGTTCAGCATCACCCTGGACTCAAAGTGGGCACCTTCCATACCCATTCTCCTCTCCTTCAGCCACGCAGGATTTTACAACCAACATTTTCTCTTTCTCCTTCTCCTCCTTTCACTTTTTTTGCTCTCATGTACTTGACCTTTGTTTAACTTTGTCATCTTCTATTCTGTTTCTTTCCTCATTGCCTGTGCTGAATAAAAATTTTCTTTGTGGTATTCTTTTTGGCCTGGCACTGAGATACAAGCAGCCACCAAATCGGCCCTCAGGGTGAAAAGTTCTCTCCACAAGCGTTTTATTCAAGAGAATAAAGCTGGGACTTAGCACCAGTTTCATCTTTTAGTTTAAAAAAATATATTGTATTACAATGCCCAGGAAACTAGATGAACTCATTTTTATGACACTTGCTATGTCACACAGTTCGTTTCCTGTGCTGTCACTGAGAGAGTTCAAAGACACGTGGACATGCAGTGTTATAGCAGTTTTTCCGCAATAGGCACTCTTGTGAGATTTTCATTAGTTAGAATTTATGTATAGGACACATGTATGAATTACTCTGTTCTACCTTATCAGTCACACAACACACAACAGTTTAGTCCTTCAGATACTACTGTTGCCAATAACGCCACAACTGTGACTATCATTTGCAGTGGTGCTTCAAAATAGCCTGGCCAGCCACCTGCTGCCCACACTAAATGGAACTGTGTCCACAGCTGCCCTTGTGCATATATCTTTCTTTTCCACAAATGTGAATGTGGCTCTAATGGGATTTACCTGGCTGCCTCCCAGTTCTTCATCAGTAGAGATCTGTTTTGCTATTTTGCATTACGTAGTCTTCAGCTAGAACAGCAATGCTGCTGATGTGGAAGCCCAGTTACTTTCATAGGATCTTGAGTTTAACAATCTTTCTGAGGGTTGAGCATTGCCATGATTTTACCAGACTTCAGTCATAGGAAACATGTACAGGGGTGTCCAACCTGTGGCCCACGGGACACACGTGGCCCAGGATGGCTATGAATGCATGTGGCCCAACACAAAATCATAAATTTACTTCAAACATTATGAGATATTTTTGTGTGACAACATTCCGTGTTACAATGTATTTAATGTGTGGCTCAAGACAACTCCTCTTCTTTAGTGTGGCCCAGCGATGCCAAAAGGTTGGACACCTCTTATTGTAGAGAGTTTCTCAAAGTCTGTTCAACTGCTTTTATCTTCCATTGGGAGCTTATGCACCTTTTATCTGAATTACTTGGTTTGGCCATTCATTCAGCCAGGGACAGTTGGACCTATATGTACAAGGCACCCAATGCCTTGTTTATTAACTCTCTTCTCCCTTGCTTTCTGATACTTTGAACTCTAGTTATCTTTCTTTCTGAGTGTTCTTTCTCTCTGCCTTCTTCAATCACTTACAGGTAGGTATTTTCTAAGGATGTGCTTCTGGCATTCTTCTACCTCCATGATTTCTTTATAATTTCAGGACTTCCCATTCTGTCTTTATGTAAACATACTCAAAACTTAATGTCTACTCTTAATTTCTCTATTAAGCTCCCCATTTTGTTAAATTTATCAGAAATGGTTTGTATACAAAAAGATGCACCCATTGTACATGTGTACTTCTGTGCATTTTGACAAATCTATATAATCATCACTCTAAAATATTGCTTCGCATTCCTTTCCATCAATTCCTGCACAGTTCTTGGCAATGACTGATTTGTTTTCTGTCACTATAAATTACTTCTGACTGTCCTAGTGTTTCATAAACATGGAATCATGCATTAGGTATCTTTTGTGTCTGGTTTCTTTCATTCAGCATAATGTTTTTGAGATCATCCATGTTCTAATGTATGTCAATAGTCCATTCCTTTTTACAGCTAAATAATATTCCATTGCATGGATATTGACTACAGGCTTATCTGTTGGACAGTAGGTTGTTGTCAGTTTGAGGCTGTTAAGAATTAAGCTGCTATATTTTTATGCAAGTTTTTGAGTGGATATATGTTCATGTTTTTATTTCTCTTGAGAAGTACCAAAGTGTAGAATTGCTAGGTAATTTTTTCATAATTTTATATTTAAAAACTGTCAAACTGTTTTTCTACAGGGTTCCTATTATTTACATGGCACCAGCAATGTATCAGACTTCTAGTTTTTCCATTTTCCTACCAAGTTAAAACTATAAGCCTTCTAGAAGGAAACATAGTAGATAATTTCACTAACTTAATATAGGCAAAGGTTTCCTTAAAAGGATACCAAAGGAATTAAATATAAAGGGAAAAGCTGGCATGTTAGACTTCTTCAAAAGTAAAGATTTATGCTTTCAAAATGCTACAAAGGGGAGGAGGGAAGGGGGTAATGGAGGAAAGAAGGGGAAGGGTCAAGTCAAGGAACATGTACAAAGGACCCATGGACAGGGACAATGAGGTAGGGATTGTTCTTTTGGAGCAGGGGTTGGACAGGACAGGGAGAGCAAGGGGGGATGGGAACAAATCTAACTGAACAACAATAAAAAAAGAATAAAAATGCAATGCATGGACTGGGAGAGGATATATGCAATACATATATTTGAAAAACAAGTTATTTCCAGAATATGTATATATAAAACATCTTACAAACAGATACAAAATGAGCAAAAGATTTTAACAGACACTTAATAAAAGAATATACATAAATCTGATAAGTTCATGTAAAGATGGTCAACATTTTTAGTCATTAGAGAAATGCAAATTTCCCTACAATGAATTCCATTGTTTAAGTTCTCTTTAGGACCCCTTCATCTGTATATGTCATTTGTGATTGAAATTCCACATGTCCAAACCTAAACTCACCTTTTTCTCCCCAAACACAAACACACATACACATGTCTACCCTTAAGCTCAATACCCTAGTATAATCTTTGATTCTTCCCAATTTTTGTCCCCATTATCTAACTAGTTAACAAGTACTAGTACTCCACTCTTAGTCTGCTTTCTCCTTTTCATTCCCACTGCCACTGCTTTATTTGGGCCCTCATCCATATCACAAATACCAGACCCTTCTCAGAGACCCTCCCACAACCATTTTCCTCTGTTGGCCAGTCCATTGTACATAAATCCTCCAGAAGATTCTTCCCAGAGCCCAGCTCTGAACACACAAGTCCCTTGCTCAAAAACCTTCAGTACTACTCCTTAGCTGACTTTTCAACTCCTTTATTTGTTACCCCACACCATCTATATTCTAGCCCCAATCCCTTTCCTACCTCACTTCCACTTCTCCGAAGTGAACTATTCGCTGTTCCATGGAGACATCTATTTCCTCCCTTTACACTTCAGCCCATGATTTTCCAATATCTGAAATATTATTCCTCCATCTCTTCATACTCAAGCCTCCCTATCCTAAATGACTAAGGATCAATTCAAATGATAGCTCTTCTAAAACACTCCTCCTGAATATCCACATTACTCCTTTAAAAATTATGTTGATCTTCTACCATGTCATATTATGATACCTATATCTTATTTTCCATACTATATTTTAAGGTTTTAGAGCAGGGGTGTCAAACTCATTTTCACTGGGGGTCACATCAGCCTTGTGGTTGCCTTCAAAGGGCCAAAATAATTTTAGGTTTGTATAAATGTAACTACTCCTTAACCGTTAAGGAGCTGAAATTATATTTGGCCCTTCAAAGGCAACCGCGAGGCTGATGTGGCCCCCAGTGAAAATGAGTTTGACGCCCCTGTCTTAGAAGATAGCTGTGGAGTTTGGCCCATTATTTCATAATGTAGATACATGCTATATGCCTTACAAAGATTGTGCAATCAATAAATGTGTGTGACATGGATTAATGGCTGAGTGGAAGAATATAAAATAGAATAAGTTATCATCTTATAATCTAATAGGAGAGATGAGATATGCAGAGAAACAATAATAACATAAGACAGTGATGCAAGCTGAAACTTATGTAGAGGAGTTATCAAAGAGGAGACTGGAAATGTAATTTGGAATTAGGTTAGAGAGGGCCATCGATATCAAGCTTAGGAGTCTAGACTTATTTAATAGTTAAAGAGGCACCAGAAACCATTCAAAATATTTAAGCTTGGAAGTAACATAATTATCGTTTTGTTTTAGGGACATCAGTCTGGCAGCAGTGTGTGGTAGGATAGATTGCATGGGGAGAGCCAAGAGTGAAGGACGAAGCCTGAAAGACGTAACTGAAAGAACTCGAGAGATAATGAAAGCCTAAATTCCTGTCGAAAGGCACAGATGTGACAGACTCCATGAACAGACAGTTGACAAGCACTCAACTGGATCTGAGGATCTTTAGGAAAAAGAAAATAAAAAATATTTCCAGAGAAGCTGGGTAACCATTTCAGTGTTAATGCATTGTGAGGAATGAGGAATGCAGAAGAAAGTTCACCTTCAGAATGTGAGGTTTGGGAGTTGACCACATATAAATTTAGGTTGTGAACGTGGATAATTGTCATTAGTAAGAATGTATGGGGGTGGGGGAGAGATCATCAATGATTAATTCTTAAATATAACTCATGAATGAGTACAGAAATGGATGGAAAGATAAATGAGCTGTCAGAGAACAGCAGGTAAAGCAGAAGGGCGGTGTCATTGAAGCTAAGTAAAAAAGTGTCAAAGAAACAGTAGCCAATTTGATTCAAAAAGCATATCAAATGTACTGTTTGAAATTTGAGACAAACAAAAATATTTAAAGTATATGATCTGTCCTAAGGGTATTTTCAGTCTAAAGAGGGAGAAGGGGAGATATTGTCACCATCAACACCATTACCAATATTTTCTGAGTGATTAGTACTATATATTGAATTATGATTTGACCAATTACTCTGCATAACAACCCTGTTAAATATGCATTTATGATCCCAATTTTATAGGGAGTAAATTGTCTCAAAGATGTGAAGCAAAAACATACTTTAGTACAAGATACAATGCAATAAGTATTAAAAAAAGGTACAAGTAAGCAAAGCACAAAAGGACACAAAAATGAATTACAGAAGGAATTAAGAAACAGGTGACCTTGAATTATGCTTTAAACCAGAGAAGTATTTGCCTAACCAAAAAATTAATAAGAAGGCCTTCCTCCATTCTGAATAACACAAGTTGTTCAACATGAATTGTGAATACCACCCCAGAGTTTTATGGTTAACAGTTTGGTTGGTGTGATTGGATTGCAGTTTACACGGAAAGATATTGTTAGAAGAGAAAGCATGCGACCCCATTTTGGGGAACATTTAATGCTTTGCTAAGCAGGTCATACTTCATTCAGCAAAACATAATAAGCCTTTATGGGATTTAAGAAACAGAGTGTGATCCAGCTACTTTTTTCTTCTTTTTTTGACCCATGAGAAGAAATAATTAGAGATATAAGCATCCAGGCATGGCCAGTGCTGCAAGCAGATCATAGAATTTTATGCCTGAGAAAGGGCCAGTGAATTTAGAGCTCTTTATTGACCTTGGAAATCCTTGCTTCATTAGAGAGCTGGAATCAGAAGCCCGCTTACAGGGTGTGAGGTGAGGCCTTAAGTGAGAAGGTGAAAGCAGGGAGTGTTAACTGTTCTCTCCCATGAGAATGCAAACAGAATTATAGCTCCTGCACTTCACAGGATGAAGGGAAATTGGATAAGTGTTGAGGTAGTTACAGAATGAGATGAAAGGGAAATAGGTTGTCATTACCATAGGCACAGCTGACTCTTTCCTGGCTACTTCTGAATGTCCCCTCATATCCACACCTCTGGTGTTATAGCAAATCTCTCCTATATTTCACCACAGAACTGACTTGTGAACCTGGGACAGAGAAGTTGGTGACAGCCCACTGACAGCTTGAACATCAGGAACTCTTTCAGATATATTCAAAGGATTCATTCACTTTGACTATAACCATTGCTGAGACCACACACTAACACATCTGGCCTATTTTTCCTGCTTCTGCGATCAGCCTCCCTGTCCTTGGACTTTGTTTCCTGAGAGAACTGGAACGAGAAGCTCTCATGCTCCTGGCACTGGCCCATTTTATGTTAGAGCCATTTGCCTCATTCTTCCAGGTTAGCCTAAATTATTTGGGAACAGAGATGAACGTTCCCATAGTGTCTGCTATAGGGCAGACACTAAATAATGACTTATTGAATTAATTTTGGAGACTGTGTTTCCCTATTATAAATATACACCAAAAATTGGTTTGTGGAGAGAGACATTAGTTTTCTACTGCTGCACGGAAGTTTACAACAAACTTAGTGACTCAAAACAATATACATTTGTCATCTCAATTTCTATGTGTCAGGAATCCAGGCGCAGTTTAACCAAGTCCCCTGGTCAGGGACTGAAAAGACTGCACTCACTGTGTCTGCTGAACCAGAGGAGGGACTCAGGACCCTCTTTCAAGTTCCTTCTAATTTTTGGCAGACATTCAGTTCCTCGCAGGTGCAGGACCGAGATCCTCTGTTTCTAGCAGCACCCCTTTTGTCAGGAGCTTTCAACAACATAGAAGTTTGCTTCTTCGCGGCAAATGGGAGAATCTTTTTTCACATCAGGAAGGGCCCCCTTGGAGGGCTTTTACCTGATTAAGTCAAGCATGCCCAGAATAATCTCTCTTTTGATTAATTAAAAATCAACTGTTTTGGGACCTTTCATACATTGTCAAGATCCCTTCACCTTTGCCATATAAAGTACCTGTATCACAGGTTTTGCCCACACTCGAGGACAGGGGCTTATAAAGGATGTATCCACAAGGGTGCTGAGGAGGCTGGGGAAATCCTGGGAGCCATCTAGAACTCTGCCCACACAGACACGGAAAGAGAGAGAGAGAGCTGGTGGGAGACAGCCAAAGAATTCTTACTTAAAAGGCAATAGAGATTTTCTTTTCTCTAACTAATACCAATTTGTACTATGTACAATTATATTTTTGACAAAATTAAGAGCATTTTTACAGGAAAGCATCACTCATTCTCATTTTGTTCTCTTATTTTTGGTGGCACTTCATCATAACCACTAATAGAGTATATTTTCACAGGGTTAGCAGCGCCATTTTAGTGGTGAGATATTACAGCGCAGGATCTTTGATGTCTGAGCCATGTCAAAGAGAGTGAAAGCTAAAGCCATTTGTTATTCATAACACTCAGTCCAGCAAATCCTTCAAAGGTTACATCTTAGTCATGGTAATTAATTCAGATCAACAGGTTTCAGGATGTCTATGAAAACACCATAGAACCTGGGTTGGAGATCCTGTTCCAATTTCAAACTTCAAAAAAACAATGGTTAAGAAGTAGAGTTTCTGTTCTTAGTGTAAACTCACATACAGCAGTTGGAATTGTGACCTACTATAAGCTATACTCCATATGATTAGAAATTTTAAGTTTGACACATCATGTTTTAAAATATATCTCCTTTATAAGAAGTATGCATAGGAAGGAGAATACTTTAAAATGGGGGCTGAGAGAAATATATTGATAAAGACCTCTAAAAGGCTTACAGTTTAGATTTTTGGTATACCTCACATTTCAAAGCTGTTTCAAGCACATGTGAGGTAAGCCTCTCCTCTTTTGTGAAACTGACATTTCTCTGGCTAAGGTGAATTTTCGAAATACTCAGAATCTTACTATAAAAAAGTAAATTATTTTTAAAATCCAAATAATAAAAGCTTTATTTTAGCCATGAATTGAAAAGTAAAACTCATTATTTACTTGTTTTAAAAACAAATTTAATCCTAAATTACAATAATGTCAGCCAAATAACTAAAATTTATACACTGATATACAGTAGCCATGTCTACTACATGCATCATATTCCTATAAGGAGTTTAGGTTTTTCCTACTGCTGATTGGTATGAAAATTCTTGTGAGGAAAGATTCTAGGTGGAAAAAAAATGCTTAATTAAGATTTTCTTCACAGTGGCAAAAACAAACAAACAAACAAAAAACAACTCTTTTCCAAACATAAAAATCTATGTTTTTAGAAAGTTGGAGAAAATAACTAAATAGAAAATAAGTGATTGTGGTTGAAAGAAAAACTAATGTATGTACATTAAGGAATTAGAAATACATGCTTTAAATGCAAAAGTACAAAGCAGGGATTATGAACTGAATTATCTCTCTCAAAAAGATAAGTTTAAGTCCTAACTCCTGGTACCTGCGACTATCACCTTATTTGGAAATAAGGTCTTTTAAGTGTCTAATCAAATTAACATAATGCCATGCTGGAGTAAGGTAGTGCTTAATCCAATGTGATGTCCTTATAAGAAGGGGAGACACAGAGACAGACACACAGTGGGAAAACATCATGTGGCAACAGTGGCAGAGATTAGAGTGACATATGTATAAATCCAGAAACACCAGAAGCTTAAAAAAAAAAAGCCTGCAACAGATTCTTTCTCACAGCCTTCAGTGAGCATGGCCTTGCGAACACCTTCACTTTGGACTTTTAGCCTCCAGAACAGAGAGGCTAAATCTGTAATGTACGAAGCCACCCAGTCTATGGTAATTTGTTTCAGCAGCTCTTGGAAATAAATATAGTAAGCAAGTCGCATGAGAATCACCTGGGTCCTTGTGAATGAATGCTTAGATCACTTTTCCTTCTCTGCCCAAGGTCACTCCTCAGTCACCTCTCTCAAGGAGAGAGTCTCACTTGACAAAGAGAGTGCTGAGAGGCTAAGGAAGCCAGGGATTTCCTGTACTTCATCATCTAGTCTCAGTGTGTGCCAAAGTCAAGGGTAATTAGGCATGTTTGTATAGCTATACGACAAATACATCCTCATTTCTTCCATTTAGCAGTACTTTTCGTGTTCTAACCAGCACACTGCTGGCTGTGAACCAGCAACTTATGAAGTACAACTTAAGAGCTAGGAATGGCTTATCTCATAATTGGACTTTACAATATTGTTACTAAACATTCTTGGTGTAGAACTAACTTATCACTACTGGGAGAATAGAGAGTATCATGAAAAGTAGAACAAGCTGAATCAATGATTCACAACTCTTTTCTGTGACACATATTTCTTAGAACGTGTCCCTGTCATAAGCAGGGCACTACTGTGTGTGAGGAAACATAAGACTTTGACCAGAGGCTCTTTTGACCAACGGGACCTCCCCTATGTGCTAAATTTATAGGAATACTGCTTTATGCACTGTGGCTTATCATCATAGCCACCACTCACAGACTGTGTTGTACCCAGTATTCCACAAGCACTGTGCATGACCTCATCCATTCCTTAGAACAGTCCTATGAAGTAAATGCTGGTATTACCCCCAGTTTACAGATCAGCCAGTGAAGTCAGGGAAATTTAGTAACCAGTGTCATTCCACTGCTAAGTAGCAGCTGAAGATTCAAACCTAAGCCTGGTGGTCTCAAATCCACACAGGCTCTTTACTACCACAAGTTGCTCTCTCCTCGCAAAATATCCACAGGCAGGCTGTGTGTTGTCCTTATTTGTAACTTGTATGTAAAGGTGCTATAGACTGAATGCCTGTGTCTTCCCATATATATATGCTAAAACCTAATCCCAGTGTGACAGTATTTGGAGTTGAGGCCTTTGGGAAGTGATTAGGTGATGAGGGTGGAGGGCACATGAGCAAGATTAGTGCCCTTATAAAAGGCCCCAGAGAGCTCCTTGTGTCTCTGCCATGTAAGGACACAGAGAAGACAGTTGCCCATGAACCAGGAAGGAGGCCCTCACCAGACACAGAATCTGTCTATGCCTTGATCTTGCTCCCAGAACTGTAAGAAATGCAGTTCTTCCATTGTGTATAAGTCACCCAGTCTGTGGTAATTTTTGTTATAGCAATGTGAACTAAATCAGGCTATTTACTACTTTTCTGCTGAAATTGTCTCCAAAATTTCAAAAAAAGTTATTTTTCCATCTCTTCATTTTTCTGGGACTTATTTTTTTCCTATGGCTTCTTAGGTACAGTTTCTTAAATTACTCAAGAATAACCACATGCTTTCTCAAATTTCAGTATCAAGCGAAACATCAGGCAGAGGACTTTCTCTGAAAAGATACAACTTTGTGGTAAATTAGATAAGAATACTTGTTAGATCCTTCTGTCTCTATTTATTAAAATATTCTGAAACAAAATGAGTTCAGCAAGAATGAATTTGAGAACCTTACATAGGATCCCTAATGTTGGGGATGCATTGTAAAAAATCTCATCCATTTCCCATTTTCCAAGCTCAAGGGTGATGAATCTTCATTAATGGTGCCAGGTTTCTGAAGCTAAACCCATTCCAGAGTGGTATGAGTTGTGGTTTGCAATGACTGACTTTAATAGAAATTTTAATTATCAAAAAATTAAAAACTAGCTTCTCAAAGTGGTAGGTATCCTTCAGAAATGATAAATGAAGTTAACAAGGCCATCAAGGATGGGGCAAGGCAACATTACAAATTTAGTTAGCCTGGAAAAGAAGGAGGGAAGGATGGTAGAGGAGAACAAAATGCAGGGGTGTCCGGAGGGGTATAAAATTACACCTAATAAGGTTAAGAACCTGGTGTAAATTTTGTGAATAAAAGTAAATGCTACATATTCTACCATAAAGTGAAAAGAATTATTGGGTTGACCAAAAAGTTAGTTTGATCTTTTTCATAAGATGACTATAGTAGCACTTAGCTGTCTTTAACTTCATTCAAAACAATTTTGTTGGATTTTATTGTGACAGCTGTCATATCAGTGTGCATTTAAAAACAACTTATCAAAGTTGGTGAATTTTTGTGTAGCTATTTTAATATTGAAGCTGGAAGAAAATACACATTTTAAGCATATTACATATTATTTCAGAAAGGTAAAAACACAACTAAAATGAAAAAGACATGTGCAGTGTATGAAGAAGGTTCTGTGACTGATTGAACGTGTCAAAAGTGGTTTGTGAAGTTTCGTGCTGGAGATTTCTCACTAGGTGATGCTCCACGGTCAGTTAGACCAGTTGAAGTTGATGGCAATCAAATTGAGACATTAATTGACATGAATCAGCATTCTACCACTCAGGAGATAGCCGACATACCCAAAATATCCAAATCAATACAGTTATTGGTGAAAATGAAAAATATGTCTTTTATTTTACAGAAAAAAATAAGCTTTTTGGCCAACCCACTAGTCACCCATTTTACCCATTTTCACAGTGGACCCTTATATCACATTTTCAAAGGTGTTAGAACAATTGATCAATTCATTTAAATTCCATTCTGGGTACTTGAAAGAAATGCAGTGAAGGATTTCATACTAATAATTACCAGTGTTCTCTGCTCTTTTCCTGGCCTAAAATGAATGTGCTTTTGTTAACACTTGCACTACCATCATCTGCTTTGCACATTGCCGTACCTTCATTATCTTTACAATTTGCTAAAGCTTTTTTCTCTGTTTGATAACCTTGCTCAAGAACCTTCCATATGGTTTCCATCATAACCCTTTTGCATGTCTTTCTCTCATAGAAACTTTCACTTACTTTACACTAATGCAGAAAATGCTAATATTTGATCATAAAACTAAAGAGATCTGTAATCTATGAACCTTCCCCCCTAAGATTTTACTCATGCCCCTTTAGTACTTGTTGAACTAGCAAAACTGAGCTTCTCATTTCACTTTAAACAGACTTTTTCCTAAACTGAGCTTTCTCTTTTTTCTTTCTTCAGTAACAAAAAGGAAAGGGCACTTTAAAAGTCATGCTACAACTTGCTCTGATGAAGTAGGTGGCAGTCTTAGCAAGTGAATGCAATTCCTAGAAATTGTGTCCACTGAGTGGCAGCTATTATGACTGCAAACCTGGTATGAGCAATGAGTTTTTGCACCAAAGGAATGACACTGAAATTGTTATGTCTGTGTGGGAGCCATGATTTGAAAAATATCGCCTTGCTCATTCCTTGAAAACTCAAATATAAATACATAACTTTTAACCTTTCTTTGACTTCTTAAGCAGAACATTTTATTTTTGTGCAGAATTTTATGAGACGTAATGTTTATGGGAAGACAAAAACAACTTCAAAGAATTGTGGCAAAAGAAGAAAATAATTCAGAAAATGATGATAATCTTTTGCAATTTAGTTAATTCTTATCAAGACTAAGACAAGCTTTTGTGAGGAGCAATTTAGAAGAAAACCTTGAACCACTCTCCAGTTTCACTAAAAATAAGATTTTATAGAAATGATGCGAAAGACTTAATAGAGCATAGATTCTGAAGAACAGGCACTGTGTTAGTAGTCAATTCCTAAAGATGAGTGTCCTCTGAGGGTACAGGGTACAATAGATATTTTAGGACATGGGGACTATTTCGAGCATGAAAATGAAAGATGAAATGAGAATCAAATATGATTACAATGGTAAGCCTAGGGAAAGTTGGGAGAATGGCAGAGCAATGATAAAAACTGGAAAGGGAAGTCTGTAAAAATGAGTGAAGCCCAATCATGAATGACCAGGAGCGCCAGGCCTCCTTGGGGACCATTGAAGTACTGTGAGCAGGGGAGCATCCTGAACAGAGCTTATGAGAATTACTGTGGGCATGTATTTCAGAATGAGTTAGGGGAGGGGGAAGCTGGGGAAGGGACTCAGTAGAAGTAATCCAAATATTCTAGGTGAAAGGTAATAAAAGACCTACTTGGTAGTGGAAATAGAGATTCAACAGGGAAAGCTATGTAAAAACATTCTTCCCTTTCCCAATCTGGTATGTATTTTTGCCTTCGTTCTTTTGTTCACATTGCCTGTCATACCTCCATCATCTCTACATGTGTGAATCCTGTGCATCTTTTATGATACTACTTTCAGGAGGCCATTTCCAATTATTCTGTTCTTTCTCTGAATTTTCCCATTTTTTTACCTTTGCCTCTAAGGCAACTATTTTTAATTGTACCTTGTATCATAGCCATTTATGTTCACCTCCTACCATATGCACTCTAAGTTTCTAAAGATTAAGATGATGCTTTAGTTTCTCTCTATTACTTTTTCCCAGCCCAGTGGCTAGAACATAAGTGTTCAGTATAAGGGTGATGTAGTATTCATTCATGGAGGGTGTTACAGGGATAAAGTGACAGAGAGCAATGTACTGTAGCTGCAGAGTCAAAGAATACCAGCAAGAGTTTCAAAGGAGGAGAGATTTTATTTAATTAAAAGTCTAAAATCTCTAATTCCACGTGTCATTGGGGTCAGGGAAAGTAAAGAAAATTGAATTTAGTGATTATTTTATCACCTGTGACCTTCCAGTGTATGGTTTTTATAGAGAAGCTATTAAGACTTCAGGGAGGGTATTTCAAAGTCAAGTGCAATTGGGCATCTTTGTATAGCTACATAAAAAATGCATCCCCATTTCTTCCGCTGTAGGTACTCATTACCATTAACCTAGTAATTAAGTACTTTTTCAGAATCATCTCAATTAATTCTGATACAATTCTATAAGATAGGTGTTACCATTATTTCCATTTTAGAGAGACTAAATTGTCTAAAGTTATACAGCTAGTATGTAGCCATGAGGACACAAAATCCTTAAGTGTGTGACTGAAAGATACAAATTATATGGATAAAAAGAGGACTGACAAGAGCAAACTTGTTATAACAACATGCATTCTAGCAATCCTTTCAGGAAAGAGAAGGCCCCTGCTGAGTATTTCTGTCTTTCAGGGTAGTTTACCTCCCTGTGTAATAGAGCTTTTAGCTCTTGTTCTTACAATACTTTTATCACTAAATAAAGTCCCAGTATGTAAATATATTCCTACTACTCCCATCAAGGGCTTCCCGGGAATACTCACAAGCTGAAGCTCTCCCAGATATGTCAACCCCTTTGAGTCATTTAGCATACTTTAGATGTGAATGTAATTCTCATACACAACTGCGATATATCTCTGGAGTTGTTTTTATTGGTGCAGTACAGTCCCTAAGAAAATGTTTATGAATGAAATATTTAAGTCAGTAACTTAAGGTAGTATAATTGTGGTCATTCTGTTATAAAAACCCAGAGCTAGAAGAGTCTTCACACAATAAAATGGCTGATATATCCATCGGTGTTCTTTTGGTGAATCCCAACTCCAACTCATGTGACTAAGTGAATTTTTTAGTTCTTGGAACTAACAAATACCTGCCTGCTCTGGCTTCTGCAGGTCTGTGTCCTAGACCTCAAAAGTTATGTCATCAGAACTCAGTCTTTTTCCTCTTCTCAACCGTTAGCTTAGATTTCTGCTGTGTTCACTTCTGTCAGGCATGTGTTCTCCATCTGGTGGCTGCATGGAAGTTCAAGGACAACATTCAAGCATCATAGCAAACTCACTCAACAAATATATGTTGAGAGCCTACTATGTACAGCATTGCTCTAAATAGAGAGATATATCAGTGAAAAAGATAAGAATATCTCTGCCCTTCTGTTGCCATTTCTAGATCTAGCATTTTCACAGTGGTGCCAAGTCTGACTACTATTACACTGACTTGAATCATGTGCCCACTTAAGGACCAATCAGTATGCCCTGGGGAGAGGGAATGTCCTCATTATCCAGACTGAGACTTGTGCCCATGCTTAAAGAAGGGAAGACAGGATCGATAACACAAAATCACCTTGAGTAAGAAAGACAAAGCAGTAGTTTTTCAAAGAGCAACTGGGGTAGTTTTACCAAGCAACAGATGTGAACCGAGGGGAATTTTTCTGTTAAAACTCCAAAATCCAAACTCAGAGGGTTTAGATGAGGAAATCTCTACAGAAAACAAATAGAACTTGCTCAGGTAAGAGGAAATGAATATGAGTTGAATAAGCTTTCAGAATCACCAAGTCTAAGCTCCTGTCATTTAGTCAATGAACACTGATAAGAAAATAGTCTTCCAATGCAGAATATGTTGAGTATAGTCATACTATGGATAATAGCTATCTGTAGTCATTGTCTGAATACGTGGTTTACTTATGTATAGAATTTAACATAAGTAAATAGCTCTAGGCTATATGTACTTCCTTCTTTGCATGGATAGTGAAAGGCACGTTCAATTTTGTCTCACTCCAGATGAGTAGAGCTCAAACTATTAGTGATTGAGGCCTCAGCCTGGTAATTTATAAAATGCACTTTGCTCTTCTGTAACATAGATGAAAAAGTCCCCTTTATGCTTTGAAAAAAATTGATTCAAAATTTGTTTGTTGAATATGCTGACTCCAGCTTACTGCATAGTAACTAATAGGTATTTTCTAAAGAAGTTTTATTTTTTTTCTCAACCATGTTATAGTTATTGCCCATGTATATTTTTTCTAATTTTGATAGACTGACCAACAGATATACAGACAGACAAACAGTTGATAGACCAAAGAGACAATATATAGATAATAGATAGGTGTGTGTGTGTGTGTGTTATATAGTTGAAAAACAAAATTATTAGAGATTAATGATATGGTAGTTAAGAATGTAGATTTGGCAATAAACTGACTAAGTTAACATTATGAGTCTGACATTAGTCTACTAAAGGATCTTGAGCAAGGACTTCTCTGAGACACAGTTTTTTATCCAACAATAAGAATAATAGTACTCACATTGTAAGATCTTTTGCACATATGAAATACATTAATATATATCAAAACTGAGAAAAATGGCTGATATATAATTACCATTTAATAATTTTAATTATCATCATTATACTTCTGCTGCATGTAACATCATAAGCTGATACAATGATCATTAGAAGTGCTCAAGTGTTTCTGATCATTTTTTTTAGGGGCACATGGCATAACTGCATTTCCTTACCTTCTTGTGGGTGTTGCTATGTGACCAGTTCTGGGAGTAAGGCACAAGCAGAAGTGGTGTAACTTCTGGGCTAGAGCATTTGCTTGCAGATGAGAGACTATCCAGAACCGAAACCAGCAATTTTGGAGTTGTGCCTACTCCATCAACCCATGTATTTGAACGACCTAAGCCCGCTGACCCACAGAGACCTGTAGCATGAATGAAAATAAGCCTATGTTGTTTTACGCTCTTGAGACTTTGGATTGCTTGTTACTGCTGCATAATCTAACTTATCCTGGCTGATACAGGCAACTTACACAATAAAGCATTTAATTGTTTCACATAAAATTAAATCTTGGCTATACAGTTCCAGAGCTAGTTTACAGTTCCAAGCCAGTAAATGAGCTTCCTTTGGCCTTCTCTTTACGAGTGGAAGGTAATAATAGCTTTGGCCTCTCTAAATATCATATACAGGGTGGGGGGAAAGTAGATTTATAATTGTTTGAATGGGAAATAGTAATTAAAAATAACAATACAAGAATAAACTCTGTTTTGTGTATTCACAACTATAAACCTACTTTTGCGACACCTTGTATATAACTATCCAATCAGGTAGTGGGGTGGAGGGAAGAAAAGGGAAAAGGGTCTTCCCCTCAGTGCTCTTTCATCAGGGAAATATATATATATTTCCCAGTAGTCTCCTGCAGATTTCCCTGGACAGTATTGGCTTTTGTGTCCAAACCATGACCAATCAGTGACAAAAGGAAAGGAATTACGAAACAGACTTATTTTGATCATCATTCATCTAATAGATTTGGGGAAGAAGCCTCTTACTTTTCTGGTATACTATCCTGGGTGTGATACCTGAACAAATCGGTGTTCTCTTAGCAAAGAGTAAGAAGAATGGTTGTTTGTCTAAGCAATCAAGAGGGTCTTTCATGAGAATAATGGCCTTCTACACAAGTTATTGTAGAATTGAAAGGGAACTTTTAAAAATGAGGTACCTATGTATTTATACTATATGCAGTTGTCCCAGGAAAGGATTTTCAATCCACTGAGAAGACACTGAGATATACTAGTAATTCTCTCTGCTGGTGTTTTACAGTCAATAATGTGGATTTCTAAATAGATTTGCCCAGCCTCATAGTTAAACAGACACTTAATAATTTAGTGTACACTTAAGTATGTTAATAGGAAGAATGTGTTTTGTGAATTAATAGCTTAGATTATAATTATCCAAACTTTGAGCAGTTCTTGAACTAAAATATCTGTCTAGAATACAAAATGAACAGTGGCTTTCTCTGTTTCAAAGTGAGAGAGGTGGGAATAGTTTATGGGAGAATGATTGTTATCTACTCTGCAACACCCTTATGACTAGAAAAGATGACACAATTTGTAGTTTGAAAGCATAGATTTCCATTAAAAGCTTAAAAGGAGATAGTTGCCATGTCTTCCCATAACATGCAGAATGGTGAGAGAAACAGCAAAACAAATTCTATCTTGTGGTACACATTTTCCTTACTAATATTTGCAGTTCCCACTTTTAATAGCATGGGTACATTCAGTTGCCTATAAATACTGGAGTGCAAACCATTCAGTGAAAATAGGAACCCAAAAAGGATTGTCAGGCTTTGTTAGCCAGAAAATACTATAGCTGCAGATTGATTTTAAATTATAGAGGGATTGTTGTTTTTAAATTCTTTGCCATTGTACTTGCATTAGACTGGCATTTAAATTATCAAACCATTACACTCTCAAACCAACACTTGTGATTTCTGAGTTATGTGTGCTAAAATTACGAGACTTCAACTGAACATTTTGATCAAGTCTAGTGACAGAAATACATAATTTTTTCATGCTATAGTTATAAGATCTTTAAAAGACATTGGTCAATAAGCCCAAACCATTTTTTAGCCAAAATATCTACACTGTCATTAGCAGTAGGCATCCTTTCAAAAGTTTACTAATAGTACGTATGCTTCCAAAAATTTAATGCTGATGCAGAAGAAAAAAATGATGCCCACCCAAAGTTATTGGTCCATGCTTCTCTTTTATCCTACACTTGAATTTTATCTCTGAGTAGCAATATTACAAAACTTATTTGTACAATATGAGGATATTGTATTTTCCCTGTGTACATTCTGTGTGTATTTCTTTAAATTAAGAAATCTCAAACCAAAGCTTGCTAGTAAACTTTTATTCCCTTTCCAGTGGAGACCATTTTACCAACAAAAATAGCCCTAGCAACTTGCTAAGGGAGTCTCTCTGTGTCCATGGACAAGATAAATGACCCTGCAGATCAAGAACAACAAAGATATTTTGTTGAATTTCACCTTAACAGATTACTTAGCAGCATGTTTCAAAATTCAATTTTATCTGAAACTGAAGAAAATGTATTAGAATAAGATAATAACTCACTTTTAACCTTGTAGTCAAAGGTATATTAATTAAGAAGTGGAACAAGAGTCAACCTGTATTCTTCTAAAAACTATAGAACAGCATTTTTTGATAGTTGGAAGCTTGATTTTGATGATTAGCAGTCATGTGTTGAGGTTAAATGATGTGTTTATCTCACGGCTGATACTAACAAAATCTACTTGTCATCTTGGCAGTGGTTACCGCAATGGGGTCACATTTTTGGTGCAGAACAAACAGAGACCAGGAATCTATCCTCATCATCCCACTGGAACATTACTGTTAAGTGAACCAAGAAAGAAAAAGCATCTCATTCTTATTGCCAAGTACTTTTGGAAATGGATGTTGGCATCCATATACCCTCTGATACAGCACTAGGTTATGTATGGCCTTAGAAGTGAATATCCTTTGCTGTACCTAGTGAGTAAAAGAGTAGAAAAAAAAACTAACTCAAAAGTCTTAAGATACATCACAATGACATCTCAATCTTTTCCTCAGATGTTAACATTTTATTTCCCTATGGGCAAGGTACTAAAAGGAGAACAAGATCAACTTCTTAGATGGGGAAACAAATTAGGCAGTTAATGTAGAAGGAGATTAGTTTGTTTTGCTCTGAAAATAAACAAGATATCTCATTCTCAGAAGAAGACTAACTTAAAGTACATCTTTATTTTACATACGCCTGTGGATTGCACATTTAAGAACACAAAAAATAATGATTCTGATTTATTTGGCTTCAAAGTGATCGTGACAACATTAGAAGTCAGGGTTTTATGTGCCTTTTCTTGTTTCTCTGACTTTGCATCTGTCTGACTGTCAAACATTCCAAATGAAATGAGAATGCCAAGTAGGCAAGGCATGAAGGTGGGAAGCTGCTTGAACATTCCTTCCATGGCCAAGTATAACCACTGAACTTCATGGAGCGTGCATGGCAGGATTTCTGGACATGTGGGATTCTTTGGGTAATTTGAGAGACAAATCATGTGTGGTGCATTTACTACTCTGCTGTGGTGTTGAAGTTAGGCTATTTTGATCCCAGCACATAAAAATTCACAGAGCTGTTAAGATTTTGCTGTGATGTGTGCCGCAGTCCTCTTAGGAATAAAAAGTTAGGTCTAAAAAGATGCTAAGGTGACAGTTATGTAAAAGCATAAAGAACTGTGCAGGAATTAAAACACTTGGCTTCATGTAGTGGTTTCCTCCTGGAAACAGAGAGTGGAATGAAATCCTAAGTAGCCTCAGCAGTACCCAGAACCTTTCAGTTCTTCAGTTTGGTGTGGAGTAAATGGATACTACCCTTTATTCCTTTTTTCTTGACTTACCTTTTAACAATAATGTTTGAAAGAATTAAAGCTGTCCATGTATAACATAAAAAGTTCATGATGAAAAAAGCTAAATGCAAAATCATATGTGCTGTGAAGGCAACTCTCTCTGTGGACAGATAAGGACAAGAAATGAAAATGTTAAGATGTGACATGTTAAAGTGGCAGAACTATGAGAGCTTTGGACAGAAATTTTCGAGCAAGGTGACTTGGAGTTTGGTGATCAAAAGAGAAAGTATAACCTCAGGAAAATCTAAGCTTCTTTCACTTAAAGCAAAGGAAATGTTCAATATAGATCAATTTAAGTATTCTGTAGATAACCAGTTTGAATCCCTGCTTTTTCTTCCTCCTCTCCTCTGTACTCGCCAAAGCATTTGATATTCTTCTAATTAAAGAAAAGCACATCCTTTTAATGAATATCTAGAGTTAATATTCATAGTCCTACAAGCAAATATAATTCAGAGCCCTAAATTTAAAACAAGGAAAAAGTATATTCACAGTTTTTAAATATTACAAAAAATAACTGGCATGAAATTGAATTTCCTACTTACTGCATGTTCTGAATTTAGAGCTTAAATTAGACATGAAAATAAAGACAATGATTAAAGGAGAATTTTTCATTTTTATTATAACTGTGCCATTAAAAAAACAAAGCTTTTTCTAAAAGGACTTGATTAAGGGGAGACATATGAGACAAAGGGCTAATGCACCTCAGAAAAATTTAGAAAACCTATGTTTCCTACAGAGAGTCATGGTCAGAAGGAGTAAAACTTACTGAGTCTAATTCGCAAAAAGATTTGATTTCACTGTTCTTTATTTCCCATTACCTTGGATAAATTCAAATACAGCACTTTTTTGATAAAATTCAGAGTAGAACCTCTAATTCATCTACAATTGTTTGGTTAGATTTACTTTACTTTGATCAATTTCAGTCAAGTTTCCTGGTTGCTTTGAAATTGAAACTTCTTTGAATAACTATCTTGTCAAGATTGGGTGAAGTGAATGCACAGTGAAAAATCTATTTTATTGAACTTCAAAGAAAAAAATTTTTAAGACTTTGTTTTTGTTCTCTGGCCCTTAATAATGCAGACAGCCATAATATTACAGAAATATTTTGTCTGAGAACATTTTTTCTGTGGCTTACTTTATGTACACACATATCAAAATGCCTTCAGAAACTGATATACAAGGTGCTTCCTAAAAGAACCACAAATACCATAAAACTTTCATTTTGATGTACTGCTACTTGCACAAGAAACTCAGATTTATAACATCAGAATGACTATAATAAGTATTTTTCAAATCGTCCCTAATACCCAGAAAGTGACAGCAACTCTGCAGGCTTTATTAACTCTGGGCCAGTTAAAGGGAACTGTGAGATCAAATTCTGTTGTGTTCTAGTAATCCTGTTACTTTGAACTAAGACTGTCTTGTTCCTAGGATGGTGATAAGCAATGAGGATCTCATCTTTCCCAGTTTGGAACTTTCTCATGTAGCTGAGGTCCTTCTAGAAGCTCCTATGTCTAATTTTATTTTTCTCAATTCCACAGTTCTCATTCAATGATCAATCTATTTAAAAATTGCAATTAAGAATCCCATCAGTTTATATCAGTGTTAGATTATTTTCCTAAGAGAAAATTTACAATTCTGTCCTTATAGAAATATTTCATATTTTTTCCAAATACCCGGGTCTCAAGCCATTCTGTTAAAGGGAAAAAGGGGTAATTTTATTATATTACAATATCAGACCACATCATAAGATCAAAGGATAGACTCATCTTGCAGATCATATAGTGATTCCCTCTGCCTATAGAAACTCTGCATACCTAAATCATCGTTAACTTCTGAGGGTGACCCTGGGGTCACCTCACTGTTGGGACCTGAGCCATCTCCAGCCCAATCTCTCCGTGACCTGCCATTGTTCTTTTAGTGCATAGTAGTCTCACACCAAGATGCAGGTTTCTCAAACAGGAGTTGTCAATAGTTTACTTTGGAACCATAGGCTTAAAGCCCAGTAAGACACTGAGTGATTGATTGCCAAGTACTAAAATCAAAGCTGCTTGCCAACTTTAACTGCCTATAAGACTTAATGATGTATGCCAGATCTACTCTTTTTAAAATTCCTTCAGTATGTATCAATTCTTAAGATTAAGAGACTTTACTTCTCTGTCCCCATTTTCATTCTTTTCTGCTACCGTATGTTCATTTCCTTTCACTCTCCATTCTCAGAAAACAGAGAATAGCTTTTAACTCCCTTATAAATCTAGAAGATCCCATTGTCTAAGACATAAATATCTTTGTAACTTTATGCTGGATTAACTCCAAATTGTCTATATTCCTTCAAGCTGTAGAAATTACATTGGACCAACTTTTTCTTCCTTTAATTTTTGAGAGAGGCCAATAGATGGAACCAGGTCTCTGGAGGAAATGCGGCAAGTTTCCTATCGTTTCATTGTTTGAGGCTAATCATTTTAAATATGTTACAAAGAAATACTTTCAGAATAAAAGTATTAAATTTTAGAAGAGAATCTGATGTATAGTTTTAGTACTTAAAATGAGAAAGAGAATTAGCATTTATTAAACTCCGTCTATGTGCCAGTTGTTCAGACGTTCCAACTCATGTCATCCTCTAATTATCATCATAGCATTCTTATCATTCCCACTTGTCATGTACAGAAATAAAGGCTCAAGGAAGACAAAGACTCACTGAGTTAGAAAACCAGGGTTCTTTGACTCCAGACCTCTAGTGCCTGCAAGTATAGCATGATGAACTTAAGTAGTATGTAATAGTATAACTGATTTCCTGTGATTTTACTGTTTTCATTATTAAGTGCCACATTTATTAAAATTCATACACATTCATTCTAGCTAAAAATCAAATTGCATTAACATCATGACAAAATACCTGCTCCATGAGGCCAGTTCATCTAACTCTATCCTGACCGACACAAGCAAAACCCACATGTGTTGCTTTATAACAATAACAAAGTAATCACTAAATTTCAGAGATTAGGCTGAGTCCATTTTTCCACACTGCATGTTGATTTTGAGTCTGGTCAATTGGGCTAACAAGACTTTTTCTTCTCATACTTTGCTTTCTTCCAAGAAGCCTATTTTGTTTTATAGCATACTTGGAACTTGGCCTAGAAAACTACAAAATCACTCAAACCATATTTATCCCAACTTTCTGAAGAAACAGAAACTTCTCCTATCTAATCCCAACCTCATGACTCTTCTCGGATATTTTCCCAACCGTAGGTGTTAGCATCTGCTGTTGTAAAATCTTTGGTTTCGACTGGGTGGACTGGGGTGAGGACTACAGCCAAGATAGCTTTTTACATTAAAGATTATATAATTATGCCACATGTCCAACTCTACAGATTGCTGACATTTTCTGAAAGGATGTACATCTTTAAGCTCATTAAATCCTTTTTACATTTGTATTTTTTGAAGTTGTACCAGAGATTCTCACCCATTAACCCTTAGGAAAAAAAAAACAACTGACACCCTTCTCACAAGATAAAGACAAGGAGGTGCCAACTGCTTTCTCCACCACCTCCTCAGCACTGCCGATGCTGAGTGAGTTCTTCAGTTCTCCTGGAAATGTACTGCAACTCTCCTACCACTTGCCACCTTTCCTCCCCATTTCACAAATTAGATGGCTATTCAGAAACAATCTGGAAAAAGTGCCAAAGAACAAAATATCTCCAAAGAGTTTCTCTCAACTCCAAACTCCATTCTCCCCTCTCTTGACTCTCTCACATACTAAACAGGCATGGAGCAGCCCACAGAGGAGGTAGAGTAAATGGAAAAGAGAGAACCGAGGCATGAGGCAGCACCGTGTGCTTCAGGAAGGACCAAGAGTGAAGTTCGGAACAGAGGATTCAAGGAGAAAGCTGACCCAGGGTCACTTACTGACCCTTTTGCAGTGCCCATAGAATACATTCCTCTGTTTCCTTCCATTTGTCTCAAACGCATAAGACTTCAAAGAGCACTGATTAAAGAAATGATTTAGTGCAATCAATCACTACTTACAAGTCAATGAGCTTTCCTTCTGAGGTCAGGGCTATGCTTTTTTTCCTCTTCCCCAACCCACACCCCCGCATCCCCTATGCTTTTTCAATGGAAGAGAGCACTCTCCATTTAGTTCTTTGTTGTTTTTTTCTCCAGATCCTTCTCATAATTTGTTTTGTCAAATGTTCTGCTAAACTTTCTTTCTGTCCATCAAAAGTTAAAGTAAACATCTTTTTCGGAGATAATAGTTTGATCCTTAGTCAAAAAGATTTACCCACTTCAGTCCAATGAATTCTCCATTTTTTTATTCTTTCACTTAAATGTATTAAGATGAACTTCAAATATAAAATTTTACAATGCTTCAAAAGTATGTGCTTAAATGCTTAGTAGATACATGACTTAATAATGTAGGTTTTCAATGAATCTTAAGAGACTACTAGTATAATAAGATAACTATATTTGTTCCAGACAATATCTGGACTTAGTGATCCTAAAGAAATGTAATAATCATTACAGTATTTGCAGAATGACCAGGTTCTTGACTTTGACAGTTACATATAAGCAAAATCCTGAAGAAAAACAAAAAAATCACAGCTATTTTTCCATTAAGTTTTTATAACTTTTAATTCTAAAAGAAAATTCTTTAGCTCTTTCACTATTTCACTAAATCATTAAAATGTAAATTTTAGTTAGCATTACAATTCTAGTCAAAACCACTGAAAGAAAACTACAGGATCCTAACTTTATTTTCTTGAAAATTACAAGCAGAGACAGCAGAAAATTAATGAATATGACATGTTAAATGAATAGCATGGGAATAATTTAAATAGTAAAGGACCAAAAATTGTGATCCTAGGTAAGTTTAAATCCTATCATCATTGCTTGATTTACAATAGGAATTACCAAGACTGGATTAACAGAAAGAGTTTGATGGTTCAAAAAACTGAGCTTGAGATTGGGCCATGATTTTTCCCTAAGATCTTTGGACAGTCATACTTTTGATACTTAAATTTACCATCTATGAATGGAGGTAATATTACCTAAATGAACTACAAAACTCAACTACTTTATAAATCATTCAGTGGAAACATATGGAATAAAGTCAAAGTGATTCTTAAGTAGAAGATGATCATTATAACTTAAATGTGTGTGCAAATAATCACTGAATAATAAATCCTGGATTCAATGTAGCTTATTTAGTCACTTTAAAAAACTTGACCAACATTGAAAGGCAAAAAAAAAAAAAAAAAAGTGGCATCCAAGAGCATATTGTTATTAATGCATAAGCACTAAAGAATTGAGTTCATGTTAAGAAAAGCCTACCATTTTGCCAGTACAAAGAGAGTGAAAATCTTAGCACTAACATGTTTACTGCTGTGTTAAAACATATACCTCAAGTAGTTTCAGCTAGGCTAATTATTGAAAATAAAAAGTAGTGCATATTATGTTTATTTCTATTACAAAAAATTTAACATTATTCTAATGCCACTTGCATTATTTGAATAACAAACAATTTTTGGTTGTTGTGATCTTAAACGACAATTATTTATTCTCCCCAAAATTTTTACTTATCCATTCTATTTTTTACACATGAATAGCTTGAGCACCACCAAAATGCTTTGCCTTTCAGTTTTCTAACAGCAATCTATTTTAGAATGTTACCCTGACATTCTGATGCATTGTTAAGGCAGAACATGTTGAGTCTATTTGGAGGCGTATTATACATCAAAATTGCATGCATTTTATCTTTTATCTACATGATTTTTAGAGTTTGTTTTTTCAGTCAAGTTTTAAGCATTTTCAAGTTATGAAATTTAACAGGAATTTCTGGTAATAACTGGCACTTAAAACACTCCTTCTTTGTTATCCACCATACTAAATACTTTGCCTAGTACAAATTTACATATCACAAATCACAGAGTTTATATCATTACCTCCTCTCTTCACCCACCTCCTTTGTTACAGTTGAAGAAACTGAGGTCCAGAAAATTTAAATAACTTGATCAAATTTTCTTTATTTATTTACTTATTTTTATATATTGTATTGATTAAGCTATTAAGGTTGTCCCATCTATTTTTTCCCCTTTCTTCCCCCCTGCCCTGCACCCCGCTTCCCACCAGCATTCTCCTCCCTTAGTTCATGTCCATGGGTTGTACATATAAGTTCTTTGGCGTCTCCATTTCCCATACTATTCTTAACCTCCCCCTATTTTGTATCTACCATTTATGTTTCTTATTCCCTCTACCTTTTCCCCTATTCTTCCCCCTCCTCCTTCCTGCTGATAACCCTCCATGTGATCTCTATTTCTGTGAATCTATTCCTGTTCTAGTTGTTTGCTTAGTTCATCTTTGTTCTTGTTTTTTTTAGGTTGAGTTGTTGATAGTTGTGAGTTTGTTGTCATTTTACGTTCGTATTTTTTATCTTCTTTTTCTTAGATAAATCCCTTTAACATTTCGTTTAATAAGGGCTTGGTGATGATGAACTCCTTTAACTTGACCTTATCTGAGAAGCACTTTATCTGCCCTTCCATTCTAAATGACACCTTTGCTGGATAGAGTAATCTTGGGTGTAGATCCTTGCCTTTAATGACTTGGAATACTTCTTTCCAGCCCCTTCTTGCCTGTAAGGTTTCTTTTGAGAAATCAACTGAAGGTCTCATGGGAACTCCTTTGTAGGTAACTGTCTCCTTTTCTCTTGCTGCTTTTAAGATTCTCTCCTTATCTTTAATCTTGGCTAATGTAATTATGATATGCCTTGGTGTGTGCTTCCTTGGGTCCAATTTCTTTGGGACTCTCTGAGCTTCCTGGGCTTCCTGGAAGTCTATTTCCTTTGTCAGATTGGGGAAGTTTTCCTTCATTTCTGTTCAAATAAGTTTTCAAT
>CM052539.1:66206674-66265030 GCA_028533065.1 Trachops cirrhosus | reverse complement strand
AAAGGAAAAAAGGACGAAAGGAAAGAAAGAAAGAGAGAGAGAGGGAAGGGAAGGGGAGGGGAGGGGAGGGGAGGGGAGGGAAGGGAAGGGAAGGGAAGGGAAGGGAAGGGAAGGGAAGGGAAGGGAAGGGAAGGGAAGGGAAGGGAAGGGAAGGGAAGGGGGAAAGAAAAGGACACTATATTCAAGATTGACTGGCATAGGGAAGCCCCTTCAAAAGCAGGAATAGAAAAAGAATCAAGGATCATGGGAGCTGTACAAGTATAAAGATGAAAGCTCAAATCCAAGAACCGGGATACAGAAGGAAGAAATGGTGCTACAAATTGGGAATTGGACAGATAAAAGTGCCATTGAGAGAAGTAAATTGAGAGAAACAGAAAACAACAGTTGGCAAAGAATATTAATGTTGGGTCTATAAGCCGCAGGAATCCATTGGATAATCAAGGAAAAATGTACTGTGGATAGCTAGACAAGCAAGGGCCTTTGTTTTTGCTGTTGTCTACCTGTCACTTTGTATAGTAATGAAATTAATGAGCCAGACTCTTTCCTTTTATGACTGGAAAGACTCAGACACCTTGTGCTTTTTCGCTCATGCATTGCCACCACCCAGTTCTCCTGTCAGTACAATCAAATCTCCCCAAGTAACAGGGAGTTCTAAAAATGTGTCTCCTGCTTCTAGAATAATGAAGAGAGAGTATGTGGGGAAAATATCTTTCAAAAAGCAGGTTATGAGGCTAAGTGACATTTTTGTTTGTTTGTTTCCTATAGCTGTTGGCCGGAGGCTGTAAAATAATAGCACAGGGAAACATGGACTATATCTGCCCCTTTTACTCATAGTCCTTCATCATAATTTGATTTAATCATAGTAGCATTAAATTGCTTAGCAAAGACACGAGTAGATTCTCAAATATTAAATTATCCAAAAGTCATCAACAGGTGATTTTCTTTAAATCTTAGAATAGATTTTATTTTCCCTTGAGCATCTTTGATAGCAAATAGATGAAAGAAATTGTTAAGCAAATTCAAAGCATTATAATGAAACCAAATACTAATTGTCTCAGAATCCAAGAGATGATTATTTTGAAGATTTCTAACACAGACATTGAACCTTAAGTATAACTCTTTTTTAATTTTGAACTTTGAAATCAGAACTCAAGAGAGGCATACTGCAAATTTTACAGGATAAATGGATTTGCCTTTAACCACAAAATTGTGTCGTCCACAGCATGACTGAAAACTGTTACTAACTTCTAAAGGCTTCAGAAGTGATTAGCCTGTGAATAGCCTTCACCTCTGCCAACTTACCTGGCATCCCTTTGTGCACTTTCCTGAGCCTGCAGACAGCGAGCCCCTGGGCGGACTGTGGAGCCTTATCTAAATCCTCTGGAAGTTGTGCTGGGGCTTATCTCTGCCTGGAGACCCAACATCATTTTCCGTGTCAAATTTCAGACATTCCAATATTGTGAAGATATGGATGACTTTGCCTTATCATTGAAAGCAGGCTATTAGAGATATTTTATAAAGTTAATTATGTGACTAATACCTGTGTAAATAAAATGGCCCTCAGTCAACTGAATTTTATTATCAAAACTAATCATTGCATTCAGCAAGATACATCAATAACTTTAGTGAGTTATGCAGCAGGGGCTGTGGATTTCTTCAACAGAACAATTCATATTAAAATCAGATCAACAGAGGTTCTAGTAAAAATTTATCAATATATAGGTTGTGATTGTATATGTATCAAAGCAAAATAATGTATTTTATTGAAGTTTTCTGTGTATTAACAGTTCAAGAGTTTATGGGCACAGGGGGACAGATTTCCCATTTTATTAAATTTTAAAGTTTTTAAAAATAATTCTAAACAAGAGTTCATTTGACAAAGAAAAGAAGAATTCTGATTACATAGTAGAATCAGAATCTAGCAAAAGACCCCATTTAATTTGGCATTTAAGATGCTTTATGGTTTGGTTCACAATTTGCTTCATGTATATTCATTAAATCTGCCCACGTAGACTATAAACTGTTTAAGTAAGTAAATTATTTCAAACTTGTTCACTGCTTCTCCAATGTGCTGAGCATTAATGTATTAAATAAACACTCAAATGAATGACTAAATAAGGGACTGAATGAGCCTCTCTCCTACCTTGCTGTTTACACAATCCATCTGCCTTAAAAAGCCACAGGTAGCTGACTCAAGTCAATAGCTTAGATCTTTTTACAGCATATTTATACAGAAACATCTTCCAGTTTGTTTTTTGTCAGAGGCACATATTGAAAAGCTAAACAGAACTATGTAAAGGGAAAATGTTAAATGCATTCTTAAGAGGGTAATTTTGAAAATTATTTTGAGAAGGTGACATATGTTTGCTATGAGGAAATGTCTTTTCATTCAATTTGACAAAAATCTAAAGTAGATTTTTTTAAGTTTGTGCTTTATTGAAAGCTTTAAGAAGGAGTTACTGGTTGATAAGTTTGATCAAAAGGAGTCTATAAACCACAGGAAATATGGGAAGAAAGGAGAAAGGAAGAAAGAGAAGTAGGGAGGAAGGGAAGGAGACAGACAGACAGACAGGAGGAAGGAGGTAGTCAGGAAGAAAAGGAGGGAGGAAAAGAAGGGGAGTTCCCAAAATGCTATTTTCATTGTATTAAAGCAAGGCTTTGAAGCTCACCTCTTCCACAAAGGCTTCCTGGAACTCTAGGAGACTTTATTTTGTCCTCCTCTAACCTGCTACCTACACAGTTAACCTACTCCACTGAATTTTGTGCTCAGTTCTGCATGCCTCCTGTCTCTTTCTAGTTTTTAATCCTGGGAGTTAGTCTTCCTTTGCTTCTAAAGAAAGACCCATCTTCTCTGTACTATGTTTCCCCACCACCTCCAGCACAATGTGAGCATACAGCAGACTGCCAAGAAAAAATAAATGAAAGATTAAATGACCAAATATAGGAGTAAGTTTTTCCTAATTCAGTAATCTTGGTGAACTTCACCTTGATGCTCTGGGAAAGGGATTTTTAATTTGGAGCCCAATGGTGTCCTAGACCTAGGGAACTATAATCTCTATAAGGGTAATAATACACAGTCCCAATTGTGTGGATATTTAAACACATATGCAACACACACTGCACACAAACCTACAGATTTTCCCTTACAGCTCATAGCATGTTCTTTGTTAAAGGGGACGTGTAATTTGGAGGAGGCTTGGAACTACTATTCTAAAGAATGAGGAAAAGGTGAGTTTGTTTAATAGTTAGGAGCCAGGAATTCAGTCCTTGAGGCCATTTCCATCTACAATGAGAAATTCTTCAAACTGACCTTAAACTTGTTGGTTTCATCTTAAATTGTATTCTATATGACTTTGTATTGTTTCAAATCTTGCCTTTCATGTTCTGTCTCCAATAAGGGTTAATGAATATATTAATCCACATATTTCCAAAGCATTTTTCCTACTTGCATTCTGTAATTTAGATAATCCTTTATAATACAAGGCTTAATTTTTAACCAACTTTTAAAAAATGACTGTCCTCATGTTTTTAAAAAATTATTAATAAACACTTAAAAAGCAAAACTTTGAAATGTAGATTATTTTTCCTACTGGTTAACAGAAAAATTCTTTTCATATTGTATTTGGAATGTATGGTGATCTAGAAAGCTGGTGGACTGTTTTGGCTAAAACTAGAAGCCGGCAAAAAGCTTCCATAAATATAAGAATGCAGCACATGGAGATCATTCATGAAACGAGCAGCGAACTTTGGTGCAGTGGCGAGGCATTCCTCTGACAATCTGGAGATATGTCAAAGGTAGAAAATGCTTGACATCGTTGCTGAATTTTTGTAGCGGCCATAGCAACAGTTTATTACCTATGTCATCTCGAGGCTCTTGGCTGAAATATCTAGGACAGATGTAAATGAACAAGCTTATATTTTTCAGAAAGGAAATTACAGCTTGTCTTATGTAAGAGACATGGATTTAAGGTTGTTTCATAATATGATGAATGGTAATGGAACAGACAGATAATGCAGAAAGCTGCCCTTGAGGGTGAAATCTAGGTAGGGAGTACTAAGCCAGTGAGTTCTGCCACGGATTAAACCTTGAACCCAATGAATAAATCCACCCAAAGGTTGCCAGGCTAGGAGACTGCCGTAAGGGACTGTGAATGGGAATGAGGCAGGAGACTCAGAGCTAAGGGAGTGAGACTGAGAGCAGGCCTAAGGAAAACTCACTGAGATGGTGGTGTATCTCAGAGACTGTCCACTCTACTTCCACTTGACCTTGAGAATGTAGCTTTGTGGGTTTCTTTTTGGCCACCTAACATTCACTGAGCATTGTTAAGCTGATAGTACTCAGTCAGGCATTTTAGAACATAGAAGTGAGAGCCCAGAATCAGGAGAACTAGAGCAGGGCTCCCCTCAGCCATAAGGCACTTTGTGTAAATTTTAAAAAAACTCCCCTCCTCAACTGCTCACTCGGTAGGTGTGAGTACAGCACCTGTTTGATGAGTACACTTTAAGTCTGAGAACCTAACTTGACACACGGGGCTGCTATTTACTAATATTAAAATTTCTGCTTTATGAGTGCACAAATATCCTTGCTCTTTGTGACACTTTCATCTTGGATTTCACAACGCTCTATTAAAGAGAAGGATATTTGAAGTATCTCCTTTTTTAAAAAAGTATGTCAGATTCCCTAAAGTCAATAATTTTTAAAAATTTGCTTAGTGCCAAGATTCCTTAGGAGAAAGAAAGAATGATGTTTTTCCATCTGAGTCTTACATTTTTATTATAGAAAGAATATTTAGCAGCTGATTTCATCGGTAACTGTACCCGTGGAGCACTAAATTTGTACACAAGAATATTAAGCCCTGTAGTTTCCATTTGAAAATGTACTATAGTATGTTCTGAGCACTGAATTTGGCAAATATAAGAAATTTACCTCTTTTAAAAGAGTAAAAAGAGTAATTAAGACCCAGATTGTGACACACTAGAAGTAAACAGTGAGCTTCATGATACACAAACACACTTAGCACTGCATTCTGGCCCTGAGAAAACGCCTGGCACGTAGATATTTAACAAATGTATTTGATTAAATAATTACTTTTTAACTGTTCAATTTATGCCTACTTCCCATGAAAAAGTGACCTCTCTTGATCAGGGGAACAGTTGTTTGTCTGGGATTTTTCTCCCCCAACAGAAGACCTGATAATGCAAATTTTTATTTCTAAATGGTTCCTAATTATTTTATTGTGTTTTCCTTAACTATAAGTGCTTCATGTCATGAATAATCTAGAAAAGCTGAGTTTTGAGTAAGAAGTGGATTTTGTAATAGGAAGACTACATTAATATACTTATTATAATATATATTTGTATCGGTTTGTCTTTTTATTTTAAAACAATACATCAGTTTACACCCAGAGTATTGTATTGCAAAGTCAATGCAAACTTTACATTGGGTGGAAGAGGGAAATTTTAGCAAACATATGTAATCTTTTTATTTATTTTTTTAAATATTTTATGGTTTATGCTGTTACACTTGTCTCACATTTTCCCCCTCTACCCAACCCACCCCCTACTTCCATAATCAGTCCCCTTTTAAAAATCAGTCCACACTAAATGAGACCTGTGTGGAGCCTCAAAAAGTTAACATCATTTAAATGACTGAAGAGAAGGAAGAAAACCATTTAAAAAAAAAAAAAGGAAGACACTTGAAAAAAAACAGGGGGTAGAATTAAGCAAAGAAGAGGCTATGCAGTCTGATGAGACTAGAGGTGGGTGTAGGGAGCAGTGAGGAAAAAGGGATGGACACGTAGGTGTGACAAATGACAGACTCTAAAAGCTGTGTACAAAATAGTTAAACATTATGTATTAGAAAGTTGTATCCAATGACCATGGATGGGTAAAATGAGGAGAAGAGCTAAATGATGGGAAGGGAGAGTATGTGAGAGGTAATGTTAGGCTAACCCCTTACAAGTGGAAATAGATGTAAAAGAAATATAAAATGCATCAAAGAAGAAATGGCACGACATGACAATCAGATTCAGAAACAAAAGGTTTCCACATGATTTCAATGTCCAAGAGGCAGCAAATGATAGAAGCGCAAGGAAAAGGCATACAGTTGTTTTGCAGAACTGGTTTGAGAAGATAAAGGATTCATAGAAAACATTCTGCAGGCAGTGGGGGATACAGTTCAAGTGACTAGAAGCAGGAATAAAATAGAATAATGGACCTAAAAGATTAAGATGTAGGAAATGGTGTGCCCAACAATAAGTGAATGCCGAGGTGAGCAAAGGACTAAGAACTTTAAATAACTCCATTTAAGACTTGGGAATGGGAAGCAAAGAGAAAAAAGTCAGAGACTTAGCAGGAGATGCTGATAAGGGCAATAGAAACAAAAGCAGAAGAAAGTTTCAAGAAGGAAGGTATAATCAAGATCTTCCCATACCACAGACAATAGTGTTCGGGTTTCTCCCAAAGAAAACCATCAGTTACCCTTGAGAGAATCTTTGGTACAAAGTTAGAATTACGAGAATGGTTGCAGAAGGGATAGGTAAAAGGACAGGTAAGAAGAAAGGTCATAGAACATATAGAAATAGTCCACATTAATATTCCAATTGTATAATCATCTACATGCAGCATATATTACAACCCTCCCAAGCTCTGCTTTGTACCTCTTGAGTTTCCTAGTGCTGCTATAATGAATTACTACAAATTTACAGGCATTTATTAGCAAATTTAGTATTTTCTAGTTCTGTAAGTCAAAAGTCCAAATGGGTTTTATTGAGCTAAAATCATACTGAGCAGGACTGATTCCCCTTTTTTTTAAACATTAAGATGTAATAAATAACATTGTGTAAATTTAAGGTATACAATGTGATGACTTAAAATATATACTTGAAATTTACTAAGACAGTATATCCTAAATGTTCTCACCACACACATACACATACACACCACATATCCATCACCTCACATGCCTTTGTACCAGCCCCTAGTAACCATTCTACTCTTTGTTTCTTGGGTCCATCTGGATAATCCCCCTATGTCAAGATTCTTAATCACATTTGCAAAGTCCTTTTGCCATGTAGGCTAACATATTAACAGTCTCCAAGGAATAAAGTATAGACATTTTTGAGGTATCATTCTGCCTACCACCAAGTCTAAGTCAAAGCATCAGAAGCAGTTTTGATTTGACTTTACCTTAATTTTTATGCATCAGTTTACATTTGGGTTACATAATATGTGAGATTAATTCATTAACTAGAAAATAAAAACTATTTTAACAAGAATTTTTACACTAGTGTATCATTTTCTGCTGCAAGATTCTTAAGTTAAATGTTAAAATTCTTAAATTCTATTTAATAATAGTTGGTAGCTAGCAATAACAATAAGCTGATAGATTTCTTCCAGTAGCAATATTTTGATGAGATTTTTATTGAAGCTATATTTTGTATTATAGAAATCACTCTTGGCAACATCTTGTGCTATTATTTGCTTCACTTTTTTAAATATAAAATATTCTATTAAAGAGGCTTCAAGGATCAATAAGGATTTTTTCCTTTGTATATGTTTAAAATATATACATTTTAACCTAATAATGTAAAGACATATTTGAATAGTTCAAACTATTCAATTCATGGCTTTCTCTCTGTATATAGTTTTTTTCTCTACAAAATTGAAGGCATGCTGGACAAAATTGCAGTGAAGATTAAATTAGATCATGTAAGTACAGCAGTAGCACAGTTGCTGGCCAATAATTAGGTCTTCAATAATATTTTAGCCTAAATCCAAAACATATTCCATGAGATTTAACCACTAATATTCAAACATATTTCTATAATAACTACAAGTGAATAATAATGTAGATGGTGTTTCTTTTTAAACCCATCACATTTTAAATGTCTCGTTGCTTTACACAGTAAAATTAACATGAGAATTCAATTTAAATAACTTTATTTAATTAAAATGGTGATTTATATTATAATTAACTATTCAGTCAGATTTCCATAAGTATACAGAATTACATTGTTTTTTAAATTATGAGGAAATTTTTGTTAATTTCATATACTCAATACAGCATATTCAAAGTTAAAATTATTCAAAAGAGCAACTGAAAGGAAATCTAGAAGACAGCAACACTTTAAGAAAGTCATGAAATAAGTTTTTCAGTGGTTGTGATTTACCTTCAAGGGGCGCTATTTCAGATTTCTTGCTGTAATCCTATGTTTCTATTCATTTACTTTCTTTTGATTAAATGTGTCTGTGTTTTCACTATTTTATTTTTTGTGAAGTTGTCAAATGATCTTTGTCTCATCCTGTGTAACTTAAGAGACTTTTATATCGCTCTCTGAGAGACCATCATACAAGTCCAACTGGGAGAATAATTTACAAGTTTGAAAATGAACAGTCATTGTTAAAATATGGTCTCACCTGCAATGAATACACAGGCTCTCCTGTTCATGCTTGGAGGGTTTGAACTAGACCAGAAGAGGCAAGAAGCCTTTAGCTGAAGTACTTTGAATGATATCACTGGTTTCACAAACTTACTTTAATTTACATTTTTTTGAAAATATGACTTTAATGAGGTTAGTGAATGATAAAATATCTTTGGGTGTAAACTTATCTATAACTTTCACATAAATATTTGTCTGAAAACCAATTTTGGAAGTTGTGATTTTATATGTCTTTAGGTTAATATCTAGTAGTCACTCATAAAGTAGAATAATATGCACAGTACATATTCTACTCTATGAAGCTAAAGAGAGTGCACTTTCTTGGTTTGGAAGAGAAGCTAATATTTTTGTTACTATTTTATCAAAGTGCTCCTGCCTTGTCTCCTGCAGTCATTGGATCTAATAATGTTTATGTAGCTAGAAGAAAATAGAGCTTTTCCTGCCATCTCAGTGCACAATGTCTTTTCTGATTACAACAGGCAAATCTAATTACTTCTTCTGATTAATCTCAATAGTTGAATAATTTCTTTCCAGGCAAAGTAAAATTCTAAATATTTCCACAAGAACTAATTTTTGATAAGCACATGTGTAGGGGGTACCAAATAAGAAAATAGATGGACTCAGTAGATGGGCAACTTACAATAAAAATGTTTATTTGAGTATACTGACTTATACGCGCTTTACTATTTTAAACAGAGCCTGCACATCTGAAGCTCTCACCTAAAAACATCTCTTCTCCCTCTCAATCCCACTTGCATATCCACTGAACTCTTCTCAGTGTATTCATTTCTTTCTCTTTATATATTTATTGGTGTGCATGTTACACGTCACCACATATACTATGAGCTCTACCCACAATACTTAGCTCCATGTCTTGAATATAAAGAAATAGCTAACACTGAGTTCTTGCTATGTGCTGGGTGCCATTCTACACTTTCTAGTTTAACTCCTTTCATTTTCAAAAGAGATGAAATGGGTATCACTATTACCTTCAGAAACTCAGGACAGTTCGACAATCTGGCCAGAGTTACACAGCCTGTCTGTATCCAAGCCTGTATTCACCGGCAGTTTAGAGCCACTGAACACATCACCGCTGCCCACCCCTGGGGATCCTGAGTGGGTACATTTCCCCAGCACTGACTCCCAGAGCACCAAGCACTCCTTCCTAACCTTCACTGCTATGCTACTATGGTATTATATTTTGTTTTTACATGTCAGCCCTTCCCATTGTGCCCAGACATAACAGAGTCCTAGTATTTAACTCATGAGTAATAATAGTGAATATTTACTAAACTTTTACCACGTGCTAGGCACTGCATCTTATCTTAAACTTCAAAAAGACTATGAGATACCTACCAATTTACCACCACCTTAAAGATGAAGAAACTGAGGCAGATAGAAGTTAAACAACTTGCTCAAGGTCACACAACTAGTAAAAGGTGGAGCCAGAGTTTAAACTCAAAGGTCAAACTCCAGAGCTATACCGTGAATGAAGGAATGGATTATCAAAAATATAGCTTGGAAGGGCAGGGAAAGCAATAGGGAAGAAATGACATTTGACATATCTGGAGGGGCAAAATCAAAAAACATATGAACACCCTAGGCAGGAGAAACAACTTGAATAAAGTAATGCAGAACAGAGCACCTGGAGCTGAATAGGTGCTCAGCCAATAGGAATGAAAGGGTGACCGACTACCTTAACAGTTTTGCGTATGTATTACACTAATAATGTGCTCTGCATTTTTTTTCTTTCAGTGCCACCATGGGCCTTAATTGCCATAGCCATAGTTGCAGTCCTTTTAGTCCTGACCTGCTGCTTTTGTATCTGTAAGAAATGTTTGTTCAAAAAGAAAAATAAGAAGAAGGGGAAGGAAAAGGGAGGGAAGAATGCCATTAACATGAAAGATGTGAAAGACTTGGGGAAGACCATGAAAGATCAGGTAATATATTCATTCCACATTTCTTCTTAGATTTTACTGAAAATTAACAAATGGTTTATTGTTTTATGCCAGATAAGTATAGCACTAAACAACTTCTGGACACCTGTCATTGTTGTAGAGGTGCTTGGCAGTCCTTTCAGTCATTATTCAATATCCCACAGTGCAGTGGAAACACGGGGTAGGGTTTTAGAGTTCCCTAAGCATGTAAACCAGAAAAGGGCATCCAGGGTCATCTCAATGGGTCCAGCATATTGGAATGTGCCTGAATGTTCTGATTACATCTATTAGCTCACCTGCATCGTGTTTAGAGTTTGCAAAGTATATTAAAGAATATCTGAGTGTCTTCCCTCTTGGGTAGGTCACCTTTCTACATTGTTACTGCTCTTATTCACTGTTAAATAACTGAGTCTAAAAGGTGTTTATCACACTTGATGCAAGCTACTCATGGTATGCATTCATCCGGCTCAATAATAAGTGCTCTGGAATGAGTTATACAAGGAAAGGAGAAAAATATGAGCGTGCCCTAAAGAAGGGTGCAGAATTTGAAGACAAAATTCTTTACCCTTACATTAGAACAGTTAAAACCATAATGCAGATTATAAACTCTCTCTGGCTGGATTATTTTCCCAGTCCTAAGGAAGCTGTTTGGATGGTCTTTATACTGTCTATTTTTGCTAAATTAACTGAATGATTAGATTCAGAATAGTTTACTATTAATTATAATAATTAAATGCCTCTTCAGTTTTTTGAATCATATTCATATTGGATATTTCTAAATAACATTTAATTTACATTAAAAATACAGAAAGATTTTTCAAAAAATACATTTTTAATTATCAATGTCTTCCTTCATATATTTCAAAAATTCTGTTTATTCCCAAATAACAACATATATAATCAGTTCTACAAATTCCTGATAATATTAATTACTATTAATTAAACTCAAATATATGACTCTTAGGAACAATGTAATCAACAGAGCCATTTTAATACATTTGTATGGTTTCCTAGTTAATCACCCACTCAGGAAATAACCCTGCTCCCCAGCCTGAGTTTTAAACACTTTTTCTCAAAGACACAGTAATGTCTATGGAAAACAATTACACAAAGGTTCATTTTTACACAAGCGGAGCTTTTGTTTGGTTTCAGAACTAAAGAGGGGCTGGAAGGTTAGTTAGTGCTCACCTCAGAGAGCTGTGTCCTGAGCTCAGAGTGAGAAGGGTTACATTTTTCTGTAAGTTTCTAACCAGTCACAGAAGCCATCGCACAAACATTCAACATCTATTAAGGACTGTTCTCTTTGGTTAATCTGTTACATAGAAACTGAAATTTTAAATCATGTCTTGCCTTATTTCAACATTTCCGTAGTAAGCAGGATTTGATACAGATTACTTTAAACAATATATTGGAATAAATGTAGAAATAATCTTCTAGATGGACATGAAATGAATAATTTTTACATGAATTTCAGCTATATATGTTAAATAAGTTGAAAATACAATATTATCATTTTTATAACTATATTTAAATTCCAGTATAATTAAAAACTAAAAGCACCAAATAATATTAAATACCTATAGTGTTTCTTTCTAAGACAAGCAATTTGTATTTTTCATTGTAAGATTTGTTTTGTATTGTGTAAGTCCATAGTTTATAGAACAGTAGTGATGTTTATTACCCCCAGTATGACCTGGATAAATGACTGAGATCTCAAAAGTAATAAATACAGAGAACTGATTGTGGTTAATTTTTTATAGGTCACTTATTGCCTTGAATGGGAGGGGAAGAGAAAATGAGTCAAATAAGGAAATAATAAAGAAGTCAGTGACAGTTTACAGTAATCTGTCACAGCACGGCATTTAGGGTTTCAACCCTCAAAAAGGTGTTTTTAATTATTTTAAGTAGACCAATTTATGTAGGATTTTATAGATCTTATTTTTATTTATGAATAATTAAATATTAAATGATTTACAAACAATTGAATTAAGTGTTTGGACAACTGAAAGTAGGCCCCACGAGTGAACAATTATATAGCAGTAGCTTAAGATACTTTTTAAGACTGACAAAGTGACTGATAATGGGTTCTATCATTTTATGAAGACAAAGTAAAATGTAATTCAAAGATTTTAAGATGTTCTATTATATTTGATCATTAAAATTCAGATATCACTTAATTCATACAAATTCAAAAAAGCCTTACCACAAAGTAAAATTTTTTTAAATATTTATATTTTTAGATGGTATATGAACATGGGGAAGACAATGTGCCTATCACTTTAAAACAGATGTGAGAGGCATTTTACATATTTCTTAAAATATCTAGGTTCTGGGAAAATCAAAAGGTTTTTACTGTTTCAATCTATAAAAAAACTCACAGAAATTAAATTTCAGCATTCATGGATACATGTCTCTATGGTAACATTTTATACCCAAGGAGGAATTTTTAAATATTCTGCAATGGCAACAAAAAAACTAACTACAAATACTGTATTTATATAGCAAAACAGATATATATATATATATATATATATATATATATATATGCATATATCTTTTTTTAGTGCCTTAAAACTTGAGAACATGAAAAATATCAACTTAGAAAGTCCCAGGTCTGGAAAGGAAAGGTCATTTCTCCAACGTTTTTAGTAATGTGTATGGATACTTTAATTTTTATTTCTTCCTTCTATGTCCTCCTTATCTGTGTTGTGTCTCATGACTGTTCGGGACTGTCCCTTGCGGTAGGTTTCCTCTGCTACTTAGACACTCCTACGTCAGCGCTCAGACACACTCAGTGGCCTGGCAGCTGGGGCTCCACCTCCGAGGGCGCACCGTTCTGACACACATCAAGAGGCTGAACTAAATTGGTTTTGTAAAGATGAAGGGTTCTCACATTAAATATTACTAACTGGTGAAATAGAGTGTTATTAGAAAGCTCGAGTTTTTAATTGATGGGTGCAGAAAGAAAATTCAGCCCTTTGTTGCTGTCTTTTTACTGTGCCTTATCAAATCCACACCCGGACCATTTAACTGAGAATGAGCCAGTGCTCCTTTCAATGGTTGTGAATTAAGCACCTTTTGAATGTGGAAGCAAAGCAGAAGCATGCGCACTAAATCTTTGAAATTTAAAACAAGGTCAATGTTCCCAACACAGCTTTTCTACAGCAATTTATCAAACTCTCAGAGCCGCTGGGTTTACAAGCTTTTCCTCTGCATTTTGTTCCTTTGTGGGGGGAAGTATTGCTCTTGAGATATTATAATGGCTACTGATTTAATAGGCCTGAATTTAATGTGATAGTACAGAAAATGTCTTGGTTAAACTCAGCCTTTGGGACAAGAATAGACTTAATCACTTCAGTGATGAACAGTGGCACTGAGAAATTATCAAAAATTTAGACCTATTTCATGCAGAATAATTGCAGAGATGGTCCTGCACCTTTTATTAGGGCAAGCCCACTTAGGGGGAAGGAGATTTAATATCTCAGCTATTTCAAATTGCACTGGGCTGAAACATGATATGTAAATTGTCAGTTCTGAGCATTTTGAAAAAGTATTTTAATCCATGGAATTTTTTATTATGGTGGAGTAATGTGCAGATTTTTCAGACAGAACTATGCATTAGTTTGCTATTATTTTTAAAAAATGATAATGTTACAGGGAGGCAAATTACCTAGGTTAAAATTTTCTCAGCACATCTTCTTTGACAGTTAAAGACTTGCACACAGCTAAGGTGTTGAAAGGGCAATGTGATTTCACAGCCTCAAGCCCTATAATTAAACCCAATTGTCTTTTCTTGTTACTTTACCACCATATTCCCTTTCATGACCCCTCCCCCAAGTTAAAAGGTTAATATACATTTTTAAATAATTATGTTGTTTCTTGCCTTTGGCTATCCGTAAATCAATAGTTTACTATTCGAGGAAACATCCAAGTATAATTTAAAGTTTCCACATTAAATACTATATGGCTAACCAAATTTTTAAAAGTTTATTCACTGATATATTGATGGTAATTTTTAATTTTTCCTACTCTTTGTAGGCTCCTAAGCATTTTCAAGAACCACAGAAGGGAAGCATCTCTGACTACAGTGCAACTCTCTGTTTGTCTGATCTTCCCACCCAAATAAATTATGTTAATATGGTACCACCACACCTCAATTGGGGGGCATCAAATTGGAGTTCCCTGGGTAGAGCCAAATTGGAAAACTTTGTTAATTAAGGAATTGAGGGTGTCATTTTGAAGCATCATTGAGGGTCTCTGTGTTCATGGATGAGTAAACAGAAAAGTCTTCTCTCAGCAGAGAAAAAATACCATGTGGTCTGGGAGGTGGGGGCAGTGGATGAAAAGGTTGGGTAGTCTGATGATTCTGGTGCCTTTCTGAAGCCCTGGTTATGCTTCTTGCATTCAAGTTCTACAAGAATGTTCAGATTTAATTTGATTGCTGAGAAAAGTTAAGATTCTCTTACTTTGTCAGAGATATAAAGCAGTCTACCACCTACATGTCTTAACTTGATTTCTGTGAGGTTCTATAGTAACACACACACACAGCAATGAAAACGCTATAACCAAAAACTAGGAGAAAATATTCCCTATAAAGGTTGAAACCACTAAAATACACAGCCTCTACAAACCAATAAGAGGCAAACAACACAAAGAAAAATTAGCAATGGCTATGTACCGGCAGTCTCCAGAAGAAAAAAAATAAATATGGTTAATGTGAGATTTAAAATTTTTGTTAACCTCACTAATGGTTAGGGATATGTAACACTATCATTTTTAATCAACAATAATAATTATGCATTTATTTCTAATTCTTTTTAAAAATCCTTTAAGGCAATAAGAATGCACATCTCCAGAAACAAAGTTTTCAATTTTTATAATCTTTATAATGTTTGGTAACTTAGCAAAATTTTGGTACTTATTGAGAAAATATATTCTATATTTTTATTTTTTAAAGAGGAGCATTTGAATGTATTTTATGAAATAATGAGCTTTCTAGTATTTCAATTTATATTACACTTAAGTTTTAGGTCATAAAAAATATTCAACTGATACAAATTGAGCTTTGTGAGTTCAACGCCATTATTTTCATTAATGCAAAATAAATTTTTATACCAATATCAGTTTGACAAAATTGCAAATATAATTCCTCTTATTTTTTTGGTATCAACTGGACCCATAAAAATCAATTTAATTCAGCCTAGCTTTCTGTGGAGCTGTTATGAAAATAAAATGGTAAACGTAAACTGGAAATGGAGTCGATTTCTCTCTAAACATGCATTTGCTGGTAGCATGTTTTTTCTCTTTTTCCATAACCATTATAAATGTAGATGTGAAACATAGGAAATTAAAACTTTCTGAGAATCACTTACTCAACTATTTTTTCATAGGAAACAAGGCAAGGAAGGGCCACACATTTCACATGAATTACTCCGCTGCATGTAACAATGGTGTTTTACATGACGGTCAGCTCTACTCGCTTTAACCTGCGTGAATGTGAATGAAACATGGTTAACAGCATGTTTATCATACCTCTGAAATGAGCAGTTTCAGCAGAGTCAAATATAATGCCAAGTTGACATCTTCTCTGCAACAACTTTACATTTTTTGCTTGCAATATTCTTAGGGGCTTCTTCCATTGCTTCCATGTCGCTTGCTGATTGGGGGAAAAAATTCCGTGCATAAATGGAATTTTAAAAAATATGTAAGCAGCAAATGTGAATGTGTGTCAGACCAACTGAGATTTCCAGCATCTTAGTGCTTGCTTCTGACAGCTTGGAAGTATAACCACAGGCCCCATTTAATTTGGATTTTGATGCAAATACACTTGAATTCACATATGATCAATTTTCCTAATCATAGGCCCTTAAGGATGATGATGCTGAAACTGGATTAACTGATGGGGAAGAAAAAGAAGAACCCAAAGAAGAGGAGAAACTGGGAAAACTTCAATATTCACTGGATTATGATTTCCAGAACAACCAGGTCTGAGGGGGGAAATGTTTTCTAATTCCATTATGTTTTCTGAAATTACCAAGTAGAAATTGAAGCATGATACTTCTTAAAACATTTTGTTGGCTGCAAGGGGAAAATGCAATTATCAAAGCTATTGATGAAATAATTTCTAAGTACAGGCAGTCTCCTACTTGCTAATTTAACTTCTGGTAATTGGAATTCACAGTATTCAACTGGTTACATCTAACTTATGGCACTTACAATAGGCAGGCAGAATACAGATTAACTTGAAGCAGTCAGACTGATTCTGAGAGCTCCCAGCCACAGTCTGGCCGCACCAGCCCTCGGCCCTTGGCCCTCAGCCTGAGCTGGAATAATCTTCCTTGCACTGCATGGCTTTAGATCTGAACAGGGTGAGGGGCCTTTGAGTAATGCCATCATTCAAGCCAAAGTTTGGAAACATAATGTAACAGTTTGGTAAGGAATCAAAGATGGAAAATTGTAGTCCATGAATTTCAAAGGTAGGAATGCCTTATATATAATATCATGATAATTAGGTCAAATTCCTGATGCTAATGATAACAGTTCTAGAAGAGCAGAAAGACCAGAAAATTTTATTTCTAGTGCCTATGACTGCTGCCAAAGAAGTGCCAAAACACTAAAAGAGGTAAAAAAACAGGCATTTCTGCTTCGGTTTCTCAAATAACCATGAAGTGCCAACTAGATCAACAATAATCTTAGCTCCCCTTTATTGACTACCTTATAGAGATAGCACACACGCACACACACCCAAAGATATCTGTTAGAAATCTCTCCACATAAAAAGATTCTATGACATTAATGAATATACTCCTTTATCTACTGAATTATTCAAGAAATTAAAAAGCTAGTCGAGAATCAGTGGAACTGGCTGAGTTAGAGATCTGACTCTCACGAACCCTTAGGACATGGCCCTTCTCTAAAGAGGGGAGTTGTCAAACCTTTCACTTTGTTTGGCTTCACTCATCATTTGGGGGGAGGAAGAACTGATAAATGCGAAGTAAATATAGTTACTGCTAATGCAGCCTGTGTTAATTGTTTCCAGTTTGATGAGGAATGGAACACATAAGTCAAACCCCAAGGTCCCACTTTGACAACTGCCGGCAAAGGCAGCAGTGCTGTGAGAGAGCCCTGCACGGTCGCACAGACGCGGGCTCCTTTGCAGACTGACAGCTCAGACCCTGGCTCCGCTTTCCGAGTCTCCAGAGGGTGTCGCATGAAGAAAGTGTTGATATGGTCTATCATACTAAAAATAATTTCACTTGATCACCTTCATTACAGTCCTGGCTAGTTATTTCATAATACATTTTAGAAAGCTGTGTGTTGGTTACAGATACAGGTTTATAGGTATGGATTTATACAGATTTATAGGTATACCTTTTATAGTTAATTAACTGGAGCATTTGAGGTCATTTCTATCACTTATCCCAAAATTTGATCATTAGAACTTTGTTGAAAGTAAAACTTTTTTTTAATATCCTCGGGAAGGTCAAGGTCAAGTTATATTATCTTGACATATACCATGTTTTCTAAAAATTTGACCTGCCTTTTATATGTATCCTATATTTTTCTACTAGTTTATTTTACTTTCATATTTTTCAGTAGAAATATGGTATTATCTCATCCTGATTAGTCATAATTTTGAAAGCTCTAAGTTGGCTTTGAGTACTAGAAATACCATTTTATAAAAATATAAAAATATAGTATTTTTAAGAAAATAGCACTGATTTTTTTCACTGAAATATGAGTGTATTTACTGCTCCTTTTCTAGTAAACATCAAATTTAAACAGGCATCTCATTCTGATGATCTAGAAGATTCTACCTGATGAAACTTTTAATATTATTATGCAATGATTTTCCAAATGGTCTCAACTTATATGATTTACAAAATGATTCCTTTGAGTCATGGAAAATAAAGTCTGAGGAACTTCCCAGAGAAGGCTTTAATCAAATATACATATTTGTTACTGAAATTAAAAGACAACCCTAAAGTACACAGAGACGCTTTCATGAGGGAAATGTGATGCTTCTCTATCAAACGGTTAAGTCAGAGGGGCCTCAGAAGAAGGAATTCCACCCCTTACCAACAAATATCCAAAAATCTTTAAAATATACATGATCTGGTTTTAAAGAGTTTAGGTATATTTCTAGAGCTTTCCTTCCCCAGAAGAAAAAAGTTTTTGCAAGTGAGGAGAAAATAAAATCTTGCTTATTCACATGCAATCTAAAGGCAGACACTAAAAACCAATGTGGCCTACCAAGAGACAAACTGTTTGATTTACTAAATATGTCTTTATTATCTAATGCCTATTTTAGCTATTCTTTGCTAATCTCTGTGTTTTGTATGCCTACAATCTAGCATTCTCATTGCTTTTGTTGTATGATGATATCACACAGATATGAAAGCTTTAAAATGAAAATATAATCATGCAGGGTATTAACCCAGCTTAAAAATTGAGTCAACTAACAAAACTGTACTCACAAACATGGTGAGTCACTTTGGCAGAAAACAGCTGTGACCTTTTTTTTTTTTTTGGAGGGTACAGTGAATTGCTTTTCCACTATATTGGCTAAGACATCTCGAACCCAAGCTTTCAGGATCTGGTGTAAAAAGCTATGGTGTGACTGAATTTACTGAATAGTATATACTTTGAACAACAATAAGAGAGTCTACTTTTGTTTCTCATATGGATCTAGAGCAGCCTGTTGACACAATGGTCTGGCGGCAGAGCGTCTAGTATAGTCCACTCGTAGCTTCTGTTTCTTTGCAAAGACAATAAAAAATGCCAGCCTATGCTCTTGTTCACAGCAAGACAGAGCAATATGTCACTAAGAAAAGAGATTTGAAAATGCCTATCTTTCTGCTATGTTGGAAAAAAAACAAACTTAGTCACACTTAACAGTAAAAACCATCTCTCTAATATTCCCTTCCTTTACATGAGGCTGAAATTATACTTCCTTTATGTCTAAAACACCAAATTTAATATATAATGATCATTTTACTGTCATTCAAAGCAAAAGTGGTCAGCACACAAGTAAAAGTCAAATATGATAAAAACTTGAAGATCTTATCTCAAAATGGTACCTAATTTCTAAGAATTTCTATTTAGTTGGTCTGAGGCTTTGGTTCAGAATAAAAATTTCCTACTTTATAATTATACACTTGTGATTGTTCAACAATTTATTTCCACTTAGAAATCATGCCCTAGCAAGGAAAATAATGCACAAGGGCTTTTAGCAACTGGAAAGTTATTTGATTGCAACTCTTTTGCAAATATGAATTCTATAGTTAACTGTAATCAGCAACCTTTTGAAAGCCTCTTATGTGCTTAAAATCAGGCTTCCTAGAGCCTGCATCTGTCATAATTGGGTTTCTGAAGTCTATATAGCTCACTTCATTTGCCTTCTGTGTTCAGATTCACAAGAGAAAAATAGTGTTTATTAAAAGCAAAGAGGAAGAGGGAGAAATCACAATATGCAGCAATGTGAACAAATAAATCTTTTCCAAATTGTCCACCAATTTTTGTGCTTGCTGTATTCTGTTGTTTATTTCAGCTGCTGGTGGGGATCATCCAGGCGGCCGAGCTGCCTGCCCTGGACATGGGGGGCACATCTGATCCCTATGTGAAAGTGTTCCTGCTGCCTGATAAGAAGAAGAAATTTGAGACAAAAGTCCACCGAAAGACCCTTAATCCTGTCTTCAATGAGCAATTTACTTTCAAGGTATTGTTTTATGCTTACTAATTTTTTCCTCCATTGTTTCTGATGAAAGACCGATCCCATCCTGCCACATACATAGATGCCACATGACTGCTTGTTCAGAGATCAAAATTATTCTAATCAGAATATTTAAAATTTTTATGTTCCATCCAGGGAGGATTTTACATTGCATTTAGATTTAGCCAGTCAGGATTCAGCTCAGGCGTTTAAGAACAGAATACAGACTGGAATTTGACTAAGATGTCATATTCACATCTAAAAAATGAAGTCAGCTTCAAATGTGTACCAACAGGCTTGAGTATTTTTCCATCTATAAAGGCAAAGAAATAGTTAATTACTTTTTTTAAGTTTAAAAGTTCCTGTTGCAGTCACAGAATGAGGTAAGCCATGCCCATTGTTCACACGATACAAAGCAATGTCATTCTCACTACAAATGTCTGTGCACAGTGGCTAGCTGAGCCCTCTGAAACCCTTCTTCTTCTTAACCTATCAGTACACAGAAGGGAAACATACTGTTTTTATGCATTTACAGCATTTTTCCTTTACTCCAGGCTCTTCCCTGGTGTTCATTGTCTTGTTGAGATACCTCAGTTGGCAAACAATGACAGAGGCATTCTGGCTATATAGTAACCCTGCAGGAAAACGAGCCCTTCAGGCCAGGGACATCTCTGCATATCTGAGTTCTATAGCCCTTGTCTACAAGTCAAGCATGAAAATAGTTCTTTCATGGGTATATTAATATGTGAAAAAATTTAATGCATTACTTACAACAATACATTTCTGAAAAATGAGATGTGACCGTGCCAGTAGGCTGACTCAGATCACCTGTTCATCAGCCAGCCTTACAGAAAGCTTGTGCTTCATGTTAGCCAACATCCTGGTGTGAAAGAAACAGGTGAGACTGAGGCCATGAGTCATTGTTTAGAACTTTGTTCCCAATTTTATAGAAGAGCAGTGTCTTATCACTTTGAAACTTTTGGATTTTTTAAGACAGAAGTCCCTAATGTAAATAATCCTATTAAAAATCTAGTTTTCTACACTGAAGATAGTTAATGTATAGTAGCAGTAAAAACATTCTGGAAATACTTAACTTATGAAGAGTGAATCACTATGGTCAACATACCACTGAACATAAAATAAAAATAAAACAAAAATATTGCAAATTATATTAACGATCATTTTATTTGATGTATGAATCTTAATTTAGGTTAGTTATTTCTAACCACAATTTAGTAAGCAGATTCTCACATTATTTGAAATAATAATGGGGGGACTCTGTTATTGTTTTGAGTGACCTATATGTTATTTCTTTAAAAATATGTATTGCTAATAATTTTATTAGTAACTTCTCTGATGTCAAGAAGTACAATTATTGAACTTTTTAAATTGTCCATAAAATTTTATCAGGTTCCATTTTATTTCAAGAAGGATGTCCAAATCAAAATCCAGCCAAAGTACTATGTATTTTGATACACTCAAAAAATATGCCACTGTGTCTAAAGAATTGGTTAATTTATCCATTAGGGATCATAGATGATGCATCTTGAAATGCCAGTAGGTGATACAATACAGAAATAGAAGAACAGAGTTTGAAGAGGGTAGGCTTTAAAAAGTGAGTTCACATCCACTTGACAGGAACTCTGCATGCCCCAAACTAAATGCTGCTTCTTTTCCCCCAAACTTCCCCCTGAAGTAGCTAACTCATCATTCAAGCAATAAATAGTAGGTGCCTATTGTGTGCCAACAGTGTGCTAAATTCCTTACATATTCATTCATTCAGCCTACACAACCCTGTGGTTTAGGCACTGTTGTTATCATGATTTGATAGGTGAAAAAGCTGAGGTTTATCTAATTGCCTCAGTCCCTTCAGCTGAAAGGTGGCCCTCTTTGACCCTAAGCCCAGACTTTTGACTGCAGCTATATCAGTACAATCACAAAAAAACAAATCTAAATAGATTTCACAAATCAGATGAAATTTTCAAGAGTTCATCCCTACTCTAAAATTTATTTCTTCCTTTGAAATTCAACTCTTTGAAAGGGTTTTTTTCCCTTCTAAAATGAAAAAAGCATCATGACTAGGTCTTAAGTGTAGTATTTTAATCACATTCCAAATAGATAATGAATGACAGGAAATAAAAAATCTTTGGAGAAACTAAAATTTCTTATATGTACATGATCAAATAATCTTCCTTCTCCTTTCCTTCTTAATGTATAGAGTTAATTGTGAAATGTTTGCTAGAGCGTAAGAGAACCATTTACACTGATAAAATAATAGAAAGTGTATGAAAATTGATCAAACCTTTAATGCAAGTCTAAACAATTTCTTAATTAGGCATTTCTATCTAGTTACTGAAGTGTGGCTCACTTGGATTTCACAGCTTTCCCTGAATATTAAAAATGTCACTAATAAACCTTTCAACCCAGAGCATCTGTCCCAGATACATTTGAACAGCTGGAGAATTCATCAGTTCTTGGCCTTTTGCCACCACTCATCCTAAAGAGTGTCACACCTAAGAATGAACTTCAAGATCTATATTATAATGTGTCCCTGAAATTCAAAACATCAATTTTCTAGTCAGCTCTTGTCAATCAGTAAATTCTTTTAGGGAGTAGGTGAGGCATCCTGTGAATTTAATTTAAATCCTTTCAGACTGCTAGAATAGCTTTTAATAAGTTACTGCTGCATTAAAATGTGGCATCCAAGAGGCTTGAAAGTCTTCTACCCCTGAGTAAGAAGTCACATCCCGACAATGGAATGAATAGCAATAATGACATAGTCTACAAGAAAAACTTACTTTATTTTGTTTTGTCAAGCCAATTGGCTTGGTTTATTCTGGTATGACTCTTTAAGTGTTTATAGCATATCTAATAGTAGGATCCATTACAAATAATGCTAACAGCTCCCAGAACCTTGGGATCAAGTGATAAGTTCCTAAGGGAAGTCCCCATTTTCTCCCATGTAATTTAAGCCAAAAGCAGTTAGTCAAATGATCCAATTTGAAAAAATATCAAAAGCATAATTATCTCTCTGATCTGTTTACCCAACATAAATATCAAAATTAAATACTGTAAACAATTAACACATTCTAAGCATTTTTGTGACCACACTTTTATCCTCATGTCTTTTCATTTAGGTGCCGTACTCGGAATTGGGAGGCAAAACCCTGGTGATGGCTGTGTATGATTTTGATCGTTTCTCCAAGCATGACATCATCGGGGAATTTAAAGTCCCCATGAACACGGTGGATTTCGGTCATGTAACTGAGGAGTGGCGCGATCTGCAAAGTGCTGAGAAGGAAGAGGTAAGAAAAACAATAGCATTTCTAATGTAACACAGTGTACTCTCCAGTTCTACTCACATAACAGTCTATTGAGAGATGCTCTTTCCAAAGAGCGATGTGGGTGCCCAGCTGCTGACAGCTGGCAAAATAGGGTCAGGAGACTGCATAACCTCATTAAAAAGCATACAGGTCTTCTGGGTGTGATTTGAGAGAAAAGAGAAAAGTTTGTGTACAAGGTCTATGGACAGCTCCCTGAAGAGACACAGACAGACACACACATGCATTTCTGAAAGCTCACTAAATGACATTCACACCCCTACTTCTTTAAATAGACAGTAAACTATCATCCTATTATTTGTATTTTGCCACAATCATTCTGTATTTCTACACAGATGATGCTGTTATTAAATAAGAATAAAATGGCGCCTTTCCCTTGATTACTTCTGTACAGCACACAGTTCGCCATTTCTCCTGAAGATATCAGAGCATGATGGGTGAAACATCAAATGCAGCTCTCAAAGGCTGATATTAAATCCATTTTTTAAATGACTCACATTTTTATAGTAGTCTTCACATTGTTTTCTCCCAGTTTGAATAATTTAACCCAGGATTTTTCTGTGATTTAAAAAGGGAAGTTCAATATCCTTAGTGCATTTAAACTGCGCAATAATCAATTCTATTTGATTATGCTACGCCTGCCTGGCACTAGTGTTTTTCTGTGAGAATGTCTCAATAGGCCAATACCAGAAAAGCAAACAACTTTTAGCGTCTGTGAACTCTTAAAGCAATGCCTTTTGCAGCCTTTTAAGATTCCTAGGGTTCCGTAGATGTGGTCCCTTCAGGGCCAGCAGGGGGATGAGGGAGTGGCCCAAACCTTCAGAGACTCAGCCAAGCCCATCACCTGGGAATCCTCTCAGCCTAAGCTTTTCTGTGACCAGTATAATGACATGAACTTTTAGAACATACTTGTGATTGCTGTACTGAAACTGAATTTTATTAGTGCTCTAAAGTTACTTGGTTGTACAAAAGGAATCAAAATTATTGGAGTTAAGCTGTGCTTTCTTTTTTTGAAGGAAATATATACACCTTAACCAAACAAGTTAGCCAAAATTAGGTTCTAGGATACTGAGATTTAGCCTACTGTGGACTTTCTAGAACCCAAGGATAATATTGAGTTTTTAAGTTTTATAATTTTAGTTCCCTATGAGTGAACTAATATCAACTTTAAATCAAGCATCTGTATGAAAAGAGAAACATGCAATTATTCAATCATGATGTTTCTTATTATTTAACAAAGCAGTGAGCTGTTTCATTGAGCATTTATATTTTACTGAAATGTTTGGCTCTCTAAATTCCTAACAGCTTGGTGGAGGGGGTGGGGGAGGGAAGAGGAGGGGCAGAAGGAGTTAGTGTGAAGTGGGACCTCAACAGATATTTATTAACTAATCGATATTTATTAATTGACTAGTTTTTGGTTGGCTTCTTTGAATATCAGAATATGACCTACTTGTGCTTCACACTGCCCACACAGCCAGCCTGCATGGCCCACACTATTGACCTCCACCTAGTAACTACCAAGTGGCCTGGAATTCCAACCTCACATGCCCCAGGTTCCTGAGTGAGGGGGATGTACGCCATCAAACAGTTTTCTTCTTTCAAAAGTTCTTTGAATACGGGCAGAGTTTGAAGCTTGACACTAAGCTGACAGGTTTGGTTGGATTCTAGAACCTAGAAGTTTAGGCTGATTGCCAAAAGAATCACAAAAAAAGTAGAAAGGGTCAACACTGCTTCTGTTTTGTGGAATTTAATGTGGTTTATTTTTCTCCCTCACTCCAATCTTTGCATTGCTTTTTGCCAGCTAGGCTGATTTCTGGAAAAAGTTCTGTCTTTAAAAATGAACACTCCTGCCTTGGCCAGTGTGGGTCAGTTGGTTGGAGCATCATCCCATAGACCAAAGCGTTGTGGGTTTGATTCCCAATCAGGGTGCATACCCAGGTTGTGGGTTCAATCCCCAGTAGGGGCATATAAGAAAAGGCAATCAATGTCTGTCTCTCTTTCTCGCTTTCTCTCACTCTCCCTCTCTCTCTAAAAGCAATGAAAAAATGTCCTCAGGTAAGGATTAAAAATAATAAAATTTCAAAACTAAAAACAAACACTCCCGGCTTTCAATCATGACCAATCCATTTACTAGCTCAGAGACATTGGATAAGTCAGTTTAGCCCTCTAAAATTCCATTTTTTTAAATCTAGAAAGTGGCCTAAAATTATCTACCCCTTATTTTACAGATTAGGTGGACTAGAGTATTACATTCTAGTATGTAATGATTGCTCAGTAAACAAGAGCTCTCTTACTCTTTCTTCTTGACCGATCTTACTGTTCTCTTTCTGTTTTCTCATCTCCCTATTCATTCTCCCATTTCCCCTTTATATATCTGTATCTACTTCTCTGTTCTTTTTGTGCTTATTGATTGTCTAAGTTTTTAATAGGAAATAATTCTACAATCACATATTTAAATGCTGGAATTTTTCCTCTTTGCTATCTACTTGGGAATAGTAATTTTTGGTTTTCAGCTGAGTGACTATTTCCTTTTATCATGATTGAGAAAACTTCATGAAGTAAATGTCTAGGTTACAAAGTATCTTTGGATGACTAGGGCCAGGTATAAACTTTCTCATAATGAAGTAGGATTCCAATTATATTTGGGGGGAGTTCCTTACCTGAAAGCATGCTTATTGATTTTGAAGAGAGGGGAAGGGAGAGAGAGAGAGGGAGAGAAACATCAATGTGAGAGAGAAACATCGATCTGTTGCCTCTCACACACACCCCAACAAGGGACAAAACCCACAACCCAGGCATGTGCCCTGACTGGGAAACAAACCCACAACCTCTCAGTTTACCTTTCCATACTACCATTAACTGCAGAAAATCATAGTTATATGAATAAAGTCTTAGATTAACTTTAGTTCTCATGATTTTAAAGAAATTATTTTTCATTTTACATGTATAATTCTGTTCATGGCTTTAGTTTTCTTCTATCTGACAGTGCTAAATTTTATTTTTAATGTCAAGAATTCAAGAAACAGCTTTGGAATCTAGGAACTGAACCACTCTGGTAGTCTACTCAGGTAGAAACTTGGACTTGGACTGGTTAAATCCAATGCACTGAGCCCAAATCTGTGATTGTAAAAGAATGGGTTAGGGTTCTGTTGCCAGAAAGCTGAAAAATACGAAAGTCATAAGATGATGAAGCAGTTATGTAGGTGAAAGAATTGTGTACCATTTTAATGAGCACTTAAATGTGCAAGCAATTTAGAAAAAAACAGGAGGGAGCCTTTTCTGAAAGTGACTAAGCATACGTGTAAAACAGGGTATTGAAGAGATAAGCTATGCCAGGAAGAATACTAACAAGCACACAGCTCCTGCTGCCAGATTCTGGCCTCTGGTGAAAACATCTCTGCTGAGGTTTCCATTCCGACTTAATCGCCTTTCTGTATACAACATAATCAAAGCCACCTCACCGACTTGGGTTCACTGGCCATTTTTATGTTGCTTGACTAACCACTTTTTCTGCTTCTACCTCCCTACCTCGCAACAGACAAATGTGGAATTTGACCTTACAGGTAGCTGAGAGACAGTTACATATAAAATTGTTTTCTTAATATTGTCCTTCTCAGTTTAGGGCCTCAGAAATCATTCTTTATAATCAGTATATATAGTTCTTCCGTTGTGCCACCCACAAGTTGAACCTGAAACCAACCTTCAGACTTTTCATATAATTCATTCATTTAATGTTTACTTAATTACTTCAAATGTTACAACCAATAGCTATGCCTCCATTTTCTTTATTTGTCTGTGTCCTGTACCCCAGCATCAGGTACCTCTTGAAAGCATTTAGTATTTTGTCCCTATTTTTTATCCCCCTCCCTTTCAATACTACTTCTTATATTGGTATTTTTATTTTAGTATTTTGTTCCTATTTTTATCCTCATGTTTTTCAGTACTACTTCCTATTTCAAAAAACAAAAACAAAAAAAAACAGCATAAGGAACAGATACCACCAGAATACAACTTGAGTACTTTTTTAAAAAGTTTTCTTAGCAAGTCTATCTCATAACTTGACCAGTACTATTTTGTCTCCATGAGAGAATAGAGACAATTCTGCTTTGTGTAGAATTCATTAAAGACTGGTTATTAAATGAGATTCTATAATCTAGTGCAAATGGGAAAAAAATGATTGCTGAATTAAACCCAGTTGGGACATATTTAATTAGTATCCAATCAGAAGGGAAGAGAAGCTACTATAGTGCCTTAATAGAAAATCAATTTTGTAAGAAATTTTCACATTTCTAAGCCTAATTAGAAAAACATTTGCTTCACAGAAAAACATGTGGAGAATACATATTCAACCAAATGGCATAAGTTGTTTAGCTTCCAGTGGTCAATTACTTGATGCTTCTTTGGAATAAGTTAAACTCATTATTCCTCATAGCATTATTTTGTCCAAAGATCATGAAAGAACTGATGCCATTTCTCAGTACACTCAGCAGTCGGATGGTAGCTCACGCCCTCCAAGAATGAGCATATAACAAATCAATACCCTGAATGGAAATTCTTATAAAAGGTTAACTGTTGGAACATAAAACATGGGTACAAGTGAGAACCTTCCTTGTCATTCACAATCTATCATATTAGAGAAATGCAATGAAGACACTGATTTCGATCCACAGCATTCCAGGAAGGCTCCATCTGGCAGGGATGTTTCTCACTGAGAGATCAAGCTTGATCACAGAGGCAAACACACAACAGGCAAAAATACATTTGAATGAATGAATGAATGAATGAATGAGGAGAGGTGACTGTTACCCTGGGAGAGATGTTTCAAAACACACTTTTTAAAATTCATGTTAATAATAGTAATCATGTTGTTTTACAAATGAAGTCTCAAGTATTCCAAAAGCCTGTGAATAATATCTTAGCACCAAACAATGAAAATGGTTTAGTACCTTTTGGTTTTTGGTCTGTTTCTTTAAAAATAGAAGCAGTATAGATGCTTAGCAAAATCATTCTTATTGTTTTTGTTGACAGTCATGAATATGATGATAGTTTTTCTTTCTTTTTTTTATTATAAAGGGTTATTCAGTATCTCCTCTCTGTAACCCTTCTTCCATCCTATTCCCATGATGCACAGAAAGCTTGGGACTTAACTTTAAATAAAAGTTAAATTAAGCTAAGATTTAGTTAAAGCTATGATGTAAGTCTCTGCTTACATCATGGAAATGTACCCAGAGGGAAATACAGAAGAAATCAATTACAAGGACATTTCAGATCATCTGAACAAAATCTAAGTTTATCAGACCTAGTCAGATTTATAATATAGTAGGTAAAATATAATAATATTAAGTTGTTTTAAAATATATTAAGACCATGACATATTTTTGCATACTTAGGATTTATATGTCCATTTTGGAGAACTGGAATATAATGATTTTCAACTATTACAGAAGTTGCATTTGATTTTTTTTTTGATATGTCTTTGGCTATAACTATAATTTACTTGATTCTGAGTGATTGGAATTTTAATCATCAATTATAACTATTGTTATGCATAATAAGTACTGTCTGCTTCATGATGTGGTTGCTAACAACATCACAGGAAAAAGGAATATTTTAAATTATTCTTACAATATACTTCTAAGGGCATCCAACCCGCCTCCCACAGGCTGCATGTGGTCCAGCATGGCTATGAATGCAGCCCAACAAAAAATTGTAAATTGATTTAAAACCTTTTTTTGTCCATCAGTTTTTGTTAGCGTTTGTGTATCTAATGTGTAGCCCAAGACAACTCTTCTTATCGTGCAGCCCAGAGACACCAGAAGGTTGAACACCCCTGCTAGGGTGTAGGACTGTAATTTGATTGCCTTGCTAGTTAAAAAGACTTTTCAGGCACAAATGAATTAAACAAAATTTTTACTTCAATTAGTTTCTAAATGAAAACTTAATATCCTTATTTTTTATTGTGAATTCCCCAAAAAGTAATATAAACTTAGACTATAATTTAAAGAATTAAGTGGTAGGAGAGACACTGGGCATTTTCAAAATGCCCTTTGATGAACATTCCATTGTTCCCTGTTGTCATACCTTAACCTGCTGTAATACCTTTCCTTTCAAAACTTTGACCACCCAAAGGCCTGTGTTTCCAGCCCTGCTTCCGTGTTTCCAAACCTCATTTTCGTTAAAGTTTTCCTTAGCTTTTCTACCTAAGCTATAAACACAAATAAAAGCTACCATTTACTGAGAGTCCACTGAGTGCCAAACAAAAGTAATTCTCATGACATTCTTTAAAATTGTCATGGTTAAAAATGCTTTACGGAATGGGGAAACAGACCTGAAGTGCAGGAAAGTCTAAGTAATTTGTCCAAGTTTATACAACCAATGCCAGAGCTGAAATTCAAATACAGGTCTGAAGTCCACAGTCTATTTCATCATAACATCTTCTTGAAAAGCAGTGTTTCTCAGTCTTTCAGCAAAAGGAAGGAAGGAAGGAAGGAAGGAAGGAAGGAAGGAAGGAAGGAAGGAAGGAAGGAAGGAAGGAAGGAAGGAAGGAAGGACAAAACAAAAGAAAAAAAGACTGAGGGCACACTGAGACAAAAAAAAATGGCCCAAATGAAAGAACAGATCAAAGCACCAGAAAAAATACAACTAAGTGACAAAGAGATAGCCAACATATCAGATGCACAGTTGAAAACACTGGTAATCAGGATGCTCACAGAATTAGTTGAATATGGTCACAAGTTAGAGGAAAAAGAGAAGGCTGTGCAAAATGAAATAAAGAAAAATATACAGGGAACCAACAGGAAAGGGAAGGAAACCATGACTCAAATCAATGGTGTGGACCAGAAGGAAGAAAGAAACATTTAACCAGAAGACAACGAAGAAAGAAGAATTCAAAAAAATGAGGAGAGGCTTAGGAACCTCCAGGACATCTTTAAACTTTCCAACATTCAAATCATAGGGGTGCCAGAAGGAAAAGAAGAAGGGCAAGAAATTGACAATTTATTTCAAAAAATAATGAAGGAGAACTTTCCCAATCTGGCAAAGGAAGCCCAGGAAGCTCAGAGAGTCCCAAAGAAGTTGGACCCAAGGAAGCACACACCAAGACACATCATAACTACATTAGCCAAGATTAAAATGAAGGAGAGAATCTTAAAAGCAGCAAGAGAAAAGGAGACAGTTACCTACAAAGGAGTTCCCATGAGACCTTCAGTTGATTTCTCAAAAGAACCCTTACAGGCAAGAAGGGGCTGGAAAGAAGTATTCAAAGTCATGAAAGGCAAGGACCTCCATCCAAGATTACTCTATCCAGCAAAGGTGTCATTTAGAATGGAAGGGCAGATAAAGTGCTTCTCAGATAAGGTCAAGTTAAAGGAGTTCATCATGACCAAGCCCTTATTATATGAAATGTAAAAGGTACTTATCTAAGAAAAAGAAGATCAAAACTATGAACAGTAAAATGACAATGGTTATTAACAACTGAACCTAAAACAAAAAACAAAAATGAACTAAGCAAACAACTAAAACAGGAACAGAATCACAGAAATGGAGATCACATGGAGCGTTATCAGCAGGGAAGGGGAGCGGGGAGAATGGGGCAAAGGTACAGGGAATAAGAAACACAAATGGTAGGTACAAAACAGACACAGGGAGGTTAAGAATAGTATGGGAAATAGAGAAGCCAAAGAACTTATATGTATGACCCATGGACATGAACTAAGGGAGGAGAATGCTGGTGGGAGGGGGGATGCAGGTCGGAGGCGGGTAAAGGGGAGGAAAAAAATGGGACAACTGTAATAGCATAACCAATAAAATATACTTAAAAAATAAGGGGAAAAAAAGACAAAGAAGGGGAGAAAAGGCATGGGCTGCATCTTACAAAACCAGAGGACAATTAATGCACGTTGCCTGGTCCTCAACTTACCTTGTCTTCAAATCCAAACATTTAATATTTTGAATAAATTGTAGAATTCCCACCTAGTGATCTTTTCATTTCACCTTTTTATGAATATTTCAACCAATTCCACACACAACTTAGCCAAAGTTTTAAATACTTTTTACATCAAGTCCGAATTGTAGCAGATAGCTAGCCTTTATTAAATGAGCAGTTGTAGTTGTCAATTAGGAGTTTCAAAGCCTTGGATGGGTGGGTGCTGGATCTGGTCTCCCGCATGGGCAACATCTCTGCCAGGTGATTCCCAGAGACCTTCATTCTCACCATGCCCCCCACAAAGCCACCTTCTTCAGCTACCTCATTATGTTCCCTCTTCAAAAATGTCCTAATTTTGTAATTCTAATCATTGGTCAATTCCCTGAGGAGGAGAAATTTTTTACAAATTTTATTTAAGTCTGAAATAATTAAATACACTAGCTCAATTAAATATCACAAGCTGTGTTATAGATGTTATTGAGCCAAATTTACAAATGAAGAAACTGAGGTGCACAGAGGCTAAGAAACTGGTCTGAAATTACATAACTAGGGAGTAATAACTAGACATTTAAATCAGTGGTTTGCTTCATTCCAAGGTCCATGTTAATTACTATTTTATCTTTAAATTCCCTTACAGCAGGGACTTGACATCAAATTCCTAGCAATTGTTAGGAATTGTTCAAGAAAAGTGTAGGAGACCCTCATGATTTACTTTTCAAAAAAATGTACCATGTGACTATGGTGACCTTTTAACAAATGGACTGGGGTTTTTCCTGAGGAAGTAATCAAGATCAGAAAGATGTCTGTTATAATAGCATATGTGCAGTCTGAATTCCTGTTCTTCCTCTGTTGCCGTGATGGAAGAGAGGAAGTCATTGATGCCAGTGACTGTCAATCACTCCATATGCAACAATGCTGAATTTGAAGACAAAAAAGAGGCAGACATAGCGGAATTTTCACAAGAAGGGTTTAGGTCAGCGCTGCTGTTCAGGGGCATCTGGTTTGAGTCTAAGAGAAGTACTTACCAGGAAGTGTTGTACAAGTCACCAGTGGGTGATTTCGTGTAAGCAACCAGTACACGATAGCAAGGTTCAAACTTTCTTTCAGATCCTCATGTTCAGCACATGATGAATTCAGCATCCTGGGCTAGAACTTAAGTAACTGGGAGCAAAAACCAGATCATCATGTGTAATTTCTACAGGAGAATAATGCTTGAGACACCATGTGATCTCCTCTAAGTGGAACACAGAGCCACTTGCCCACCCATTAGTCTGAGTGCCTGGATGAAAGGTGGGAAGCAGAGGTGGGGAGCATACCAGGGCTAGGGAAGTGAATTATTTCTGTCCTGGCCCTGATGTGGCGACCGGCCACTTCCCACCGCCTTGCCCATGCTGGGTACATCAGCCCCACCAGTGTTCTCTGAGAAAGTGCTTCAGGGTCCCTCCTCTCCAGGTAAAATCACACATACTTGACTTCAGACCTGAGAATGGAAATGATTCATTTCCTAAGTGCTAGTTCTGGTGTAACTAAATAAAGATTTGTAAATGATAAGCTAAAATCTCTCAAAGAATATCAGACATCAGTTATTCAAACATATTCTGAGATTGTGAAAATTAAGAACCAATGTATCCTCATATGGAAACTACTAACTGACATCATCCTCTAGGCCTCATTTTTCCTATTAAAAACTTCTGAGATTACTTTCTTTCTTCCTTAAAAGGCTCAGTTTGGATTATCTTTCATGTTCCATTCATTTCAACTTTTATTAGTTTATATTTATCCCCCAAAATGTCAATCATTAACCAAGTGAGAAGTTCAAGATTTACATTACTGTCCATGTGGGTGTGACAGAATATTGTTAACATTGCCTCATATGTGCACGACACTTTCCTGTGGCCCAGGGGCCCCAGGCTTCTACACCACCTCTCTCTTCCCTCAAGGCTCGGGGCTGTGGCAGGGCCATTGCCAATCTGATTTGGGTTCTCATGATAGAAAAACCAAAATCTCTTTGTCTGAATGAGAAACCTGAGTAATGAATTTCATTAATTGGGTAATGCATTTCATTAATTGGGAGCAAAATATCCATCTGAGTCAGCCTAGAGTGACCCTCTAAAGTCACTGAGGTCCAAACAAATAGAAAGGTGTTCAAATTGGGCCTGGAAGCCAAAGATGACCTTCCTGTCAGCGTTAAATGTTGAAACAGATATCTAAAAGAGCCTACCTCTCTAGAGGGTTTTTAAAAATAAGAATTGGGGCATGGATTTGTAGTCCTGCTTCAAGGCAAGGGAATAGACACGGTGATCTCTCCTAGGATCTAGGGGCCTTGTGATTTATCAAAGGTGTTTAAAAAGCAAAGCCATGAAAGAAAAAGAGCTGCAGCATCAATCTAAGTCAAGGCTTACATGTACTTTCTCATTTTTTTAACTTCTAATCTCTCCTTGCATTTTCATAGAACCTATCACAGTAGGATGTACCTTCTACAATTACTTTGACAAACAACAATATCAGTGCTTTGGTTTTTCGTCTCTTTCAAAGTAATCAATTTTTGACAGTGAAAAAATACCAGAAACAGATTCCTAAAGCTCTGGACTACAGTGATAGATTTGAGGAGCTCATTTAGCTGAGGGGGTTTCCATACATCAGCCACTGGCTAACCTTCCTGAGCAAGTGCCCACGGGCAGCAAACTCTCAGTGGAAACGTAGATCAATGTAATAAAACAATAGTCAGCTCATGTTGACTTTCCTACCAGGTACCTTGTAAAAAGATACCGAGTTTAAAAGCAAATTCTCTTCTTTTATTTTTAATGAGGATTTCTTACCGCCAAAAAAAAAAAATTCCATTCAGACATGTGAAATTTCACATTGCGAAGAGTTCTTGCAAACAGAAGCACTAACAAGTTGAGCCTCTGGCCTCCATATCTAAACCACACAGATATTCATATTCATGGGTACCAACTTGCTCTAACATTTTCACACATGAGAATACAAAGCCTCATCACACTGTTTATTACACCTCAATTAAATAAAAATCCTCATCACATTAAAATGCCATGCAGTATGTGAAAACATTCAGAACTAGTAAGCATGCAATCATGTAAGCCATCAGCTCCATGTCCCATAATAATAAAATGATTACATATATTACCACTTAGGGTAATACTGGACAGCCACTAAACATAATTATATGGAAAATGCTTCCATATGTTAAGCAGAAAAAGCAAAATATAATAATTTATACATATACATTTTATTTTAGGTTTTAAAATATCTGCATATAAAGATAAGTTGGGGATCTATAAAAATTAGAATATTGTCTTAAGATGCTAAGATGATATTTTTCTCCCACTTTTAATATATATGTATAAATATAAATGCACACACATACGCATTTGACATAACAAATGACCACTTTTTCAAACTTCAGTCTAGTATTTTCTGGTTTCAGAACAGGTTTGCTTTTTTAACCTCTCTACCCTGAGTTTAAGAAAATGGGGGTAAACCGACATGATCCCCTCCTCATTCCCTCCGCCATTCCTAAGGTCTCTGCCAGCAATAATACACACTGTGAATGGGTTTCCATTTTAACTTATATTCAGCTGAGTTTTTCATTTCCTTTTCCCAGAATAGTTTGCCCTAGAAATTTTCCCACATATTATTCCAAAAAGTTATTTGGTATTTCCCTTTAAGAAATTAAAAAATAGGAAGGTCAAAATAGATTAATGTTCAAAAAGAAGACCTAGAGCAGCCCAGCTGTGCCTGTGTGGGGTTGAGATGCACGGCTTCACAGGTGTCTTGCGTCGCTGGGAAGGTGAGACATCTGAACAGCTAAGAAAAGCTGTGTGGCTGAATTAAGATCTTGACTGGCAAAGAGAAGTTTTTGTGCTAAATGTTTTTGTTTTACAAAGGCTTGGGGCAATATAAAAAATAAAGACTTATACCTTGGATTAATGCAGCAGAAAATACATTGTTGAAAGGTTTTCAACACCTTTGAGATACCATCACATGATCATATTGATCCAAATAGTTCCTTGAAGCACAGATTTTAAAACACTTGCATTTTTAATGCCACCTGAGTTCTATTAGAAGTATCCTTCAAATTTCCGTTCCCCTCTCCTGGCCACTGCAGGAAACTCTTTGGTGGTTGGCAGCTTTGCTCCACTGAAATAAAACCTAGTAACCTTTGGCTATTCTGCTGGAATATCTGATCTCACTAAAGTGTCTTCGGAGGGGAATCACAAGGCCTTGGGGAGACCAAACTACCTATTCATTTCTGCTAGACCTTTGGCCTGCTTCTGACAACCAAGGAGATGACTTCGTGGCTGGCTTACCAGAAGCTCAGGGACCGAGACTCGACAGTATTTCCTGTGTCACTTTCTAAATCATAGGTTCTGCCTGTGACAGAGTATACCTACATGGTGGGAAAATGCCATGTTATGGCTGAAAAGAAAAAAGCATATAACCTCCTTCTTGGTAGGTGTGGAAAAATAAACCATCAGGTACCAAATAAGAAAAATAAATACTGCTATACATCTAATTTCATACTCCCCCAAATAGAACTTCTTATGAACTTGTTATTGCCTGTTCAGTGCCAAGTTCAGGTCTATTTGTAAATGTCCATTTTGAATAATTAAAAAATGTATGTAAAATCATTTTCATGAAACTTACAGCTTATGGAAAGCAGAGAAAGTGTTGCTGCTCATTTCAGGCAAGGCCCATGACTTCCACATTGCATACTGATTTAGTGTGGCTGCGGAGTGGACTTGTGGAACAAGAAAGGTCTCCGTAGGCAGGCTGGCCTTGTTCAAATTGCCTCTGCCCTTCACAAACTGTGCAAACGAGGAGAAGTCAGCTATCCTCCCATTGTTTTAATTTCCTTATGCAGAAAATGGAGAATACAAAGCCTCATCACACTGTTTATTACACCTCAATTAAATAAAAATCCTCATCACATATTAAAATGCCATGCAGTATGTGAAAACATTCAGAACTAGTAAGCATGCAATGAATACTAGCTTTTCTCTTTTTCGTTCCTCTACACACAATAATTAATTGCATTAAATTTCCTACCACCTCTTTAAAATACTAAGACCATATTTATTCATACAGAAAGAAAACACATAAATCTTAAATCATGTGCCATAATATATTTTCTTACAGGGTAGTCCAACAAAATGGAACAGAGATTTTCTTGGCGTTCATAGACAGTTCATTTTCACATAATCGTTGAAAAACTCAGCTACCTTGACTGTTTACAATGTCTGGCAGTCCAAACAACCTTTAGATCATACTGCTTTACCTCTGCATGCTGTAGTTGGGCTATTTAGTCTGTGAGGCCTGTGACAAGCTACAGTTAATAAGTTTTCTGTGGTGTCAGAAGTAATAATATTAACACTTGTGTGAGTTAAATTGTGAGTTAAATCCATTTTGTTTTGTGCACTGGCCTGCAAAGATGTGAGTGACATTCTGAAATAGGATGAGGCAGCGGCTGAGAAAGAGCCAAATGCCCAGACAGAATGAGATGCGCCCACTAGTGCAGGGCAAGCATTTGGGGGCACAGGAAACATGGTGGAGGGGGTTGTTTTACTTCATTTTGCCCTTTTAAAAAATTATGAAGAGAGACTCTGACTTTAGAGAACTAGAGATGTTTGACATCCTGGCTCCCTGTTTGGAAATGAAAGAGCATCTCCCTGCTAATCTCTGATTTCAAGTGTCTTCAACCCACAGATTTGTTCCTCTGCCCACAAGAGGCAGCTGATTGGTAATAGCTTTTAAGTGGATAACTGTCAAGTGGCATTTTAAAGTCCTAATGGTTGTGGGTTTTTTTTCAGAAACTGCTTCAGAATCCCCCACACACCCTGCCAATGGCACATATAAATGTGCTATCTGTATACAACTAAAAGATGCATTTTGGACCCAGAAGAAAATATCTTAAGATATACCAGCCACTTTGGTGACTGGTAAAATATCTTGTCTTTTTCCACTGGGGCTCTAATATTTCAACTGTCGCAACCAGAAATCAAATTATGAGGAAAATAAAGATTTCCCTATTAAGGTGGTCACTATAGACAGGAACCATAGAATAGTTTATATTATATAGAACTTTTATACTACATTGTACTATATAGACAGGAACTATATCGTAGTTTAATTAGGCTGTGTACATCCTCATGCTATAAGTTTGACAATATAGTCCAAGCCACATCCTATAATAATAAGCCCCTACATGTAGCTGTTAAGTTTTTCTATTCAGAAGTACTGTTGATGTACCACCCAATTTTTAAACTTGAATATAAAAGTCTCTCTATTGTAATAAAATTAAAAGCACTCTATTCTGGGCCATGCATATTGTTTAATATGCACAGCCATCCCACATAACATGTAAGTACTGTTATCCTCATATCACAAAGGCATATGAATGTTAAGTTACAGAGTCTACAAGTATTTTAACTCAGGTCCATCAGACCTCAAAGCTTCTGCTCCACGTGACACAATTGCAAAGGCCATTGCCCTCTTTCTTTCAGCAATCAATCTATTGTATGTGCTAATTGCTCATGTAAGTTGCTTTAAGTTCTATACATTCTACATTTAATTACCTAAAATGACAACATGCCAGCAAAGGAAATGACTCCTTGTGGAAATTTTTTTTGTTATTCTGATGATTCGATTCAACAAACATACAACCACAGACGACTCTGTGTTGGGCCCTGGTGCTATAAAGAGGAATTAGACATTGTTTCTCCATTTCAGGACGTCAGAGCTGATGAGGAGGGGATAATGCTGCATGGAAATAGGAAGCTCAAAAGAGATGATCAGAATTATTTGTAGCACAAATCTGCTACAAATCTGTAGCAGATTTGTAAAGGATGGTTACAAATTCAACAGGTTGATCATAAGAACTTTCAAGCAGAGAGTGAGCTTTGGAACATTTAGGGAAAACAAGGTATCCAGACCTGACTAGGGTCTAGTACATGGCAGAGGAGTATGACCGGGGCAGGGGCAGGAAAACAGATAAGGGTACTATTTACGGCCTTGCACGCAGGCACACAGTTGGGAGCCACAAGGACATTCCAGCTGCCGGTGGCAGCATCAGTTGTGTGGTTCAGAAGGCTGATGCTTTTGCAGAACGAAATGGACTTCAGGCCTTCACTTCCATTTTGGACGGTGTTACAGAGTCTGTGAAACTACAGGGCAGTGAAAATAAGAACTCAAATTGGGAAAGGATCTTAGGAAATAGAGTTACAGAATTTTGTTATTAATTAGGTAGAGGGGTAAGGGACAGAGAACCCCTGGAAATTATTCCAACTCTAGCTTGGTTGACTGAGAAGTGAGCATACAGGGCAATAGATGAAATTACAGAAAGATCCATTAATTTTAAGGAAAAAAAATAAGTTCTATTTTGGACATGTTGAGTAAAACAGAGTTCATTTTCATTTAAAATCATATTTACACCCTCTTTTTCGCTCACAACTTGTTTAATTTAAATGCTTTATATGTAATATTTAATGTTCTCCTAAATAGTACCATACTCAGAATCATCTAGCATGGCTTAATTTTTTTGATTCCACTATCTCCTTACTAGTCTTAGGAACAATTTTCCTAAATTGTTCATAAATAAAGCTGAAAGCCATATACTTAAAAAATATATATTCAAAGGAAAAAATGTCCTGAAAAACAGAAAAATAGCCTTTATTCTTGCAATTTAGGCTGGTATATTTCCTGGCTTCCTAATGAACATCCTGATTTCCATTTCAACTCCTACCAGTTAGCAGCCAGGTATAATAAACCACTACAACCCTGATCCAAGCTCAAAGACATGAGTGGTCGAGTGGGGAACAAGATCCAAACTATGTTTATGCAAGGGTAGGATTCGGTGGACCTCAAATCTGAGAGACCCCCTGTATGAGGATTCCCCAAATCTCCCTGCAGAGGAGAACCTAGGACAGGGTCCATGTGTGTGGTGAGATACACATCTCCACACAGACATCTTACCAGGCCCACTCCTGGTTCTTTGTGGGCTCTTCTGTGTATCCAAGAACAAACTAGTAAGAAGACTAACTTAGAGTGATGTGACTGTATGAACATTTACTTGGCATCATCCGTGCATTAATTAACACAGAAATATGAGTGTCTGTTATGTGTCTGGCACTGTACCTGGCACTAGCCAAGTAGGGAATGCACAAAGATGGATATGGTACTATTTTGTAAAAAGAATCATAATTGTTTATAGACAGAAATACTACTATACTTAGAATAACCAAATAAGCAGCATCATTGTGCACTTACCATATTCTAGGCACTGTTCAAAGCACTTTATATAGCTCACCTCATTTAATTCTCACAAGTACTTGAGATTGGTATTACCATTATTGCCCATTTTAAACTGAGGTTGGGGAGATGAAACAATCTGCTCAAAGTCACCTAGCTAGTAAGTGGCAAACCAGGGTTTCCAATCTAGATCTCTGACTTTCTTGCATTTATCCCCTCATTTGCAGAAAGCTTACTGTTCTGTTTTTCCTTATTTAACCTGACTCAGTCCCTAAGAGGACAGAGGAAGACATCTTATTATCCCTTTTGATTCAAAGCAATGTAATACATCTCCTTTTAGTCCATGTATTTAACTCAGGCAACCTCAGGAACATAAAAAAAAAATCGGGAGCTTCTGTTTGGATATGCTCTGTCCCTCTGAGAAACACTTTTCAACTCAACAGTCTGCAGATACCCGTGGAAGACCTTGAGACAGTCATTCAGGGATTGTAGCTTGCTGATTCCTGTGCATTCAGGAAGACATGAAAGCAATTACAAATTGCTTAACAGATGATGCATAATATTAGAGATGAAGAGTCTGGCTGTGAACTCATACACCAGGGAAATCCTGCTGCATGATTTTTTTTCCAGTTCAGCACCTTGTGCTAAGATCTCACTGACATAGTGCTAAATACTACTGAATAATGATCCAATAGAAAAAGAAAGTTAAAATTTCAAAAGTTTCACCACGTAGAAGGAAGAGCATGGACCTTGATACTTAACACACCTATGTTCAGGGTTAGAATAACCATGAATCCTTAAGAAAATTACATCACAAGACAGAGCTTCGATTTGTCCATTGGTGAAATGAAGATAATAATAACCTATACTTCATATCTGTGAAGGTATCAAATAAATTTTATGAAGTACCCATAAATGATAGCCTGTAATCAGCTAATATTTATTGAGCACTTACTATTTGCCAGGTTCTATTATATACACTTCAGATATGTTAACTTTGTGATCCTCACAACAGTATTCTGATTTAGGTTTATTTGTAATCATTCCCACTTTACTGATGAGGATACAAAGCCCCACAAAGGTTAAGAATATTCCCAGATCAAATATAGTCAACAATGTTGTAATAACTATGTATGGTGCCAGGTAGATACTTGAAATATCAGGGGTACACACTGTAAAGTATATGATTATCTAACCACTATGCTGTACAACTGAAACTAATACAAAATAATGTTGAATGTAAACTGTAATTGAAAAATTTGTGGGAAAAGTTATGCATAAAGAATATTCCCAGATCACACTGCTAGAAAGTGATAAGCCAGGATCTGAATACAGCAGTCTAACTGCAGTCTGGACCACGGCATTAACTCTCCCCAAAGACATTTTTGAAACTCTGACATCTTTTAGGAATACAAACTTAACATCCAGTTCATTTATTCTTTCCTGATGTACCTTATCTGTAAGCATAGGAAACTTTTTCAATAACTCCAGGGGCAAATTGCCCCAACTTCTGTAAGCTGTTCAATTTTCTCCTCACAACTGAGGAGTATTCTTAATTTATAGTAAAACAGCCTCTTTCAGAGAGCTATCCCACCTAACTCTGTACCATTCTAAACTATAAGCGACATCACTGGCTCATTTCTCAACCTCTAATTCACTCTAGTCAAACGGGAACTGATCTTTTCCAAGAGCACACATTTTCTTTACATTTTTTATATTTTTCCCATAAACTTAAACCTACAAGATTCCTCTTAGTACCTCGCAAAAGTTTTCATATGTATCTGTGATTTATCTGTCCTTCAGCCAAATGATTTTAAGTATTCAAGGACTCCACTGCCTAATTGTTTCAGTAACAATTTTATACTTATTCTTTTCAGCTTCAAATTCAAAATATTGTCACTCAGCATTCACATGTTCTGCTTCCTAGTTGGAAGCATTTTGGGGAGTTCATCTGAAATTCGTATGATATTTTTAAGTTTCTGGGGTTTTTTAAATTTATTTTCCAAGAATTAATATACATTTCAAGGCAATGAAAATAAGGATTACTTCAGGCTCTTAATTTGTCCACTTGCAGAATTTATTGAACAACAACAGTTACTAGTTTTCTGAGGTAAATTTCTGTGGAAATCTGCACAATATTTTTAGGTACAGTATTGGTAAACATGCTTTTATGGATTTCACATGTGAAAAAATCTTTTTTAAAACATTTTTAGTATTGATCTCCAGTAATAGGATATCACACAGTAAAATCATAGACAGTGATGATGATAAAGTCCATCATGTTACCGAACAAAAGTGGGGTTTGGCTGCCCATCACCACCCATAGGGAAATTCTGGAGGCAGAGGTTTGGTGAGAGAAGGAAAGAGGTCTTTTATTCAAAGGCTGCACAATCTGGGAGCATAGGAGTCTCTAGCCTCAACGCCCATCTCCTCTGGAAAACCCAGAGGAAAACTGCCACCCTCTGCCAGACCAGTCCAAGGCTGTGTGTGCCCAGAGTTCCTTCTCCCATTTAAAAATACTGTCCCTCGCAAGTCCCTCGGCAATTGCAGGAGGCCACTGCATGATGGCCCAGTTGACTTAGCTTGTTCCAAGTTGCAATCCAGCTTTAGGATTCTTCCTGGGGTCTGCGTGTGGGGCCAGCACCCATCAGCCACGTGGCTTCCTGGGGCCAGAAAAGGTCCCACAAGCCCCTGCCAGCACATCCATGCCATAGGTACAAGAGGAAGAGCCCACCTCTCCTTTCTCTCAGTTTAAATATCCTGGCCCAAATTTACAATCGCTCCAGTGGGTCCAGCCCCGGCCCCAGCCAATCCCATCCCTTTCCCAACTTGACTTACAGGACAGTAACACTCCTCCCCCACCCTCCCACGTTGACCTTCTACGGTCGCATACAGTCTCACCATCACCCAAGGACCGGAAGGGTGTAGGAGGAGGACTTTTCCCTTAGCCAGTCACCTCACTAGCTTTCCTCATGCTCAATGCAATGACTCCTCCAGCGCTGCATCTTTGCTGGGAGACCAGGGGAGAATCCGTTCTTACACACTGCGCTAACCTGGCTGTTACCCAGGGAACACGGCCTCATCCGCTGCCACCGCCTGGTGGTTCCTTGCATCCCTTCCCTCAGCCTGCGGTCCGTCCAGGTCTGTCCGGGTCCGCCCAGGCCTATCTTTATCAATCTGGCCACGCTGTTGAGAAATTTATGGCTCAGTTCTCATTTACATTTTCTAGAAATTAAATTTTTTTCATAAAAATATGCTCAAAAGTTGAAAGCCAGAATGTCACAAATAAAGAGGGATATTATCTTAGTTTAAAATACCTTGAGTTACAATTGTGTAACATGTGTTTTTAAAAAATATTTTAGTAGTTATTTCTCATAAAAATCTGTGATGTACTTTACATAATTAAAAATTCTCTGACATCTCAGCATGGTCACTCCAGCTGTCAATGGGGCACAGGCAAAATGAAGCAAATGAGACATACGTATGTCTTGCTTTGCTTTGTCTAAAGAGAATGGCTTCCATTCTAATTCATTCACATCCTACTCATTTGCAGATAAACTGTATTTTTATACCATGTGATTCAGTGACATCCACATTTCCTTGCAAGGGACCATTAAATTCCCTAACAATATGATTTTCTTAACAATGAACACCAGTGAACTCTCCCCTAGGTGAACCAGATGGAAACTAAATTGTTTTTGTGAAATGAACAATTTCTGAAATCTTGGCAAACTGAATTCCCAATATATTTAGAGATGGTCTTAACTTCCTCTGTAACTGTGCCACAACATATAATATGTTTAAGGCCTATATGAGAAATACACTATTTAGTTGCATAACCTCTCTGCAGAAATGAATGAGAACAGAAGACCACCATGGAAGAGATAAAAGTCAAAAACTGAAAAAGAACTAATATGCAAGTGGGACAGCTTCACTAAGAAATGGAGATTAATGTAGATGTTGCTAGATGTCTTCCCTTATCACTTCAGATTGGTGATCTATTTTGTGCAGGAGGTAACTATAAAGTTAATCAGTTATGTAACCAAGATGAATCTCTAAATTCAAATTCCTAATCCAAATGCCTATAATTTGCTGCTCTATATGCTCTCCTCTATATCAGAAAACTAATTAAATGGACTGTGCATGAGAAAGATTATTTGTAATACCACAGTCTGATTATATTATTTTCACAGTGATACCATGAACTCTCAAGTCAATGTAACATGTTTGCAGCACAAAAGATGGACTGTACTTTTTTTATTCCAAGCAAAGAATTCTTACAATTCTCCTAGCATTCCATCTATAGAGGGTTATAATTCCCCTGGAAAGGTCTAAAATGGCCATAGTCATAATTGGGATTTATACCTATTCAGAAATTCAAATATTCTGACTCAGTTTATGCTATCAAGTAATGAGGGTTCTTTTGCATCTTTACAAGATCCAGCAATATCGAAATCTAAATTTAAAGAGAGTTTGTTTGCATCTTTACAAAATGCAGCCACTCGGATGTCTAAAGGAAAAATAATGAAGCAGAGGAAGTAGGGGAAACTCTGTTTTAAAATGGTTATTCTGATATTAAACTAGCAAGAAAAATATTAGTACCTTTCATTCACAGAACAGATTTCATACTTCAAAGCTTTTCCCTGTCTTTGATTTCACTTTATTCTTACCAGTTCTTTATTTTAAAAGGTAGTTGCATTATTATATATAAGTCTAGATTCAATTTCTCTCCAACCATAAAACTAATCCAATACCAATGTTACTCAAATCGTTTTTAAAATCTACTCAGTCCTCCCAAATTGTGATTGTTTTGTCTTTGCCTCTTTTATATTTTTATCCTGTCTAGTATTCTCCCAAAGATCTTTATACATTGTCCTTGTAATGTCTAATCTCCCAGAAAGTTTGGTCCCCAAACTTCTACTTGCCTTTTTTTTTTTTTTTTTGCTTTTAATAAGAAACTCAAATGATATTTCCAAATGCCTTTTTATTTGAATAATTCTTTTTAAAAATTAACAGCTCTATGCTAGACACAGTTCAATTTTTTATATCACTTGCCCATGTAACATACTTCTTATTTGCTTTTCCTCATAGACTTTTCTCCCCTCTGCATTGTAGAGTTGCTTCGTGGCATAAGAGGCAGGAGCTACTGAAGAACCAGGGGCCTCCTCCTTTACTCTGCTGGGAGCCTCTCAGAAGGCAGAACTTGTGATCTCTGTTATGTAACCCACATTCCCCATCACAGCAGATGACTTTTCCACATAATTTTAAACAACTGATTCCAAACTTTTCTTATATAGCACAAAAGCTTAGAATTGCCATTTTCTTCTGTCCTATGCCTTTTGTACAGTAAGATACAGTCTCTCTTGATCTGTAACTTTTTATTGACCTTTAGCTATATAGAGACCCAGGGTTAGGCAAAACTGATCAAAATATAGTCCCTGCTTAATGAAAGGGTCAGATAGGTGAACAGATGTCTACAGTATAACATTGCAAATGCCATACCCAGAGTTTGGAAAGCTGTCATGGAAACAAAGAGGGAAGAAGGGCCAAACTCACGAGAATGGTCAGGGGAAAATCTCAGTTGAAGATTTGAAGCCACAGTAGAACATGGTCCAGTCAAAAGCCATACAAGTAGTATAAGTAATAGTAGTAGTTCTTGTTCTACTTCTTGCAACCCCAAATATAGTTGCTTTCATGTAGTAATGTTTCTGCTGTATAAATGTGTATCTCCTTTGATGGTTCTTTGTATAATACTTTTCCCATTTTCCTGTTCTTGTCAATGGCCTTTATGCTGTACTCTGGCATCATCTTTGTAGGTCACCCTTTATATGTTCTAACATCTTTGCAAGTGACACCACCCTTTCCAATCCATCGAAAGGGCAGTTATGTTTAAGCTGGATCCTCCTATTTCTGCTGTCTTAAGTCTTCTTGCTCATAAAGATTAGAGGATCCAGGAACATTTACAAAGCTAGTCTTTTTTCTTCCCACTCACAGCCTAACCCAGGTTCTCCCTCTCCAACAGCCCATTCCCCCACTCGGTGTGCTCTTCTTCCCCTGGTAATGAGTTTCAAGAACCCTCAAGTCAATTCCTTCAGGAGTAAATTCGCTCTTACTTTTTTGTAAAGCACTGGTATTCTACTGTAAAATTTCTCTGTGCTTCTAAACTTTGGCACTCTGGCTATATTACATAGCCCTACTTGCAAGCAATGCTTTCTCTATACCCGTGTGGGTCTTTTTAGGCCTTCAAATCTCTTTAGCCTCTTTTGTTTTCCTGTTTTATTGGGACATAACTGACAATGTGCTTTCTGTGCTCATCCCTCCTCTTACCTCAGACTCTCTTGTATTCTTTTTCTGGAGCTTGGGTTGTATCACAGAAAACCTGTTATTTTTGTCTTTTATTTTTTAAAATTTCCTTGAATCAAATTCACTGGGGGTGCTTCTTTACTCCCAATCCTTTCTTTAGTCCTAGGCGGACTTCATTCAGGGCCCCTTCTCTTGCATAGTAGTTTTCTTTCCTTGGCAAGAGCCATCTTCTCCAGTCATTTTTATCTTTACTCTTCCACTTTCTGACAAGCTTACCTAAATTCTGCTGTACCTTCAAGTCCATTTCTAAAGAACTGTACATAATATGTAACACTGATAATATTTTCTTCCATCAATCAATAATCATGTTCTCCACCTCCCCCAAGAGTACTCCATGGCAACCTTTTTAAGGGGCTACCTACCCAAAACTACATATGGTCCTTCCTTGCTAAACTCCACATGCTACCTAGCCCTTATGTAAGATCTTTTTCTTCAGGCACTTTTTGCACACATGACTTGTTGATGCATGTTCTAACAATAGCCAGATGCCTCTCTCTTCTGGATTAAAAGCAGACAGAATGTACAGTGCCCATGTTCCTCTCAAGAGCTTTTTAGTTCATCCTTTTCTACTTCCCCATTCTAATGCCAAATGTCTATGCTGCTGGTAATGGACTTCAACATTATGGTACTTTTTTCAACAAAATTTCCATATGACCTCTACCTCATTTCAGTCCTCAAGTGAATGAAGGCTTAAGCTTTAGCTTAGGAAAATCACCACAGTGCCTCATGCTTTTCCTACAGATACAGCCTACAAGATGTACCATTTTCTCTATCAGAGGTTCACGTCAAACTCTTTATTTCTGTGGATTTGAATTACTGTAGATATGTCTCCTGGGTTCTTCCCAATTGAACTAACAATTAGGGTCCCCTTGTCAGGCAACAGCTCTCATCCCTTATGAAGTGAATTCACATAAAATCCTCTTTCAAAATCCTCCCACTTCTGTCCTCACCATTCCAAGCTGTTTGATTTTCCTTGTCTTCTCACTTTCTTCTGCCCTCTCTCTACTGGAAGATAAAGTAGATAAACTGGCATTTCCTTTACTGTCCTCATTTTTTTCTCCCTTTTATTCTCTCTCCTATGTTTCCCCACTGCCTCTCCTTCCCCACCCCAACTCAATTCTTTGGGGCCCTTTTTTTGTTCTGTCTTTTCTCTTTTTTAAAGGCTCCTGTTTGCAATGGACACACCCCATGGCCAACTGAAGCCACAAGTAGACAAGCTGAGTTTGGCCCCTCTGACATCTCTAACCTTGCTTTTCAGCAGCTTTTCTCTCCTCACCAGCTTCTATGTAACTTGCCATAGTCTCTTTATTGCCTTCTTTTGGTTTTTCTCTCCATGATTTTGAGCTCCCCTTGGCTCACAGATGGATCTCACGTAACCCTCACCTAAAGATAAAGCAGGTATTATTTATCTCCAATAGTGTACTGGTGCAGGAAGAATTTTCTCAGAGCACGTCCTGAGCTGGTTAGTGGCAAAGCCCAGGTCTGCTGTGTATTCACCCTGTCCTCTTCTACCCTGAGGGGAAGGAAAACCTTCCTGGGCCAATGACATGTCCTAATTGCATGGCATTGCCATTCCTTCTGGATCCCCTCTTAAGTACCATCACCCCAGATCTGGCTACAACAACACACTGGCTCCTGAGCTTTCTCTGTCAAGACCCTATTTCCACCTCATTTTAAGTTAGAATGCAGAGTGACAGGTCAGGATATAAATTCTGCAGTTGTTGTACATAAGAAAATTTTTTATTCTGCTCTGTCAGTAAGCGTATGTGTAAATCATTCAAATGCATATCTCTGCCACTAGAAATAACATGTCTAAGGGTTAAAAGTACCAGACAGTGCCTTCCAAGGATTACCTGGCATTGTCAGTCATGAATGCTCCAGGATCAGTGGCCCATGTCTGGCATAATACTTCTTTACAATGCGTCCTTCATAACTGTAGAGGTCAAATCCACATTTTTATTTAGAAATATATGTCACCCGTGTTTCAAAATTACTTGGTATCCACATTTACATTTTAAAAGAAAACACTGGTTTCCCCTAACCCAAATAACTATTTGGAAGAGTCTACTTTACCTCAGAGCCTCCAAGTCACATGGGGACAAGAAAGAAGAATATTTAAAATTGGACCTCATCACTTCTTGGCCGTTTGGCTAAGATCAAGTGTAAAATTTGACCTGACCCAGAATAATCAAGGGCACGTAGTTAACACTGGGAGAATGTTAAAGGAACAAGGTAACTTGGCAAAGGCGTGTCTTTGGATATCTTCCTCGAACTGTTATTTCTTTTCCCCTTCACATGTCTTCATAAAAGGGGTCACTTCCCGGGATCCCACTGAGGCCCTCTATTAACTAAAGCAGGATCCCAGGGTATGGGGGCAAACCCATTATTTCCCCCTTTCTTGCCCATCTCCACTCATTTAGATGAAACTTTCATAACTCAAGAAACTATCAGCTAAAATTGAATACCACAGTGGATTGTGGTGCTGTCCACTAGGGGGCAAAACAGTATTTCCTATTATTTTAGAGGTCTCCTAGGGATCTAGAACTTTAGCTAAAGGGAATGAAGGGTGAAATTGCAGACACCAAAGCACATGACAGCATGAAGAGTATTGACAAGGGCATTTCTGGGACTCACTTTCCAGTACACATTCTGTTCACATTCCCCTACCCTCCACTCAAAATTTACTTATATGACATTACCCACAACAAATTTTCCTACCTTCTCCATAGTGGTCATTCATAATACATGTTTCTTAACCATTTTATGTTGAACTTTTGTTTTTATGCCTGTTATCCCCAGCACAGAATAAGTTTCTTAAGGGCAAGAACAAGTTTTAAACATCCTTTGTTCCCAGTACCTTGCATCATGACTGACATACTGAAAATACAACATAAGGGTTTGGTAAACTGAGTTAATGAAGTATAAGACTAAGCGTTGGTCATTTCCTACAAACTCTGCAACATAAAATGGATCACTAATTATACTTTTGACAACATCATTTAGAATGCGTTCACTTATTTGTGTTAATTATGTCAGACTATTGACAATAACAAATAGGTCCAATTGTGAATGACTCAGTAACAGAAATTTATTTCTTGCTCACTCAGTGCTACAAGGCAGTTCCGAATTGGTAGGCAGGACTCTGCTTTTCTTCAGGAACCACCCAGAGTTCCTGGGTGATTGAACCTCTGTCACCTCTAGCATGTGGCTTTCAAGGTGACTCTAAGGTCATTGTCTCAGTCATAGGGGAGAGAAAAGATCATAGGTAGGAGTTTGGGGGATTGAACCTGGAAGTGGTACACATCACTTCTCTAGTAGTTTCTTCCAGAGTTGAGCTTTCTTTGGCTTTATGAAAGTGTACTAATCATGTCTTTTGTGCCAGCTACTATGCATATAAAGATGACTATATACAGATGATCAAATTCATGGAAGTGAGCCATAATCCAATAGTCACAAAAATCAATACATGCTTGCTGTACATGATTACGATTATTGCACATGATTATAGTACATTATTACTATAATCAATATTTCAAAAGAAGAGTACAGAGGCTACTAAAGAATATACAAGGACTTTATTTAGTCTGATGATTCAGGTAAGGCTTCACTACACAAATAATCTTTGAGGCGAGGCATAAAAGATGAGTAGAGTTAACATGACATATTTGATAATATAAAGAAAACTGATGTGGCCAGAGCAGAGAGGGGAAAAGTGGCATGAAATGAGGCTGAGAAGTAAGCTGGAACCATCCTTTGAAAAATATTATACTGATGGTTAAAGACATGGATCTTTATCCCAATAGAGACAGAAGACCTACTTGAGGATTGTAGGTAGATTTGTTATTTAGAAGGTGATTTCCCACTGTATTTCAAGAGTAAACTTAAGGAAACCAACTAAGAACTTTTGAAATAGTAAGATGACAGATTATTGAATTAGGGTAGTGAATATTCTAACATTGGAATATTAGAGATTTATTGGATACGGATGGAAACAAGTAAACCCATTTGAGAGATTCTAATAGATTAAATCAGAACTCCAAAGAGGTCAAAGGTAAATAATCCCCTGTTTTCTGGCTGAAGCACTAGCTGGAGGCTGGTGCCAACCACTGCAATAGAATGAACTAGGGTTTTGGCAAAGATCGTGAACTTAGCTTTTGGCATTTGAGTCTAAGGTGTGTATGAAATATTCTAATGTGGAAATGACAAGTAGGCAGTTAGATCTATGAGACTGGACCACAGATAAAAGATCTAAACTCAAGATATAAAATTGGGAATCCTTCTATATTGTAACTAAAGCCATAGACTGGGATAATATTAGTTTATGAAGAAAAGAAATGGGCTAGGACTAAACCTTGAGAAAGGAGATCAAGAATGAGTGGTCAGAGGCAGATAAATCAAGAACGCATTGTGCTACAGAATCCAAAAAGGAGAGGAAGTCAACAAATTCTGGTGACAGTTCAGGTCAATGAGATCTGAAAAATATTTGGCTTACTAATACGGATGTCACTGGAAACCAGCATTTCAATAAAATGATGCAGAGAGAAGTCAGTGGAGCATACATAATAGGGACAATGATTAAAGCCAGTAATTCAAGAAGTTTGGCTATGAAAAAGAGCACAGGAATGTGGAACTGTCTAGAGAAGATGGTGGTTCAAATAGGAGTTTTGTTATAATAATAGCAGACGCTCATATAATACATTTTATGTGCCAGGCACTCTCCTAACTACTTTATTTTTAACTACTTCTAACAACTATAAGTAAACTACTTATAGTTTACTATGTTTATTTTATTCATTGATTTTTGCATGATTTGTTGTATCCCAGTGCCTAGAACAGTGGCTGGCACATAAGAAATGCCCCATAAATAACTATTTGTTAATGAACAAATAGTGAGTTAATGCCCATGTCTCATTCCAGTGCTCTTCCCACCACTCTGTTCTGCATTTGACTGTTCCTTTTAATAGGCATTTTGACTTTGTTTTCATCATTCTTATTTTGATCATTTCAGAATGTCCACTTTTCTGATGTTAACTATTATTTCTAATATGAATAGAATGTATCCTCAAAATAGAAGTTAAGGATATCATGAAGAAATGTTGAAGATGTAACTCATAAATAGAAATTCATATTTAATTTAATTACATGATGTTACACTTATAGAAGACTAACTTTGTCTAAGCTCGTGAGGACTTTGCACATGCGTCACCATGCCTGAACATTACTGCTCTCTTCTTCACCGGGCTCACATTGATTCTTCCTGCTGAACCTTCACATCCCAGCTCTGGTATTGACTCTTCCAGGACCAATGTTATGTCACCAACACCCCAGATGCTAGTTCGGGTTGAAAGAGGAGAGCTAGAGACTTGTCTTAAAGGTCCATTTGCATAGCAAGCATGTTAGCTTTACAAAGAAACGTATTTGAGGTGGCTAGAGAATTGCTAAATAATTATTGGGGGTATAAATCTGCAATTAAAGTCCTCCTCTTTTTAGTGTGATTACCAGATCGTGCAAAGTTTCAAAAGTCCTCCTCCTGGCACCTATAGTATTTGTGCCACTGCTACAGTGTGGTTACCACATTATGTTGTTATTCTCTCTCTAAGTCTTGCCTCTCCACTATTTTCTGGAAATCTTAAAGCCATCTCATTCATCTAGGTGAAATGGAGTCTAGAGCCTGGAAGAACCTGTGGTGGAACTCAACAGTTGTTTAATATGAAATGAATGAAAAATTGAACGAATACAAAGTTAATAGATTATGTAGTAAAAATAAGTATTCAAAGACATAATTTACTGCCTCATTCACCTGAACAATTTACTGTGCATTTGTGCACTAGGCAGATTCAGTCTTTTTAGCCTGATAACATCCACAGCAACGTTTCACACTGTGACCATCTGGACCATTAGATGTAAATACCGATTTGGCAGATACTTCAGGGCTATGCGAGGAGTTATGGGAATAAAATAAATTTGAAAGATAGTCCCATGCAAAGGACATACTTAAAGCCACCCATTGTTATTAAAATTAAAAACCTGACATTGTCCTTCTTATAAATAAATATACATCTTACTATTTTTAAAAATGGAGAATATGCATAATCTCAGTTTTCATTTTGAGAGATTATGGGACTTTCATTTAGTACTTGTCCTCTCTAAATAGATTCCCAACTGCACAGAAAAATCCTCTACTCAGAGAATCTATCACCAACTTAATAGAAAAATCCTAATAGTAATATAAACAGAACATGTCTTTTTAAAATGTCACAGCATTAAGTCAATTCGGGTACCTTTTTAAAACCCATTCAAAAGTACAGCATTTCCAACAAACATGTGAAATTAGCCCCATTTGCAAAGGTCAGTAAGTGAATCCCTCTTTTTACATATAAAATGATGCATGATGTTATAGAAGCCATCAAATAAACATTTTAAATCGAACTTTTTATTTATCCATTAGATATGACCTCTGTTCTAGTATCTATAATGCTTTTCAAAAAAGGAAAGCTATTGCCGTGGTTGACTATTAAATCATTAATTTGTGTCAGCTCTATTAAGTGGCTGCTCTAAAAAACAATAATGGAATTGTCAAGCAGCTCAGAATAAAGGTGCTCTGATTGTCAGCTCCACATTGTAAAAGAGCAGGTTAATTTCCCTAAAATCAGTTGGATCTAACACTAACTGGTGGTTTCCACCTAGTGATCAAGGCAAATTGACTAAAATAAATTATACATAAAGCTGAAATTCCTAATAGTAATAAGGCCCCTTCATGAGATAATCACAACAGCAAAAGCACTCATCTGTTGGCTGCAACACTACAGGGTCTTGAAATTATCTTATAAAAATTATACTTTCAGAAATATTATTTCTAGTTTTAGGATAGGGCTAAAATGCCAGGGAGAATGAAATATTCAATGGGTGGTCAGTCAGAATATTGGTTTATCATTCCAGATGGTGATGTGATAGTAAAGACAACTCATGACTTTGAGTTAAAGGACCTTGCTTCAGCTCTACACTGAGACACCTATGTACCCCCAGTCTCCGTTTTTCATTTATAAAGTGGACATAACAATACCTACCTCACAGGGCTGTTGTGGAAAAAACTAGACAGAACTGTCAAGGAGCAGGAAGGATCTGAGATGTAGGTTTGGGTATCATCTTTCTACATAAGTTTTCTAAGAACCACATTTGTCTTTTTTCTGAAATCCTCACCTGAGGATATGTTTATTGATTTCAGAGAGCAGGGGAGGGAGGGAGTGGAGAGAGGAGGAAACAGAGAGAGAGAGAGACACTGATGTGAGAAGGAAACATTGATCAGTGTCCTCCTATACGTGCCCTGTTCGGGGTTCAAACCCCAGGCCTAGCTGTGTGCCCTGACCAGGAATCAAACCTGCAACATTTTGGTGTATGGGGCGAGAGTGGAGTCAATGCTTCAAACAACTGAGCCACCCAGCCAGGGTAAGAACCACTTTTGTTGCTCATCACCATAACCCCACTGAAGAAAACATTTTTAAAATTTAGAAATTTTTGGTTTCTGGAACTTTGGAGTAATAGATAAAATGTTTAATATTAAATCTTTAGATATCACTACCTAATCATCTTTCTTCCAAAGTGGCATGTGAAAACTCTGATATAAGAGCTTGATATGAAAATGTCCATATAAAGCTCTCAGATTGCCCTGGTTGGTATGCCTCAGTTGGGTGGAGCGTGGTCCCATAACCCAAGAGTTGCAGGTTCGATTCCAGGTTAGGACACATACTTAAGGGATGGGATCGGTCCCTGGTCCAGGCATGCAAGATCCTAGTCTCATCGTGTGTGGTCCCCAGTCAGCATGTGTATGGGAGGCAACTGGTCAATGCTTCTCTCTTGTATTAATGTTTCTGTCTCTCCCTCCTTTCTCCCTTCCTCTCTCTCTAAAAGCAATGAAAAAATATCATTGAGTGAAGATTAAAAAAACTGTCAGATCATTCCAATCCTTTCATGTAGATGAGGAGATACAATGAAACCTTCACATGCTGGAACCAGACCCCAGGGACAGGAGTTCATTGCCATCTAATTAAATGTCCTAAATCAATTAAGCAAGAATAAAACCAGAATGCAATAGAGGACAGTTGCTCCCATTCTCAAAGTTGTCATTTTAGAGAATTATTAAAGCTGATTTTTAAACATTTAGAAAAAGCATATACTTATACCTCAGAGAGTTACAACTCGGGAAATGTAATGTACAAAATAAAGGTGTATACAAATTGGGTATTTTCCTCGCCTCTTTCTAGAGAATGAGTTTTTCTCTATCAATTTGCTTGGTGCCCCAAGGGACATGACTTCCAGAATAAACAGTGACTCTCTTTGAATGACTTACAGAACTAAAAGTAATAAGGTTTTAAAACACTGGGAAGTAACTTCAATTGATTAATATAAAAATATGTTTAATTTGGCATACTGAGTGTGATAATTTTATGTCCAAATGAAATTTTACACATTCAAGTCCCTAAATTAGTTAAATGTAGATCTGTAAAGGTGCTAAAATAAGTACTTTTCCTTATTACTCTTTCTCCCCAAGTTTCCATTTTGATATTTTCTTTCTTTTAAACACTCATCTTTCTCCATCCCATAGCTTTAAAATTATAGAAAACTTCACATATTTCTCCTACTTGAGGAGTGGTTTTTCACATTTTATAACTCCTCTCTTCTAAAATATTATATAAAATCTTTAAAATTCCCCATATATTATGAGTGAATAATGAAAAGATACTGGAAGATAGGTAAGTTGTGAGTTTTCTTTGTTTGAAACCATTGAGATGCCTATAAATTAAGTGGCGGGCCACAAAGAGAGGTGTTACTTAAGAGAACAGTCATGTCTAAAGTGCCAGTTACAGCTGTTACTGTGACCTGGTTCTGCCACCGAGTGAGTTCCCCAGGGAGGGTACTGCGGCAAAAAGACAGAACCCGGCAAAAAGAACCCTCCTCCTTATGAGTACTTTTAAAACAGCAATTTTGTTCATTTACATTTCTCTTCTCTCATGAGGTTCAGATGAATCTGCCTACACTTTGTACTGATTTCTATAATATTCTCATTCTCTCATTCTGTATTTTCAGACTATGAAAAGTAATTTATTCCAGTAGTTTCTCCTGATGTGTAAATTAATTTGTAGAGGTGCCTGGGCACTTACAGTGAATTTAACACATTAAAAACTATTTCCTACATTAATGGAAGTGAGCTATGGCCTAGATAACTCAAAATGGGAGGTATTATCTAAAATTGCCATTTATTTCCCTTTGGAAATGTGTGGGAAATGATAATTCAGGCAAGGATCCTGTCTTCAAGGAGTTTACAGTCTTGTGGGAAAATGTAGATGCGTGCACAATAACACAAAAATAAGATATATGTTGATATTTTTAATAAAAGCATTACTCACACAGAAAGAGCACCACTTCTCACATACACTGAATATACCACTTCTCAACTATAGACAAATCATAGAACAGGGAGATACACTTTTCTCTCGTAAAGGTGGATATAATGAGTACCCTATAAAGTGATTACATTTCCTTAAATTTTTAACATATCTAGGCAGTAATTTCCACCCTGGAGTCTCTGGCTGATTCAATATTCATGAAGTCATAGATAAAGCCAAATAATATACACTCATAATAAGAGTGTAACATGAGAGGACCTGAGGGTATGGCCTTCTGTACCTCGTCCCCATGTTGAAGTACATGTGCAGATGTCCGACACAACCATTTCTTTCTTTGGAATCAGGATTCACTTTTTTGACAGGAAGGAGAAATAAGAAATAAACCCTCATTTGCCATGTACATAATTCCCCACGTCAGAAAGCAGTCTAGAGCCTCCAGCATCTCCCGCCCCTTCTCTCTCATGCTTATAAATATGATTGCGGAAGTTCTAATACCATGGTTCTTAATTATTTATACCAAAGAACAAGATACTTAAGGTGGGAGAACACATAGCAGTCCTTTCTGGGGAAAAAAATTTATATATATTCATTCTATGTGCAATCATCCTAAACTCTGATTCCTTGGTTCAGAAATGCCTGGGAACAGGATTGTTGAATGTGCTTTGGGCCTAAAATATGGTATCAATGAAATAGCATGAAGGGCTATGAGATGCTTTGTTAAGTGTCACTATGTACCGTATTTTTCTGACTATAAGATGCACCCCCCAAGTTTGGGGGGAAATGGGGGTGCATCTTATAGTCCCAATGTAGCTTTACATTTACATTGGTGAAATATTATGTTATTTATGTTATTAAATATTTAACCACATTTTTTACTTCAAAATTTTTTTTCCTATTTTCCTCCTCCAAAACCTGGGTGCATCTTATGGCCTGAAAAATACAGTATTTGTTTTCCAACCTGCCACTTAGATTTTTTACAAATATTAGGACAAGGAAAAATGAAAGTTAGACCTCATTTGAAATGAATAAAATGAAAAGTTTGAAAACTTACTTTGTTGCCTTTTAGCTACTAGAAAGTCAGAATTTCTCACCAACAGATAAAATTTAGTGGGTCATAAACAAAAGTCTTTCCCCCCAAAATCTAAATATAAAGTATTGGACACAGTCCTGTCTGAGGTGTAAAGAGACCCGAATTTAGGTGGGGGTGCTATGACTAAAGAAGTGTTGGCTCTTTTCAGAGGTATTTGGTAAGGCTATGAAAGTTCGCTGACAGTGCTGCAGTGCTACGCAGAGTGGAGTCTCTGAAAGAGTCATCTTGGTCTCATTTCCTGAGCTGCTGAATTATGGATCTAGCTTGATGAATTGTCAAAGTATAAATGAGCTGTTTAAAAACTGAAACAGGTGGCAGTCACTCTTGATGATTCCTTAGTGAATGAAAGACCACTGGGTAAATGCCAATGAACCTAAGAGTTTTCTGATTCTAATTGTCATAATCCTCCTCCTGAGGAATTTACAATGTATATGTACAAAGTATATTCATCTTTATCTGGTTTTTGTAGCAAGAGAAACTGGGCGATATCTGCTTCTCCCTGCGCTATGTACCTACTGCTGGCAAACTGACTGTTGTCATTCTGGAGGCAAAGAACCTGAAGAAGATGGACGTGGGTGGCTTATCTGGTAAGTCTGTGATGTGTATGCTTTGAAATGTTGTTTCAGCCTGGTTACCAAGTGCATGGCACACGTGCTGTGACTCCCCAGTCCTTAAGTAACCAGTGTTCGTCTTCCAGGAGGCTGGAAGCGGCCTCAGAATTTATCCCAACGCAGTGCCCCAGGAAGCCACTCTCAACTTAACGAAATTGGCACAGAGGATGAAATCTATTTTCCTGCTTCATAGCAAAAGTGTCCACTGTCAGTTCTATACCATTTAAAGCTGAAAATGGCTTCTTCTTCTAAAAGGCAATGCCAATGGCCATTATAGTTCTGTGGGGTTTGGGGGTTTTTTTATGGTCAAAATTCATGTATCATATGAAAATGGTCTTTTATCTGAGACTTATTAGGGTATTTGATGGCCTAGCATAGGTTTAAAGATACTGTTTTATTAGAGATTATTTATTATTGCATGTGAACAATAAAATCTGTTTAAGGGGGACTCCCATGGTAACGCATTTATTTTCTATAGCTTATACTGGGCATGGGAAAGACTTTTGGATTTAAAGTTCTATAAAAATCAACCTTAGGTTTTTTTCCAAGGTGAATAAAGTAGTATGCTCTTGATCAAAAGTAAAGTCAACTCAAGGACTTGTCATTTTCAAAGGTGAATGTAATTTTTTTTCTTCTCTCTGCGATTAAATCAATTATATTTAATTTTCCAGTAAATTATTAATAGTGTGAGAAATGTTCTTGATATGCCACAAGGTCATCATACATAGACTATAGTTGTCATGGTTTGTGGCTGTGACACCAGCACTAACATTACTGGTTATTCAGTGCTTCCTCTAATACAAATATTGCATACTTCAAAAGGTCACCCTAATGCAGCCTGGTGATTTTATATTCTAAAGCAGTGACCTTCAGCTGGTGTGCCAGCAGACTTTTTAAAAACATGCAATACCTGACTGTTTAGTCAGGGGCACTGACCTCTTTTCCCTGAGATTGTCAAGTAAAAACAAATGACAACAACCAACACAACAGCAGCCATCTGGTGTGAATGAATCAAAATTATACCTATTTTTTTGGTCAGAACAGCAAGAAATACATATATTTTTGGTGTGCCGCAGAATGTTAGTAATTAGTTTATGTGTGCCATGAGATGAAAAAGGTTGAAAATTGCTGTTCTAAAGTATAACAGCTTTAAAAAAGTGCTAAAGCTGAGTTTCTACTTACTGAACCACTAATTTGTTAATGAAATTCTCCTGGTGCTTCTTTATAAGTCAGTCGCCTGAGGAAGCTGCACTAATTCTTTCATGTCA
>CM052539.1:66161627-66206174 GCA_028533065.1 Trachops cirrhosus | reverse complement strand
TGCAGTGCCTTGCTTCACAATGGCAGCCTTGCTGGGTCTGCTGGTCGCCGCCCCCTGGCCGGGGCCCACCAGCCACTGCTGCTTGTGTGCCCAGGGTCTGCCTGCTGGGGACTTGCGCGCCGCCCCGGGTGCTCAGCTCTCCGCTCAGCATCCCTCACCTAGCCGGACTTCACCCCACCTACTGGTCTGGATGAAAGTGTCTATTTTTAAGTCCTTGGTTGTCCGACTTCCATACACTTCAATTTTCTGTCAGTTCTGATTGTTATTCTGTTTCTATATCGTTGTTGTCCCTATCTTGGTTGTGCGAGGAGGCACAGTGTGTCTACCTATGCCTCCATCTTGGCCGGAAGTCCGGATGTGGTTTCTTTAATTCCATAGTTGTCATACTTCCATTCAACTCGATTTCTGATGGTTGGAGTGATGGCTGTTCTATAATTTAATTGTAATTTTGATGTGATTGTGCAACTAAGGAAGCCATGTTTACCTATGCCACCATCTAGACCAGAATTCAATTATATGTTATTTTAAAATTTTTAAAAAAACAACACTCAGATGCTTAAATGCTATCTCATAATTTAGCTGAGGTCCAGGTCAACTAAATACCAACTTAGAATATTTTTTGGTCAGTGAAGTAGATATACTGCTTTGCTTTATATACTGGAATTTTCTGAAATAACAAGTTCTATTTCTTTCATCAGCTCAGTATCCTCATTCTGGAAAATTACCATTCCCCCATGTCTAAATTATTGTCTTTGTTCTTCTGTCAGTTCCACCAAAAGAGAAGATAAAAGCAATAGATGGTTCCTTTATACATTCATGACCACCACCCACCCTTATCTGTCCTTCCATTGGTGCTGAAAGCATGACAAGAAAACCACTCCAAATTCAATCGATTTGAGCTAAAAGCCACTAGTCTGAGAGCTAGGCCAACAAATAAAGTGGCAAAAAAACTTATATGAGCCGATTAGGTATGGATATGCAAATTAATTGGCCGTGATATCAGGGTCAAGCAATAATATGCAAATAAACTGGCATCTTATTGAGCAAAGAGACAGGAATATGCACAATAATTTGGCTGTGATGTCAGAAAGCTTCATCACAATTTTAGGCTTGAATGATAGAATATATAATTCTGTGACACTTCAAAGTGTTTAATTACAATACCAATAAAATAATCTGAATCCCTTAGATGTGAATAAATTGATCTAAAAAATAAATGACAAATTTTTAAACTGGATCCTCCTAGAAAGTAAGTTACTAAGAAGGGTTATAGCCAAGCCCACTGCAAGCTGCAGCCCAGGCACACCTACCACAGAATGCATAGAACACTATGCCTGAAAGACGGACTAATAGTGGTTTTAAGAAAATGAAAAGAGCAGGTGTGGGGTGTGAGCTATATTTGAAATCAAGAGACATGAGCGATAGGCTGAAACATTAGTTAGAACAGTTAACACAAAAACTCCTAAAATAAGCCCTTTAGTTGGCAGGTTCCTGTCCCATCATTCAGCAAACACCATTTGAATACACACTCTGAGCCAGGCACTATGCCAGTCTTTGGGTATTCAGGTAAAAGTCACAGCAGATACTTGCACAGCACAGCACGAGCCAGAACACTGGTCCAAATCCTTTACATATGTTAAATGATTTAATCCCTAGTACACCCTTACAAGGTAGCTACTATTTTTAATGCTATTTTACTAATGGAACTAAAGCACATAGAGGTAAAAATAATTTCCCAAGGTCACAGAATTAGTATGGACAGAGTTAGGATGTCAACCCAGTCTGTCTTCAGACTCAATGAATAAAACATGACTTCTAAGTCCTTATCCTTTCTCAGCAGGTTCAACCTGGAGAGCAGATGGCCAGCTACATGTTAACAGTTTGAGAGATGGCCAAAAATTCTACCCTATTCCACAATTCCTTTACACCCAAACTAAAATTCCATCATAGAAGCCACTAATATAAATTAGTTTGTTGATTGTTTAATTAGTTTTTGGCTACTTAGACAGCAAAGACAGGATCAATGAGTCCATGAGATCAGACATCAAAATGTTATTAGATTCCTAGGCTGAAAGGACCACCTCAGTTTCTCCCTTGTGTATAGAGTGGTATGCTATTTTAGTGATTGATTCTTTGTATATTAAAGAGGTTGAGACACAAAACACTATAGTGATATCAGTGATAAAGGTGAAGAGATGTTGCCAGAATGTTTTGGAAGAAAGTCCAAGTCTAAGGGATTAGACTGCCTACTAGGTGGTAGAGAAAGAACTAAAGGAAAACTTACCTACCACACAATTTCATCAAGGACCAATTCTGGAAGACAGTGTGTGATAGATATTGTGGGCTGGGCAGTAGCTGTCATAGCACAAAAGCTTCTCACCCCTCTAAAGTGCTAAGGGAGTCTGTGGTCAAAATTAGATACTTAAATACTAAAATTGAAGAAATTGGAATTGCAGCAGACAACTTGCCAGGAAAATAAAACTCAGCTGGAAAGTTTTAACAAGAGAAATCCACAGAAAGAGAAGTGAATGCTGAAGAGGTCTGTGCTAGGGCATTTTTACTGTTCACTGTGAAGTTCCCAATTTTGAAGGTGACAAGTGCTTTCAGCCATTGAAATGCCAAATTCAGTGAATAAATAAAAAAATCCTGCTAGGCCGAGTAAGCCAAAATGTGGTAGATGAGTTCTAGGGTGGGCAAGCTTAGAAACAATACATTAAAAGAGAAAAAAATAGAGTATAATAAAGTCAATTATAAACCAAGAAAAAGGTCACACAGAACCATCCACTGAGGACATTTACCAAGTGTGCTGCTGTAACCAAAGAGGCTTGGTGTTGTCATAGAAGATTTCATAAACATGTACAAGAGGAAAAAATGCCCTCCCTTTGTCCTAGACTCAGACTCATCCGTGTGTAGAGTACACATAGCTATGGTTACGCACCTCAGGAAAGATATACAGTAAGGGTAGATGACCAAAGGAATGTGAGTAACATAGGGATGAAGGTACAGTGTGTGAGGACAGGCTAAAATTGGGACTTTGTAGTCTGAAAAAAGAAAGCTGAGCAGACAGATGATTAAAGTTTGAAAATCATGAAAAGTAGAGCCAGAGAAATACCTATCTGTTTATCACATCCCACAATATTAGACTTGGGAAGTGACCTTGATGTTTGAATGAGCATAGATAAAAGGGAGGGTCATTCAGATTGATCTCAAAGGCACCTTTCTACTCACACATTCTCTTTCAAATTTTCTTTGCTGCTTTACAATTGAGTAAGTAAAAACTTGTTACTCCGAAAGATAGAAAAGGTAGAGATAAATAGATGAGTCTGTTTTGAGTTATAGGATTAAGAGGGGACATATCTCTAAACCTTTACTTTGTGTTATTGTGGGACCCCCAAGCCTTTCCACGGTGACTGTCAGAACAGGCTCCACAGCTGCATCTCTCACAACTCCAGCGCAGAATAGCCCCGTTCCTGTCCTTGATGTGACCATTGCGTCCTCTGCTCCCCATTCAGTATAAGGAAAAGAATAGGGAGAGGCAGCTTTTCTAAGAGAGAATTGTGTTGTCAGGATTCAAGTCCCAAAATATTGCTGTTTTAAAAACTGAATTTGATAAAGAGTTTTTTCTAATAAAATTATTATAAATAGTCCTGGCCAGGTAGCTCAATCGGTTAAAGTGCCATCCTAATATGCCAAGACTGTGGGTTTGACTCCCGGTCTGGGCCCATTCAAAAATCAGCCAATGAATGCATGAGTGGGTGGAGTGATGAACAGATGTCTGTCTCTCTCAAAAAAATAAAATAATTTTTTAAATTTAAAGCTATTAAAAGTATATAGCAAATGTATATGCCGTCTTTCTCTCTCTTTTATGAAACTACGAGATTCCTGTTAGGCCTACCACAGATGGCAACAATGGAAATACTGAGTCTCAAACACTGTAAAGATGCTCAGAAAAAATGGAAACATCAAAAATGATCTTTTAAGAAAACTGTACTTTATTATAGTCACCTACACTTTCAAAAGGATATTCGGGTTGTATTTGGCCCCTTAATCCCTTATTCCTAATATTTGTTATAAATGTATCTCTCTTTTACCCTTTGCTCCACAGTCTCACCACCCACTGTACATGGGCTTCTTTGAGAGCAGGGAGGGTGTCTACTTAGGTGTGTATTCTCAGAGCCCCTAGCATGTATGTTGGGGAACAGACCTCAATGTTTCTTGAATAAGCAACCAGTTAGGAATTTTAAAATTCTGCCAGTCTAACTGGTTATCTTGTCTTCATCTTCCAACTGATCTGACTTAATTTTCCTACTGAATGAAAATTTGGACATGATATACTAACCTTATTATAATAGAATTAGTAGCTACAAAAAAGTTAAATCAAAGCAACATAAATGTAATTCTTGAAATTAATTGATTATTTAGCTGTCATCTTCAGAGTTTTCTTCCTTCCTTTTCCCCCCTCATTCCCTTTAGCAGTGAGACAAAGAAACAAACAAAAAAAGCCCAACAGACTGTCTCCAGGAGACAAAGGAGGAAACCCAGAAATGTATACATTACCCTGGTTATTCCTCAATGACAACCGTAAAGACATTTTTCAGTGACAAACGAAAGGCAGAAATCATCCCTGGTCACATCTTTTGCCCAACATGAAGAGATAAGGCAATGATTCAGCATCCTATTCATTCACTGCTTTACAGACTAACTCCTTATAAAAGGAAGTCAAGAAACCATCGCAGCTGCTTGCTGTTCTGAGTTACTAATGACCTAACTTTTGCTATTCATTATCCACATGATTCCTGGAAAACTAGGAGGCTTCCTATAATTTTTTCTACAAATAAATGATTTTAAGTGTATACTTAGGAAATTAACTTTTTAACTTAAAGATGTGAAATAAACACATATTTTATATTCTCAGGAACACAAAACTGCTTTGACCCCAAATAAAAGCAATATGGTTGATTGACAAGAAATTCATAGATTTTAAATTACTAATTTCAGCTAATAATATGATAGGGTAATTAATTGTTCCCCCTGTGAACCAAAAATTGCTGAATGCATATTTAGTGACAGTGTACTTGCAAATCTAATACATATAGAAGTAATGTACATGGCGGTGTCAGATTTCAGTTATTTACTGATCTTAAAGCTGAAATTTGTGCATATTATGGACTTTCATTTGAGAAAAAAAAATGCTTTTGCAATATTCCCCCAGATTTTTAGTTTTAACATTTCAGAAAAGCTTAAGAAAAAAGCTAAAATAAACTATAACCTCATTTATTTTAACATGTAAAGTAAAAATTAAGTCCCCAAACTAGTTCCTCTAATCCCTTCCCATTTAAAGATAGTGAATTATCTCAAGGAACCAAATTGAAATTTCATATCCAGATTTTCTTTTCTGCTTTATATGAATTAAACACACATATACAGATATATGCATTTTATAAAAATAGGATCATATCAAACACATTATCCTGTAATATTTTTTCACCTAACAATTAAAAACAGAGATCCTTCCAGGCCAGTACATATTGAGGTGCCATTACCTTTATACTCACGGCATAGCATCCTTTTGTTTGCAGGTATCATAACATGCTTAGTAAGTCCTTTTTAAATGTGTAACTCTGAGGACAACTTACTGCACCTAAAGACTTACAGCAAGACCTAAATAAATAGAATAATGTGCTCCTGGATAGGAATATAATATAGTAAAGGTATCAGTTCCTCCCAAATTAATAATAAATGTTATAAATGAAGTTAAAAGACACATAGCAGATTGGAAGAAAGCAGATAAAGCATTAATGTCCCTATAATACGAAGGCTTCCTACCTATTAGTAACAGAAAGAAAAACAATGGGGGAAAGTTCCCATTTTTTTAATATTCCTAAAAGTTTCTTGCTATTGCTTCTACTACTGGCTCCTGTTGATGAGACAATTTATTCAGTCACATCATGCCTCCAAACAAGAAAGGATTTTAAAGTAAGATGCAATTACCCTAAGTTCAAAACCTAAAAATATGTTGCTTTAAAAAGACAACTGCAATTGATTGCAAAGAGTACAAAAAAAAAAGATTAGGTCATTAGTTTGTAGATTTTCATCAGCTATGTTTGCAGGAGTTTGAATCCATTAAAACACTCAATGCAGCAGGCATTGATTGGATGGCAAGTTGAAGATATCTGTGACAGTCCCTAAGAGTCCATGTGAAAATATATACCCTTACGAAAGTAAAAACCAACATTTTAAAGAGAATTTCTCAATTTCTACACTTTACAAAACTACTGAAACATTTGAAAGCTACTGATACTAAAAGTTGTCAATTCAAATTGTTCATCAAAAAAGTATGTTGGAGTGCCATAGTTCCTTCTTTACATGCAGGGCAGACTTCAAACATGGAGCTACCCTGAAAACCTATGTTACTGTGAAGCTTCAGTTTACTATAATTGGAAGCCTATTTTAATCTTAACTGGAAAGGTGTGTTCATGTTTTACATAAGAATTGTACTGAAAAACTTTTAAAATAGTTTAGTGGCAGAGGTTTTGGAAGAGGCAGTGGATGCTTATGAATTATGTAAGTGTGAACTTTCATTTTAATAACTTCATTAAAATATAAAAACCTTAAAAGCCTCTCAACAGGAATTTAACTTTACAGAAATGCTTTATATGTGCCCCGACCTTGCCGAAAGGTATGCCTAAGGCACTATTTAACCACTATTACAGGACAAAGCCTAATAATAAACACCTATCTGAAAATGCCAGCATTTGTCCCTGCCTCCTGAGCCTCCAGTGGAGTGGCACCTCAGCCATAAACACACCCTCCCCTGAGAGACAGCAGGGCGCATCAGAAAGGCAGCAGCAATTGGCATTGGAAAACCTGGATCTGGCGCCTTTAACCTTTCTGATCCTCAGTCTGTTCACCTTTGTAATTGGGGCATTAATGACATCATCATTGTTGGGTTAGCAAATGAAGTACAGCAGGTCCTCAAATAACACCATTTCCATTGTAAGGTTAATAGGATGCTGTGGGTACTTAAGTGGTTTATGACAATTCGCCTATAGTAAAATTGGTGTCATTGTACTTCGTTTTGCTTAAAGTCACAGAGACTATCGACAACATTAAGTGAGGACTTACCTGTAATGTGAGATGGAAACTCTAAGATTAACAGCACTATAGAAATGGTTTTTTCTAAGCAAAGGATAGCTCTTGGCTAACTCTATTTTTCTCACCATATCCTAGTTCCCAGAAAATTTGTTCCTACATGGCTAATATAAATATTGCACATGAATATGTGTGTGCTTAAATAATGCAGTTCCATTATTTGGAGGACAGCCATCTGCTTAGGTTGACCTATCCTGGGAGAACATGCTAAGGTTCACCAGCAAATTCTGCTCCCCTCCTCTGTTACTATTTGGCCACAACATTCGGTGTATCTTATAAAGAATAAGACCAGTAGTCTATTTCTCAAGTACTATATTTCTACTACCTTCGACTCTTTATTTGAACTTTCTAAGGTACCAGACAACAAAACAGTTAAGTGGACCAACAAATGGGGGTAAAGAGGACTAGAGCCTCTATCATCCTAATTATCAAGTTAGTGCCTGGTTGCTAGACAAACTGTCCCTCTCTCTAAAACAAAAGACCATGAGACAGAAGAACCTGCTGCTGCTATGCTCATTTGACAAGAAGTGGCAGGGCCTGGTCCCAAAGCAGCCACCTTTTGTCTCTCCAAATGATGGGGCCCCAGCAAAGGAATATCTAAATTGGACACAGTGTGAGCCGGCATTCATTGCCCATTGTAGGTGCATAATTGAGTGCTCAAGATTCCAACTTTCATTTAATTCTCAAATCTTTAAAATACTAACACCAAAACAAGAGAGGTACCCATGTAAACACTCACTTTCTTGCAGAATTTAGACTTTTCACCTTGTTTTACTCTTTGGTTTCCTTTTCTTTCTTTCTTTTTTTTTTTTTTTCTTTTTATTGAATTTATTGGGGTGACACTGGTTAACAAAATGTTACAGGTTTTCGCTACATAATTTTACATCACATTGGTTTCCTTTTCTATATCAAACATATTCCCAGGCTGTGCCCACCCTGGAGTTTTGTTGGGTTTTTTTCTTTTAATGAAAAAACTCTGGCTGGATTATGCATCTACTATAACTCCTTCATCTTAAATCAAATGGATTGCTCCATTTGCCAACAGGAAAAGCAGCTCAGTCAAAATACTTCCTAGAAACTAGGTGAGAAATGTGAAAAATTGTTGTGTATTAGTTCCACAGCTCAGATGATTCCTCTATGCCACTTTGATTTGTTACTTAACTAATTCTAAATTTTCTCACATCAGTAATGTTGAACTGAGCCTCTTGCAAATAACTAGCCAGTCTGACCCAAGGTTAAACCAATTGCTTAGGGAACATTTTCTGTGAAGCTATGAACTTGAAGACTATCTATATGCCAAACTCTAGGAATAAAAGTGTCAGAGCTTCACAGGATGCTAAGGGAGATATAAACATGAAATTTGTAGGTACGTTCCAGCCCAATCCTCAAGTTTTAACAAAACTCTTCACAAACATACTCTCTTGTTGCAGTCAGGACTGCTTTTATTTTTAATAAAATGTCTTTACTATTACTTCAATAGAATTCAAGGAAATAGAATTAAAGTACTATGTAAGTTTAGCTCAGAGTGAAAGGGAAAGATATTATCTTCAAGCCAAAGTATATAGATAGGTAGATGGATTTTTTAAAATCAAATTTTGATTTTTATAACTGACACTTGAATTTTTTTTAAGTATAAAGTATAAAGTAGTCCAGCCATCCTTAATGCTGTAAAAGGTATTAGTAAAGCTACTAGAACATATTTCCTTGTAAGCAAGATACAGGAATGGGATTTTTTCCATCTTGGGTGGATCAATGAACAAAAAGATTTTTTTCTATGTTTGACTGCTATTGGTACAGGTGGTCCTTGTCATTGCCTCTCTAATTTTCCATTTAAATTTCAAAATGATTTAATCTGAAATATAAATCAGCAGTGCAATCTTATTAACCAACCGAGATTATTCATTTCAAAGATAAGACCATCAACAGAGCTTCTATACTCTATACTGAGAAGTCTGGAAAATATATTCTTTTCTGGAAACACACATCATAAGAGACATTAACTTTCTAAAGCAATCCAGAAGGAAATCAGGGTCATGCAGAGGGCAAATTCTCAGCTGAGTAACTATTCAAGGAATTGGAGATGCTAAAGCTGCAAAAGAAAAGACAAAGAGAGGACACAATAAATGCCTCCAACTATGTGAGAAAATAATTGAGCTTACTTTTGTTAATTATAAAGATATGAACTGGGATCAATGGGTGTAAGCAATGAAGATTCATTCTTTGTTATTTCCATTTCAGTAACTACGCAAAGGCTAGAGGTGAGCTTAGCAGAAATACTGTGTAGAGATGGTGTCCTACCCACCTCCCTGGGTTAGGGAGTTAATTTGTTAAATCCCTCCTGTCTCCCAAAACTGTCTCATTCTGAGTGAGAACTGAAGCTCTAAAGCATTATAACCAACCTAAAGTTGGTGTTAGCACATGAAAGAACACCCCTATTAAAGACAATTTACCCCCACCAAGAGCCAGTATATTTCCTTGAAAAAATAAGAGACTACTAAGTGATGATGATAATAATATTAAATAGCTCTAATCCAGTCAATGCTTTTGGTCTTCTTTAATCCTAATCATAATGCTATGAGGTTGATATTATCCCCATACACAAATGAAGAAACTAAGGCCTGGTAAAGTAAAGTGACTTGCTCAAGGTCACAGAGCGAGTAAATGCCACATCCCAGCTCCTCACCCCGGCTGTGTCTGTGACTCTCGCCTGTCTGCTTACCCACTACATTCCACCGTCTAGACTGTGCACACTCTAATTTCAATTGGTCACAATCCCCAAACCATAGAAACCTCAACCCTAGAAGATAATAAATGCTTCTGAGCTGCAAAATGATCATCCGTTGACTCACAATTAATTCCCTCTATAGATTATTTTGACAAAGTGGCAACATCCAACTGTGCCTGCAAATGCCAACACATGCAAATCTCTGACTTCATAGTTAAACAGCAAATGCTCTAATGAGTGTGAAAAAAAAATCTGCTCCTTATTCATTTTTTTTCTGTGTGTTTCTCATTTCTGCTGGAAAATAATGTCCAGAAGAAATCTGTGTTCTTTTCGACAACTATAAAAAAGGAGGTTAGTTTTTAGAAATTTATGTAATGCAAAAAAGAGCAGGCATGAGACAGTGAGCTGGGGCTGCCAGTGGGAGGACTGTCCTGTGCAGCCAGTGAGTTCCTGGGCAGTTCTCATTCACTTTTAATCATTTCAAAGGCCACGCCTCAGAGGTACGAGCTGAAAAGCTTTATAGAATTGTGCTTTTTTTTTTTCTTTCTTGTCCCTCCTTTTTTAGTTTGGCAAAAAGTGCTAAAACAAAACAAACACACAAAAAAAAACTGGGTAAAACCAATATAAGTATTTGCTTTTCCTGGAAACTTTAGGTGTCCTAGCCCCATCTTCATTATTCTTTACCTCTTACTGTCCACATATTTCACTTGGTCACAGACTTGTCTTTCTTTGATTGCATCCTATAAATGCCTTTTCTCGTTCATGAGGCCATGAAGTTCTTTCATCACCCGGGTCGCCAAGCACCCTGTGTGTTACCATGTCTGTGTTTCCACAGCGCACTGGAGCTGTCCCTTCCTGCGATCTGTCACACGCTACAGGTATCCGTGGTTCTTTCTCTGTGCATTTCTTTTGCCAGAGGCCTGACTGAATTCATTTTTATGTGGCCATCAGCTAGCATTACCTGGCATATAGTTAGGTTCCCATAAGGGTTGAAATTTAAATGAAAATAAGAACATTTTATCCCCCGTGTTAGGCTTATACTATGAACAGAATTGAATCAGAACAAATCAAATTGAACCGAATTGAATGTATTAAACATTATTATGTCACAATAAAATTATCTAGATTATATTTATAGACAAATTGATTAGCACAGCCTAGCTATGATGTGATTCTAATGACTAATACTTCAAGAATTACCTATTATGTTACCATAGAAAGGGCAGTAACCTTTAGGCATAATATTGTAGTTAGTTCTTAAACGGAGGTCAAAATGGTAGACACAGTCTAAATCACTGTGTATTTAAAGAGTAGTTAGGAAACGTGGAACAAACCTCTGGGAGATTGATAGTATTTCACAAAAGGCAAATGATGTATAAAGGAACATGAACTGACACTGTTATTTGAGAGGATCCCTAAAACAATTAGGTCTTAAATTTTATTTCCCAGGCTAAGTCACCTTCATGGTCCAAGGTGTGCTGTGATCACACACAGAAAGGAATCCAATTGCCATCCACTCCTCAACCCTGTTCCTCTCTTCCTATTAGCTCTGGCTTCTGAAAACCAGTCAATCGGCGAGTCAATTACCATCTGGGCTGACCCTGAGCTAGGTACTTGAGATTCAGTAAATAAGATAGGCATTGGTTGGAGCATCCTCCCATACACCAAAAGGTAATGGGTGTGATCCCAGGTCAGGGCACATACCTAGGTTGCAGGTTCGATTCCTGGTCCGTATGTATACTAGAGGCAACCAATCAATGTTTCTCTCACATCGATACTTCTTTCTCTCTCTCCCTGACCCCTTCCTCTCTCACTAAAAATTAATAAGCATATCCTCAGGTGAGGTTTGAAAAAAGGAATGAATAAGATGTCATTGTCTCCCTACTTATGGAGCCTACAGTCTCAAAAAGCCTACATCCAACAAGTACATACACAAGTAATACACAAGTACAAAAATAATTACAAATCCTATGTTTAAAAAAATCAGAGTGTGAAATGAAGAAATGAAAAGGTTTCCCTCACCCAATAGATGTAGGCAATTCTATTCTCAAAATTATGTCCCTTTTCATCAAAAAATTATCTATAAACCAGATAAACACTTTATAAAAATCAAAGTAATGGTCAGTGGCGGGGGGGGGTCGGTATCTGAAATATCCCTTCTTTATTATCTCTACTTAAAGCAATATAGAGTTGTCCAATGATAAGATCAGATGTCTTCAATTTTGATGATGGCTACCAATCAGTTAAGTTTTTGGAGCACATTCCTCTCCTATGTTTAGTAGAGGTTCATAAATTTTGTACATTTACTATTGTAGTAATATAAAATGGGCATTTTAAAGTTATTTAAAAGTAGAAAATGTAAAGGCTGAAACAAATATAAAATACTTATTTTAATTTTATTTTATAAATGATAAAAATGTTATTCTCCCTTTAAAGTTATTAACATTTCTATTGTTAGCAAATGTGCCTCACATTTTAAGACATAGTTTTGACTTTCTGATGTAAGAATTCACAAATATTTGATTCTGCTTTTCATTTTGCTTTGGAGTGTCAATCTGCAAAAATGCCTCACAAAGGCACAATATTAATATTTAATAAGGGCTTATTTTGAGATTCATAGTATAAATCAGTATATCATATTGACTAAAGTTTTTGATGTTTTTTAAACAATTTAGCCAACCTCTCACCTGAAATAAGTCATTTTCTTAACCTCTAATCATGTCCAACACAACCCACTCTAGAAGTCAAAGAAGTGCCAGCTCTGTCATTCTTGTTTTTCACTCATGAGAAACACATTTGCATTATTACATTTTCAAGCTACCATTGTTTTTCAGGAATCACTTTAAGCAACACTCATTCTGTGAGGATTAGTTTGTTACAAGCAAACAGTATAATCCATAAATCAGTATAACTTGGCTCACATGGACTGAGTACATAGCAAAACACCAAAAGCAAATGAACAGGTGAGGGTCGCCGCCCAGAGCACCCCCATCGTGGCGCTTCCTCCCTCCCTCAAGAACCCTTGAGTGCGGCGCGTCACTCATGCCCAAACAGGGGCGCCTCTGCGGGTCTGCACTTCAAGTCTTAGTAAATCTGTCATCCTTTATTATTTTCAAGACAAAAACAATACACAAAGTAGAAATTCAAATATTTTCTATCTCCATGGGGAACAATTAATTCCTCACTGGAGACTACAAAAGACTAAAGGTTTCTAGTTTATAAACCAAAAATTTGCCAGAAGTGTACTATATTTTTCTTTTCTCTTCCTTCAGGCAGAAAAATATCATGTTGTTTCCATTTTTCTTCCTTTAAAAATCAATTACTCATTAACCAAGAACAGTGCATTGTAGTTTATCAGTGCAATATATAATTTTATGTAAAAATGATATACATTATGATAAATGGTAAGCTCTTCATACATTTCAGAGATAACATCATAATCTAAAAATCACACACACATATAAAGAGGCACGAAGCCAGATTAGCTTCAAGGCTTGCAATGTCACACGAGGAACAGGAATGCCTGGGTGTACAGCCTGTGAAATGGAAGACTAGGTGGGTAGCAGGATGGCTCATCACCAGTATTTGAAGAATCGTTCTAGGGACAAAAGTATGAAATCATGTGTTTGGATATGTATTAAACACTTCCCTGCTAAGTACCACAATGGGCTGGGAGCTGGAGATACAAAGATGAATAAAATGCGACACCTGCCTTCAAGCTCTGAGCTGTCTCAGAAAAAGATACTTAGAAAGAAATGTGGGAAATTTAGACTAGGAATCCAAAAACTTTTCCTGTAAATGACCAGATAGTAAATATTTTAGGTTTTGCAGGCCATGTGCTCTCTTGCAACTATTCAACTCTGTCCTTATAATACAAAAAACAGCCATAGACCCCTGACTGGTGTGGCCCAGTGGGGTGGGCATGGGATTACAAACAGAAAGTTCGCTGGTTGGGTTCCCAGTCCCAGCACATGCCTGGGCTGCTGGCCAGGTCCCAAGCTAGGGGCATGCGAGAGGCAACTGATCAATGTTTCTCTCACACATGGAGGTTTCTCTCCCCTGCTTTCTCCCTCATTTCCCCTCTGTCTAAATATAAATAATTAAAAAAAATAAATTTAAAGTTAAAAATAAACTTAGAGATAAGATGACAAGTGGTCCATTTCATGAATGATCCACAAATGTCTGTTATCCCTCCTTGTGTAAATTGACAAATACCTTCAAATTTTACTACCCAGTATCACATCACATTATAAGTTGGGCATACATGATTGATCTAATCCCAAGGTTTCTAGGACTCTTGTTCCAAGGCAAGCTAGAAAGTAACAGTTGATTTTTATGTGAAATTATTCCATATTACTCAAGTTTATTGATTCCTTCAATACATGTCCATTGAGCAACTACTGTGTGCCATGCACTGCTAAGTCTCTCCTTTTATAGATACTCATGGCACGTGTCCACATGTCTACTTTCTAAGCAGCTTAACTCTTAACCAATTTATTTTTCCTATTATATGTATAGGTGGTAATGGCCTACTTGGAAAAATCCTAACAATTCTAGAGATAGAATAAAAAATGAAAATTCATAAGACTATTTAAATCATACAGATTTTTAAAAGCACTGTCTTCAGTTTCTGTGATCCTTCTATTTTCCAAGAAATTCTGTCTGCATTCTGAAAACTAAGAAAGGTTCACATAGGAAAGACTTGGTTTTGAAAATTTAGACTTTGGCCATATTGCCATTGTTGTATGAACAACTTCATCCCCTTTCTCCCTTTCAGTTGTACAGTCCTTTAGGAGTGATTAGAAATTGATAATATCCTGGATGCTCATGTGAAACACAATTTATTCAAAATACCAAATCTGTAATGTAGAAAATGCTTATTTTCTATGGAGGGCTTTATCCCAACACATATTTGTCATCATGCCAGTCTTGAATAAAATTAAATAGGAGATGAGAAACAGCTTAATTATATTTCTGAAAATGAGGTCTTTCCAAGAAAACTGTGTAGATGTGATAAGACACCTGGGATGTTTTTAAATTTTAAATGTTTATCTCTTTATTAAGTGTATTGGGATGACACTGGTTAACAAAATTATACTGGTTTCAGGTTTACAAGTCTACAACATATCATCTGTGCACTGAATTGTGTGTTCAACACCCCAAGTCAAGTCTCCACTCACCATTTAAATAAATAAATCATAAAAATAAATTTAATATTCCATTACTAATTTGTTAATCAAATTGAAATATGTACTCATTGTATCATAAATATATTCTATGAATACATGTATATATAGATGTGTTATATGATACACATATGTATTCTGGCATTATTATTTTATCAAAAATCCCAAGGACAACTTGGGATTTTAATGAAATATATACAATATACACAAGATTTAAAGGCTTAATATTCAAGTAGGCACATAGTAAGTACCCAAAAATAGCTGTTGAATCCATTAAAATTAGATCTAATTTTAGATATACTAGATCTTAAAGTAGATCTAAAAGTAGCTTAAAAGTAGATCTAAACAAGTAAAAAAGTATTTGTTTCCCCTTCCTCTTCTTCCCCAAAAGTTTTATTTACTCATTAATTCAAAAAATATAACACACCTACTGTGCGCTAGGCAGTGCTAGAGGCTAAGTATACAGCAGTGAATAAAATGGACAGTCCTCCTTCAGGAGGCCAACACTCTAGATGGGGAAAAAACACTAAATATGAACAGTAACGAAATTAAAAAGTGTGTTAGTTAGGTAACTGTTTAGGACAAAAATGAAGGAGGCCATGCTTATGAAAAATTTTCAAATTTTGAATATATTTTGAAGGAAGAGCCAAGAGAATTTGCTTCTGACTATGAATGAGAGTGAAGGGCCAAGGGTGGGTGTATTGATTTTGGCCCAAGTAACTGGAAGAATGGAGCTGCCCAGCCCTGAGATGGGGAAACCAGCAATAGGCCAGGTTCAGGGAGAGTAGATAGGATGGGCTTTCTTTGGAACATGTTTAATTTATGATATCAATTAGAAGAACAAATGGTGATATCTAGTATATAGTCAAACTTCAGTGGTTTTCATATCAAGTATATTTGAAAGCTACAGTATCTTTCTCATTTAATCTTCATATTATCTAATTCTGAAAGCCATTAACTATATAAAACATAGGTAATACACCATGGAACTCATCCTCATCCTCACATTTAATCTTCACCTTGGATATGCATTTCTTATTCATGCCACATACCATGCTGAAAATACTTGTCTCTCAGATGATCAAAGTCAAATTTCCCTTCCCTTATAAGTCTTTCCCTCACTAACTTGAAGATTCTCAAGGCTTTAATCCTCTATGAAATCTTGCCAATTCAACCCCAGTTTACTGATGCATGCATTTCTACCAGACAGAGCAAGAAACCTTTAGAAATACCACAAGTATGACCTATTTGGGAGAATCTTCTCTTTTTGTTATGTAATCATGACAAATACCAACTCTTAACACTCAATAAAATAGCCTATTTTGGTTCTCCTTACTATTCAACAGGCTGGATTACATAGTCTTCTGAGACAGTTTGCAGAAATAAATTTGTAAAGAAAATTAATTGTTTTTAAAGAATCAGCTGATGAGAGGTTTAGTAGCCTCATACATTTCATTAAAAGCAAGTCTGATAGCATGGTAATTACCAAAAGGAAAGGGGGTTGGGGGAGGTAGGAGAGAGTAACGAGGAAATAAATGGTGATAAAAGGAGACTTGACTTGGGGTGGTAAACACACAATACAATATACAGATCACTATTGTAGAATTGTACAACTGGAGTCCATATGATTTTATTAACCAATATCACCCCAATAAATTCAATTTGAAAATAATAAATAAAAAGCAATTCTGGGTTCTGATTTGTGCTGGTTTTCATACCACTCTGATCTAAGAACCATTTGTGGAGGTCAAAAGCATGATTTACCAAGCCCATTGGCTATAAAAACAAACAAAACATGACCCACGGTTGGGCAAATGCTTTCGATCAGACAGTAGCATTAAATCATGAACTTGACACTAAGAACACAAGTAGAAAGATCGGAATCCAGATTAGAAGTGATTATTAAACCAAGGAACACGCTGGAATGCCCACACACAGATCCAACCTAAGACCCCCCCTTAAATGGATTTACAGCTAGAATTGGGAAAGTTCTTCTATCAATGACTTGCATACAGAGCCTAGAAAATTTGTGGAAGTCATAACAGTGACTTCCTAAGTCATTACAAAATGAGTGTACTCTTGAACTCAGGGCTTGGGTCAAAGTGTTTCTATTCAAAATGCGTGTAGGAATCAGGGATCTATTACTTTCTATTTCCTTCCATGGTATTCTCCTCTTGAGAAAAGAATTGCATCTAATTCTAGCGTTCCTGTCATGTTTCTGACAATTTACACCCTCATTTTCAGTTCTGCAATTACAATTTAGTAAATGGTTCTCAGACCCAATAACCATATCAGCAGAGAATTTTTTAGCAAGTTAATCAAAACACAGGCAAGACAAAGGGATAGGCTTGAAATAACAAATCACTTGATTGCTTAATTAGGTTAGCAAGATTGCCACAGAATGAAACCCTGTCATTTTTAAAACCTCAGTTGAAAGTATTTCTGGGTAATGACATGTATGTTTTCAAGAAATAAAGAAAATTGGCCTATTGAAGGTCCCCAAAGGGGCCAGCCATGCACCATTCCAAGTAGTCTTCTGAGGATCCTGAAAACACATAAGGGTTTTGTCGATCATCTTAAAATCTCAAAGAGCAGTCTAAGCTACACAATACAATAGTTCTCCCTTTATCCGAGGTCTTGCTTTCCAAGATTTCAGCTACCTGTGGTCAACAGTCTAAAAATATTAAGTAGAAAATTCCAGAAATAATTCATAAATTTTACATTGCAACATTCAGAGTAGCCTGAAATCTCACACCATCCCACTCTGTCCTGCCCAGGATGTGACTCACCTCTTTTTGTCCAGAGTCTCCACATTGTGTATGCTACCCGCACATTAGTCACTCAGTCGCCATCTAGGTTAACAGATCTGCTGTCCCAGCATTGCAGTGCAGTGGTCAAGTAACTCTTATTTTACTTAATGGCCCTAAAGTGCAAGGGTAGTAATGCTGGCAATTCAGGTATGCCAGAGAGAAGCTGTAAAGTTCTTTCTTTAAGGGAAAACAGTATGTATGTATGTATGTATGTATAGGAAAAAAACATAGAATATATAGGGTTTGGCACTGTCTGTGGTTTCAGGCGTCCATTGGGAGTCTTGGAATATATCCTCTTATATAAGGGAGATTACTATAATACACTAAACCCACATAAAGATTCCTGGTGTTTTAGGGAAAGTCCTAATTAGCCCAAACTTTTGGATTGGTTGAACTATTTCCAAGCTCAGTAGCAAACCCATGGAAAACTGATTTCTAATAAACCTCTCTGCTGTGTCTTTTACCTCTTAATATAGTAATCATAGATATGTTTGTACACTGAAACATCATCTAATAGAACTCCAACTTTGATAAACATGTTACTAAGAGGATATTAAAATTACCCAAAAGGAAATATAAAAAATAAAAATAACTATTATTGAGGGTTTCTATCTTCCACTCATTGTGCTTAATACTTTACATGTTATTATGGCATCTTATTGTCACAACAAACCTGAGATGGGTATCATTTACCCCATTGGGTAAATGGATGGGGAAACAGACTGGAAGCAGCTAAAAAACTTGCCAAGTTCATGCCAGAGAGTAAATGATTGCACCAATAACCCACATCTTGTCTTCTCAGTCCACTAGGATCATGTTTTCTGATTTGAGAATCTAAAAGTTCTTTCCAGAAACATTGTGACCTCTTTGGAAAACTTCTTTAAGAATTGACCTATTTTACTTAAAAAGTTTCCATTTGCTCTGAATGTTAATCTAAGATTTTAAACTCAAATCTTGGCCTTCAACACTCCTTCAACTCCCCCTAAAAAAAAAAGGAAGTAACACACCTGTCATTTAGATCTTTTGAGAAAATATTAATAGGAACTAATCAGCATACTCTGAAAGACAGGATTGGGAGTTCAGAGAGACCTTTTGGCAATGATCCATTTGAAGTGTGTTCCTGGAACATATTTATTCACATTTATATCTTATCCAGTCAGCCAATCAGCAAAAATCTACAAGTACCACCTCTCTGCCCATGCCTGGGGTCAAGCAAGTGCTTCCCTAAAAATGGAACCAGTTTGGTGGCAGATTAGAAGTTCTCCTTGCAATTCCCCAAGAGGGATTTTGTAAAAGACTCTCCCCTCAACTTCATTGTCTCCTAGAAACACCTACTAGTGCCTTCTTCCTTCTTGAAACCCCAAATTCCCTAGTCCTGCTTGAGCAACCCTATAATGTAGCATCCCAAAGATAGAGTGTAGTGTGTATCCCAGAATGCCAAACCCCCAGAAGAGGATTAGCACCAAAGTGTAATATTATACAGTAGAAGTAACTGCTACCTTACTCAGGTGCTGGGCTCTGTGATAAATACTTGACAAGTTTTACTTCAGTTAATTCCTATGACATTGCTAGGAAATGTATCTCTCAATATCAACGCTTATCAATTGTGTTAACTACGGCTTACAGACCTAAGGAATCTGAAGCCCCTGCTCTTAGCTACTATAATTTCTCTCAGGATTTAATAGTTGTCGTTTCTTGAAAAATTAAAGATCTGTGGCCTACACTGAGCTACAACACTGTTCCTCTGAATTCCCTAATTTCAACTTTAAAATACAGCAGTTTCTTTCTTTTGGGTTATACTTACATTTCCTTTGCTCTCCCCAAAGCAAACGATTCTATTCAAAGGTAAAACTGTATACCTAAACTTTGCAAAACTCTGTAGTTGAGACTCTCTCAAGTTCCCATGGAATCAGATAATTCTTATCAAATCTCCTTGAAGATAAAAGGACCACACGGTTACAAAGTGCAAGTAGCAGCACTGCATTGAAATGCAGGGGTACTTCTATGTACCTACTCCCTATCTTAGCACTCAGCGTGGCAGGGGGTTGGAAGGATTTGAATTCTGAATTTCTGTTAGAATAACATCTCCCAAGAACAAGCCCTGATTGTACTACTCGTTCCTGTAGAGAAAAATGAGGAGCTTATCATGCAGGTCTTTGTCAAGATAATACCTACACCTGTTATCAGGCTGAAGATTTAGACACTTCTGGATGAAATGTGGTCTGCTGTGTGCGGGTTAGGGAGCAAGGTTGAGCTACAAATTGCTTGGAAGCAAGCTGATTTAACGTTGCCATGGCAAAGCAAAGCCGACAATGAAAAGCTTTTACATTAATATTTTCTAAGTCCTGTTATGATAGGATTGTTCAGCCAAGGGACATCTTTTTGTACTTCCACTGACATGCCCAGATAAAATAATAAACACTAATTACAGAGTATTATAATGATTTCTGGGCTTTGCCTCAGAGGGGCGTATATCTGGCGAGGTAATTACTTCTCTGACAGATAGGTGTTTACAGGAGAATTGAGGATGATGAGTCTAGTTTATTGCCTGCTGATGAGACCACGGGGGAGGAAGGTCACGAGGAATGCTTATTAAGACCATTCTAGTCAACTGTTTTTCAATCAAAATCAAGGTTCCCACCCCCCAGTTTCAGTTTTAAGAAGTACTTCAAATGGAAATGACACACTGATTCTTAGTGGTGGGAGCCTGTTACTTCAGGGAAGTGACTAAGTGATAAGAATCTGTTCTCAGGTTGAAATGGAAGTTTGCATTTTTAAAAATATGACTTTGCCTACAGTGCTCTAAAGTTCATTCCTAGTACAAAAGAGAGGGCCAGATATTTTTATTACACTTACATTCCTTGAGAGATTATTTTTCCCTTAACTAATTCATATTCAAGTTCCTACATGATTCTGGACAACAGAAGTTACTCTGACCCCAGGGAATTATTTTCAATAGCATTTTTAAATTTTTTTTTATTTTTAAATTACAGCTGATGTACAATATTATTAGTTTCAGGCATATAACTCCATGATTAGACAGTTATATAACCTATGAAGTGATCACTTCAATAAATCTAATACCCATCTGACACCATATATAGTTATTACAATATTATTGACTATATTTCCTAGGATGCACTTCACATCCCCATGACTACTCTGTAACTACCAGTTTTTACTACTGTTTTTAACAACTTTTTTATTGTATTTTTCCCATTGCCATTTAGCCCCGTTATACTCCCTCCCCACCCCTGCACACACACCCCCGCACCCCCCAAACGCCACATTGCTGTCCCCTCCCTTTTTCAACCCAGGGAATTTATTCTCAAAAGTAAGAGCACCTGTGCCATATCCTCTGGAGGAATGCATCCCCTTCCTAACTGACTTTGCCCAGAAGAGGGGATGGTAATTCTCTCCCCTTGTTGTTTATTTGTAGATAGTAAAGGATATATTGAAGGGGGGAAAAATGTAAATCAGAGACTTCAGAGCAAAGGGTTGGTGGGTAAAAGCTAGCTAAATAAAGCTCTCTCAAAAATGTGAAAATGTACATGTGTACTGCCCTTCTGGAAATGTCCTGTCTTATTAAAATGATATGCTTTCAATGTCACCCCTTATATTCAATTTTCCAAAAATGACATGGTGTCAGCACTTCCCCCAAGCCCCACTACAAGTATAAAGATTCAAAGATAAAAAACAGGTTTATATCTTTAAAACTAAACTATGAAAAATTATTGTATTCCAAATCCTGAGTAGTGATCCCTGGGTTTTGACGAAATATAAATGTCACAGTATAGTTCCCTCTTCAGGTTACTAAACAAATTCAGATACTGTTCATAAAATAAGATTCTCTCCAAGGAGTCTGTGTGGTGTTTGGTACTATAGATAATCTAGGATCACTTTCCATGTCTTCTAAAAATGCTCCAAGGGAAATTTATCCATGCCAAATATAGGTATTGGAACATTTACTTCTGGCATGATAGACGTCCTTATATGCTTTGTAGAACAGACTATATTTCCATTTCCCCCCTAACTACAGATACTTTTATCCTGTTCAATATGGTATAATAACAAAACAAATTCATATAGTACTGATGTTTATTTAAGATACAGGGTTTTTTTTCAGTGTTTTTCAAACCACCACCCCTCCCCAAAAAAATGTTTGCTTCTCTACCTTTTACATAAGGTTTGCTGTTTCCCTTATAGAATTTACCGAGTTAAACTAAACACAGAGTGGAATGATCAGAATTTAATTAGGTTTATTTGTTGTTCAGTTTCTTCCCTCTTATGAAGGAGTGAATCCCTGGATTACTCCTAGATTGTGTCAGAGACACGTGAAAATTTAAAAAAAGAAACTACAGAGAGGAATTTTTGTTAATCATGTAAAGCACCTGTGCTTTTCCAAAAGCCGAAAATCATTCCTTGTCTTTATTATGATGAGTTAACAAGATGAATTCATCTCTAGAACTCTATAAAACCTAAAGTGTGATAAATGGCCCCAAGAATATAACCTCTCCTGGATCACACTTGTTATTTTGAAATTCTCTGGGGAAACTGGAATTTTATGGAGGTATTATTTGCATCCTGGTTATTCAACTAGAGGATTTAGTCTCCTCAGGAGAACTGAATCCTGAGGGTAGCCTGAGAGCTGATCATTTTAATCTGGAAGATTTTTCATAAACAAAGGAAATGGAGTTTTAGTAATTGAAGCAGTTTTTCCATGTGTATCATGTTTTTGTATTTCAGTAAGTGCTGAGCTGTACAGTAAACACAGCAACTGGAGAAAAGTTCCTAGTTTTGAACATATCCACTGGATTTAAGTATTGTTATTTATCCTAATGAACCCTTAAGCATATGCTCATTGTGATTAATATAAAAGATTTTGTGTAAAGGTGTCTAAAACATATTTTATACAAAAAATATAAACCAACTTCTATATGATTATATCTTTCATTTTGCAGTGACAGCTGATATACAATATTAGTTTCAGATGTACAACACGGTGATTGGACATTTGCATACCTCACAAAGTAATCACCCCATAATTCTAACAGGACCCATCTGACACCATACATAGGGATTACAATATTATTGACTATATTCCTTGTGCTGCACTTTACAATCCCCTATTATTAGAACTGGCAATCGGCACATTTTAATCATTTTCACCTTATTCACCTTTCCCCCAATCCAAAATCATCTTCTATAATTCTAACACTTGGGTATCAACCAAGACTTATTTAGCATCTTCGTATTAAAATGTTTAAATTTATCACCTACAGGTACCCATAACTAAAGTAGTCTATATCTACACTAACTATAAGAATGTTTAATATTCAGCTTAGCATTGGCATGTAAAATTTATAAGTTCAACAGAAAAATTTTTCAGTGTCTTTACACTTCCTAACCATAGGACTATAGACAAAAATAATATGGCACTGAGGTGAATGACTATTTTGACAAACATTTTTGACACTATCCTGGGAGATCTGAAACACCATATATTTAGAGCTGTGATAATGATTTTAATTTTTAGTTCCATCATTTCAAGTTTCAAATAGAAGCACATCAGCAAACAAGAATAAAAGTTGATTCAGTATTGTTGGCAGATGTGAGAAAACATCATCACTTATCATATGAAAGCCTTAATTGACTTTCTCTTGAATCACACAGACATTATGTTCCTGATCTGTTTAAAAATGGGTGTTTAATACCCAAATCTTTGAGTTATTGTTGATTGTTTTCTCTTTTCTGGTAACATTCCCACCAAGCAATTTGTAAGAAAGCAGATGCAGAGGGATCGGGTGAGGTATTATTGGATTTCCATGTGGAATAAGCTACAAGCTTGTTTGAGAAAAGGGTTTCCTGAACTCTACAAAAATGATAAAATCAGTTATTACAAATGAATTCTCAAGATTATATATTTTGTATATTTTTTATTTTCTACCTATTTGTGGATGCTCAATCAAGGTTTATATATATTCATTGATTTTTCAAGTCTGATTAGCTTTAAAAAACAACTTGAATCTTTATGCTCATTCCCCCAAAAATGTTACCCACAATTAACATTAAAGTCATGATACCAAAATGACTGGTGGCAGAGCCAGATATAGAAGTCAAATACTATCAGGGCAAAATTATAAACTCGACTACATCTGCAGGTATGATGGGTTTCAGGATAAATTGGTGCATTAGGCACAATTTGAGGGGGGCATCAATCAACTGTAAGTATAAATATGATTATCTGTTTTTTAATTCAGGAAACTGTGTTGTTATGTGAACATAGTAGGTGAAGGAAATAAAGCCATGAAAGAATGTACCACCGGTGTCAGGTGAAAACATACACAGCGATAGTAACTCTCCAAAGATCACTTCTTTTTCCTGCTTTTGACAGTTAGTGGGATAAAGTGGTCTATTATTAAGTGGGCAAGCTAGAAAAATCCTTTAGTCAAAAGGAAGACTTTGTTATGAGAAATGCAGGTTAGCTCAAGATTAAGGTAGTATGGGTGAAAGTCATTACCTGTGGTCTCTAATACTGTTCTCTTGGAGTCAAAACTACTATGATACATGACAGTGTCAAATCCTGGGCCTTGGATGAACCCCTAAGGGTTGTCTAGTCCATCACCTTGCTGTTGGATATGATTGCTTTAGACCATTCCCCAAGGAAGCTACCACATTCCTCTGCAGAAAAGAAATTGGATTCTTGACAAACAAAACCAAGTATTTATATTTGTTATACACATATACTGCTATTATAGATATTTGATATACGTATAACACATAACAGATATATTTGGGAATAATAAATTTCCAACCAAAAAAAGTTCACAAATGTAAGATCAAATATGTCTTCAGGGGTTTTTTCCTTCCCATTTTATTCTTTTGCTTTCTACTGTATGAGTTATCTTCCATCCCCATTGTGCTTTTATTAAAAATGTTAATACTCACCATTCCTGGAATTTCCCAGTGTTTGGGTCTTTAAATATCTATTGCAAGCATAATCTCTGTAACCTACTAATGATTCACAAAAATTCTCAGGTTAGCAGTTTCCAGACATCCATGCCAAGAGTCTCACATACCCCTGGGTCTGTAGGCAGTCCTGCAACATGCTCACACTCGCCTCGGTGCCCCCATCGCTCCCTACCTCACTTCTGCTGCCTTGCACACAGTCAGCATTTCCATAGTTCTGCACCCTTCCTATCCTTCCTGCTTTTCTTCCCAGCACTAACCTCCCATGTGTGAAAGACATTCTACTGGAAGAATGACCTACTGCAGCATTTTATAAAGTCATTTTAAACATATTTGACATAAGGATGTCTGCCCAGTCACCTGCCCATAGAGGATAAAGGAAATGAGTTTGAGATCAAAGACATACATATTATTGCAAGCCCCCATCATGGCTAAGTTCTTAACCTGTCTTTATCTCACATCCATTTTCAGCACTTTTGCTGTCTCCACTCTCCTACCCTCCTTGTAATTATCTGAATATTTTATTTAATGGGAATCCCTCACAAAAGGAATAGTTTTGGCCATATTATATACTTTTGCTTGAAGACACAGTAATTTTCAGGGACAGCAGTCGCCCAGAGAAGCAACTGGGAATCTAGTGGTAATTCATAAGTAAAGATCTGCCTCTTTTTTCTGCATCAGATACGTTTGCTGGAGAGGTCACTAAACTGGGTTCTAGTTGCAACTACACCATAATCCAAACCATAACCTTAGACAAGTCACGTAATTTGTCCAGGCATCCATCCAATGAAAAAAATTAAACTATTTGACATGTAAGGCCTCTTCCTTCCTTAAAAATCAATGATTCTATTACTTTTTTTTAATTAGGTAAGATTTATAAGACTGGCCTATCAAAGGAAATTGCTGTAAAAATTTAAAATTATACTGAAATATTTCAACCATGAAGCTTTTTAAATGTCAGAAATGTGGATATTTGGGGAATATTTCTAGCCAGTCATAATCACTGCTTTCTTACTCTTTCTATGTGCATTTGATTAAAGATGATACATAGGTAAAATTCTCTTTTTATATGTATTCTATTGGTGGTGCCAGTTAAAATTTAAATTGCTCATTTTAAAAGTTGTTTATAATGTCAATGCATTCTTAACAAATGCCTAAATGATAGTTGCTAGGAGAGAGGCTAAAATGCCAATCAATGGTCTTAGAAATTTCCATAATATCTAATTATGTATAGATTCAGACTATTCATGCTTGGCATAGAAGTAACTGCTGAAAATTAGAATGGTCTGACCAATATATGCAAGTAAGTGGACAATTTTAACCCTTTTCTTAGGAAATGCTTTTTATTATGAGCATTTTTAAGTGATACATTTAATCCAAAATCTTTGACATTTCCTAAAGACCATTAAGTTCTCAAACACTTAATTTCATTGTTACAGTAACACAAAAGAACCTCTACATTCTTTGTCACTAATTTTTCTTGCACTACATTGTATGGAGATTTAAACGTGTGCGTATGTGTGCGAGCGCGCAGAGCTGTGGGGGCGGTCGATGGGGCTGTGTGAGAAAATGCCAGCCAGGACCATGTACTTTTTTTCCCGTTCCTTCATCGCTGTCTCTCAACACCAGTACCTTGACCTGTGTCCTTTCTCTCTTCAGCACATACACATGCACCCTTAGTCATGCTTCTTTCAGAACAAAAAGAAAGAAATCCTGATGATTTCAGGGAAGGATTATATACTTGAAACAGTATGAATTTTGTAGTAGTGGAAACTTTTAAGAAGTGTTTTCGTGTTCTAGTCACAGGAAAATTTATGGAAGCAGGTATTTTAAATCACAATTTCCGGGGCTAAATATAGTATAAAAACTATTATACAAGGATATGATCCATACATACTTGATCTCAGCCCTCTTTTGCAATGTCTGTGATGCATCTAAGTGCTATTGCTTAACAAACTCCAAGAGAACTCATCTTAGAATGCCATTAAGGATATGTATCTACAAGGCTAGAAACCTGATTATCCTATAATGTTCAGAAAAATATTCTTCATAAGTAGATTTATCCTATTTCTTCATTACTCTCCATGACTATTTGCTTCCAACAGAATTGTATATAATCAAGTTATTTTCATTCACATCTATAAACCCTGATAAAAAATGTGGAAATATTCGTTTTCTGACTCAAAGCACATTTTGAATAGACTGTAGAATATCTTACTAATCAAATCTTTTAGCAACACAAATGTCAGCCATAGTTTTTGTATAAAGGCATTGAATTCATCACACTGTTAAATTCTAATACAAGCTACCTATATTTTTCCCAGTATTGTGTCCTACAACAGACCCAATTAACTCTAAATTAAATAAGACACCCAATGAGAACTGAGAACATTTGTTAAGTTAAAGTAATTTAAAACACTGCCATTAGCTAAGTGCTTGATGTATCAGGCACTAAGTGCCCATCTCACTCTCTGAGGTAGGTATTGTAACTATCACCATTTTGCAGATAAGGAAACTGAAACTTTAAGAGCTTAAATAATTGTCCATAAATTCTAGTTCCACCTCTATAATTAAATCATTTGTCTGGTTCTGAATCACTGTCCTACACTGTACTCTGGCAGTATACTTATATTTGGGTGTTCTTTGCTTTGTTACCATAAAAATGTAGCCACCCATCTTAATCATTGAAAAGATTTGACTCCAAGTTCTAGCACATGTAATAGCATGCAATTTTCAGTGTAACTCTGGAAGTATCCACAAATATTTTGCTCAATTTCCAAGCTCTTCAAGTTGCACTCAAACCCTTTAATGTGCTCCATTCCCACCCCTCAGTGCAGATTATGTCACTAGGGGCAAGGCAATAATCATTACTTTCAACATAAGTCACCATCACTAGGCCCAGTGGTTAAACAGTTGTTCTCAGTCTCTGGAGTGCATTAGAATGTCCTGGGATACTTATTAAAAATGCACGTGCCTGGTCTGCCCCAGTGATCTGACTCAGTATCTCTGGCATAGGGACTCAGGTATCTGCATAGTAACAATCCTTAGTTATTCTGATGCAAAATTCTTGAGAAATCACCCTCTGGGGTGCAGCTTAAAAATGCACAAGAAAAACGAAGGGCAACAGTGGTTTCTGAACACACAGTAAAAGAAGTTTTAAAAAAATCATTCCCATCATACCCTTTGCAACAGCATGGATGGAGTTGGAAAGCATTATGCTAAGCGAAATAAGCCAGGCAGTGAAAGACAAATACCATATGATCTTACCTTTAACAGGAACCTAAACAACAAAACAAAGAAACAAGTAAAATACAACAAAAGACACTGAAATAGAGGACAGGTAGTCAGTGACCAGAGGGGAGAGGGGAGGGAATTTCAGGGGAGAAGGGAAGGGTTTACAGGAACAAATATAGAGGACACATGGACAAAACTAGGGGGGTTGGAAAGGGGAGGGAAGAGGGGAGGAATGGGTGGGTGGGCTGGAATGGGAATAAAGGATAGAAACTGTACTGAATAAACTAAAATAAAAAATTTAAAAAAAATCATTCCCAGTTCTGAACTGTATATACTTAGCAATTCCAGAATCATGCTTAAAATTTTTCAAACATCCCCTGGGAATGAAGAATGACACAGTCCATAAATCATTAACTCCAAAGCATGTATTCAGGAGATAGCCAAGAGCTAACGTGGCCCGTTTTTATTATTTCATCAATGTGGAAAAGATGCTGCCGAGAGCAGGGAGACGTTCTCTCTCATACTCATGGAGACAGAGTCTGGTCCCTCACCAGTTACAAGTAGATGGTAAGAATTACAAATGATTACACTACTTAGGAAAGTGAGAGGAAGAAACAGATGAGTTGTCTTTATTCAGGATGTTTGATTTGCTGTGATCAGAAACCAGAGAATTTAAAAACACCAGGGAGTACACACCTGCACATGAGGCGTGGGAGACAATGGGCAGCATGCTCAGATGTCACCACTGAAAACGAGGCCATCCAGCACAGCCAGGTCTGCAAGCCGTGCAGAGAACACCGATCCCCTGTGGGAAGCTTTCCAAGTTGTATACATACATCTTAAACTCTTACTCAGAATGTGTCACAGCCACACCGCATGAACAGCACAGGTCCCCACAAAAAAACATGCTCTGTGAAGGGTGGGTATCAACAGATGCGTGAGACACGGCAACCTGCTATGAATGCTTGTCTCTCTAAGGAAGGACCATTTAGGTGTTGGTTTGTGAAAATATATCTGTGGCTGCCGTATTTTCAATCTTCTAAAATATATGTTTAAAATACCCTAAACAGTCAAGTTTCCATGGGATCACTTTGGAGTATTTGAAAATAATCCCAAACCGTTTTCTAAAAAATGTTTTCATTTCCTAGCATACCTACAAAAACCACATCCACTTTTTGCATTGTGAAAAACTACAGTAGGAAAAACAAGTAATATACATAGATGTCATAATCTATAATAAAACTCTTAGCTGTACAAAGATTATATAAGAATATGACAAATAGTATAGATTGCTGATACATAAGTGAGAATATACACTGGTTTACAGCAAATGAGAACAGAAAGAGGGAGGATAATTCTTCATTCCCACTTGACCCCATCTGTGGCATATACTTTACTTAGAGTATAAGAGACAAAAAATACAGAAGGAGGCAAAATACCAGGAGGCAAACCAATTTAAGCTGCTGCAAAACTTTAAAAGAAATATATGTCTAATATACATAACATAGGGATGATTCAGGAAATTTAATCAAGATTAATGCAGTTCAGTTAATAAAGAAATCTGAGTAAATCTGTTCTAACCATGTCTAGATAGGCAATCCTGAAAACATATTTTTAGACATCTCTGCCATCCTCCTTCCAACTTCCCCTGCCCTATCCCTTTCCAATTTCCTCTGACCTTTGGGCAGGAACAGACTGAGCAAATTCACCAATATTTACCACTCTCCAAACCCAGGTATCTGTATGCTGTTCCCTTCTGGGAGAGTGAGGACCAGAAACAGCTGCCATGTCCACATATACCTGGTTTCAGACTAACCTGAAACTATCGCAGGAACCACACTGAATAGGCAATATGTTATTTGGCTGCTATCTGCTCTAATGCTTTAGCATCTGGTCACATATATTATTTAAAATCAGACAAATACATAAATTGTTCATGCAGCTCAGATAGCTGGGTGATAAGCACCTCGTAAACGCTAGGGGAATATAGCTAGGTATTCGTTTGAATCGCAACAGACCAACAAATATGAATATGATTTGCGATATCATAGAATCAGTTGTCAAAATGGAAATAATATTGCTTTTACTGGGAAGGAAAAATTGAAAACAGTGAAAATGCATCTAGAAAAAATTGCAGGGAGAAACTCAATGTGTCAGGTTTCACCTGTGTAGGCAATTGATACATGCTGATAAAGACAGATTCCTATGACAGTATAAAGACAGTCTGCAGGATGACTCACTATCAGATGAGCCCATTTGAACTCAGAATGATCAGTACCAATCAGAAGCTGATGACACACAAGCCACGCTTTATTCTCATGTCTCATCCTAGAGGTTGATATTTATTTCAGAATTCATACATTTTTAAGATGTTTGACTATTGGGATAGAAACTGATCTATTTGGCTTACTTTATGTTAAAAAATGAACTTGTTTCAGCCCACATGGATAAACTAACACCTAACCAGAATTCATCAAAACAGGTTTCCACTGCATCATTGCATAAAAACACATGATATGTTCTCCCTCTCATTCAAATGATAAAACATCTGGACCATAAATTTAATCTTACCATTGACATATCCACACAAAATTGTTTTGCTATTGACTATATTTAGTCACTAAATGGATTAGCCTGTGTACATAAAATTACCTTCATAATTATCAGTAGAATTAAGGTTAAATAGATGACTATCATGAGAATCCTAATATTTGAAAACTATTTGTACACACCACACACACAACTTTATATCATTTTTAAATGCCAAGATGATTTTAAAGGACCTACTACATAATAGGCATTAAACGCATGTGCCAAATAAATAGGAGAAAAGGAAGGAAAGGGAGGTAGAGAGGAAGACTGATTGGTTATAGAAGAAACATTAATCAGTCATGTCTGCCTTACAAAAAACTCCTGAGTGATTTAATTGTAGATTCATTAGCAAAATAGAGAGCTCAACATTTATTATAGACTTCAGTGATAAGTTTTGATTCATGAAATAAAGGTGTTTCTCCTCCTGGTGTATGTGTTGTAGACACCTTACCGAAAGTGTGTAATGAAAGGAGGAGGAAAGTGCTTGAACAAACCAAGGGGAAAAAAAACAATTTAAGTGGATGCATTATCACAGCAAAAATAAAGTAACTTACAGTAAACTTACAATGCCATCATTCCACACTCAGTGAAGAAAACGAATATTCAGGGTTTCCTAAATTACTTCTCAGCAATAAATTCAGGAAGACTTATTTTTATAGTCCACAAGATAGCCATTAACTATTTTTGTTATATTATGTCTGTAAAATACTCAACACTCTGTACACTAAATTAGTTATTGCACCTAAGAGCATAATGTTTAATTAATGTTCAGATATGTAGTTATCTATAACCACTTCTAAACCCAATGTTTTAATACTTTAGAAACTGAGGTATTTATTACATTGACCATCTCAGGGTTCAGAATATGATAACAGATTTCAAGTTAACTGTGAGTTCTCTAATGATGACTGGTTTCCTCTGAGATCACCTCACTACAGAAAGATTGATGTGGCTTCTGCCCTTAAATGACACTTCGTATTTCACTTGAATACATATTAGGACAATATAATTGATAATTTTGCAGCATATTTAAAGTAAATATTATGTCAGAGTCACCTCATGAGATTTTAAAAATACGGATGCCCAGCCTCTAACCCAAGAGAGACAGATGGTTAAAGGTCAAAGGAAGCAATTATTTTAAAAATTTTCTCAGGTGAGAGTTTCACACTTGCAGATGCCGAGCTGCAGCACAGTCACGATACCCGTGGAAGCCGAAGCCTCACCTCCCACGTGGCCCCTCCAGCTAGCGGGGCACCTCAGAGGAGAGCTGCGCCCAGGCCAGCACCAGCAGCTCAGCCACCGGCACCAGCTCCACCATCTGCTGTGGGCTCACCTGCTGCCCCTCGCTGGCAGCCAGGTCTCATGGCCCAGATGGCAACCACTGCAGCTGGGGTGGCTGTGGGCTCTTCTGTGGGCCATGGCCACATGCTAGGTCACGCCATCACATGGGGCTTCAGTGGAGGAAATCATGTGAGACCTCAAGGCCTGACATCACTTACCAGGAGCCTCAGGGGACTCAGCCTGCACATCAGCAGCAGCAGTTTGGCCCTTGCCACTGAGATGAAACAGTTTTTGGAGTGTGCACAGAACCAGAGTGACCTTAAGCTTTATGAGGGTTTCAGCGAGATGCTGAACAGTGCAGACTTGCAAATGGATTAGCCAAATCAGGAAATTCGTATTGAAGAAATGGAAAGCCATTTCTCATGACCAAGTTAATTTAGTATAAAGATATAATTGATAGTGAAAGAATGAAACTACCAGTCAAACCTCTCCTATCATTAATAGTCTCCTTGCCTTAAAACTGCAATAGAAGAGAGTGTTCTTACTATACAGAAGTTCACTGAGGTGGTATTGAGTCTGGGGCTGGGCAAATGTTTGTGTGGCCTCCTTAAACCAGCTTTTGTGATATTACTGTTTGTGAATCAATTAGAATAAAGTGATTTTCTTCCAAAAAAATAAATAAGATAAAACTTTCTCATGTGATACTAATCTAGTACAAAACTAGGTTTAAGGAAGTCATCATTCTTTTTATGATTGAAAAAGAAAAAACAGAGCTCACAGAATAGAAGTTTTATAAATTATATAATGAGGCTAAGGGACATAATCGCAGGTTAAATGGAGCTAACTGTGGCTCAAAAACTTTGTGTGGAGCTGTCTGAGAATGAGATTTTTCAGTCTGTCAACCAATACTGGAGCGTTTATTTAGTGCCAGGCACTATCATATAAATACTAGGAATGGAGAGCTTAACATAATCTTAACAAATTTATATTATGGTAGGGAGAGAGATCATAAGAATTTTTTTTATAACAGAAGCCTAAAAACAGAAAAAGTTTGCAATTACCTTGTTACCAACAAGCACTATGAAGATGACAAATGGAATAAATATTGTAAAAGATGAACACAAAGATGCGACTTAGCCCTGGTGAGTGAACAGAGCTAGTTGAGAACATGGAGGAAAGTGTTTCGAGCAACAGGAAGCTAGTGCCAAGGTCCTGAGATGAGAAGAAACTGTATGTCAGCGGAACATCTAAAAGGGTGACAGGGAGACCTTGGGGCACCACTGGGAGAGTGTAGGGTATTCAGTCTGAGAGGCAGGCAGGCCGGCGTCAGCTCCTGCAGGGGCTTGCAGGTTGTGTGAAGGAGTGTGCATTCCAGCTGCACTGGGGAGCATGGTTTTAAATGATGATGAGGAGATCCACCCACCCTTGGAAGTGCTGCTCTGGTTGCTGGCTAGAAAGTATCCTGGGGAGGGGGTCAAAACCAGAGGCCGGAGCCCCACATCAGCAAGATGACAGTGGCATAGTGCTGGGATTCTAACTGGCCCTCTATATGGCACAAATAATGATTTTTCTTCATCATTCTTTAAGGACAAAAACTCCAAACTGCAAGTCTTACAGATGAGGTGGGGTGGGATGATGTGATTCATAGATCACTTTTATAAGTGTACCTGATGTTCCAGTCCCAACAGCTTCCAATCTAGGAAAAGCTTATACAGTGGTTTCTGCTAGCAACAGTAAATTTTCGCTCACTATGTAAAGTTGCAATCTCTGAAGTTCTTGAGTCTTAGGAATTTTGGTGAATTTTTAGTCTTGTAACTGAATGAGGTTAGGTTATGTTAACACTACAAACATTAGATTCTGAATTGCTGTTTGAAACTGAAAGTTGACCTTCTAACTTGAATTAATTTCTAAATACAATGTATTTCTTCTGTTACTACCAATTACATTCCGTTTGTCACTTATCGGGAAAGCAATCGGTATGCAGTGTCGTCTGACCCACAGAACACAGAGAAAGAACGTTGGGCAGGGAGGGCCCTGGTTTCAACACAGGCTGCGCTCCTCTGAATGACCTGGGGAGATCTGCTCAGACGCTGCCGAAGGGATTTTACCCTTCAGGGAGTTCAGTTCTTAACCTCTGGCTGCATATTGTCAGCCAACTTAGTTTTCCTGATGAACGGGGACGAGATGTTACATATGGCTCATGTGTCTTAATGCCTGCTCTGTTGGGAAACACCATGGCATAGGAAGCCAGTAAATACCTGCTGAACAAACTAACACTTAATAGAATACGGTCCCTCTACTCCAGAGGCCAAGAATAAAATAAAATAGGCTTTAAAATATTATTGAAGTAATGTTAGTGCATATAAATCACACAAGGTGTACAATATTTTGTCAACAACAGGGACATATTGAAGCATTTGCAAACAAGATTTATTAATGAGGAAAATTTTCTGGGAGAACTCATCTAAAGCACTATTTCAAAAAGAAAAGGTTTAAGTATATGAAATGGGCATGTTTTATAAACAATGAAGTTTGAAAAGAAGGGAAAACCTGATATTAGGAAGCAAAAGACCACAATTCTTTCTGTTGCACAGTGATGACTTCAACAGTATTTTTGTCACAGCCCTTCTAGCCAACCTGTCCCCAGACCTCCACTCCAAATCACTAGCTCAAGACGGCCAGACAAAGAACCAGCCCAGTGCATCACATCGTGAAATTTCAGAAAGTCCCCACTGTATCTCTATTTAGTCAATGTTGGCAACCCTAATACAGAGTCCAGTATTGCTGTTCCTGGTCTCCTTTGAAATTCTGGAATCTTAGAATCCTATTATTTCAAAGATAGAGAATTGGAATAAGGCATGAATGAGAGGAAATGTCGATCCTTTCCTTGGTCTTTTCAAGTTTTAGAAGGTTTTTTCATATTGTTATATTTAAGTGCAGATGGCTATATGACATTGTAACGAGTTATCTGTGGTATTTTTAATGGGTTTTTCTTGGGGGGTACCTTTTAAAATGTCAAGCATTGTCTGCAGTAGATAATTTGATAAAAGATAAAGTAAAAATTCATGTGATGTTATTTAGAAGTTATATTTAATTTTCTCTAGAGGTCAATTAAAGTGTTAAATTTATTTCCAAAAAGAAAAAGTCAGACCTCCATTGGCTTTATCTATACCGGGAAGAGTCCACATGTATCTTCATGAGATACATGTAACAATGTATCAAAGAGAAAGCGGAATAATTCTTATCAAGTACATTTGATGATTGCTGATGAATTTGTTTTCCATTTTCACACATAAATGAGTAAACAGATTAAAATTCTCACACAGTAGATATGGCAGAGTGAAAAAGTGGCTCTCAAGCTTTGGCGTGTCTCAGACCCACCGGTAGTTCTGGTTAAAATGCAGGCGCTGGCTCCACCTGGGGCGGTGCCCAAGAATCTGCTTTCCACACACGTCCCCAGGGGATGCTGGAGTTGATGGTACTGAGGACCACAGGAATGCTTAAGCATCCCCTGCTTCTCTTGAGCAATAATTTTTTTAATTTGTTATATCCACAAGAACAATGTCTTGAGAAAAGCTCTTATCAACCTTTAACCACATTCCTGTGCAGCTCTGCTAGGCAAACCAAACTGACTTGAATGCAAGCAAAGCGTTTATCTGAGCCTCTTTCTCTCTAAAGCCAAGACTAGAACACACCCAATCCCACCTTTTCTTCTATTCTTGGATCTCCACTTTTCCTCCAGGTATACTAGCTATCCTCTCACCCCTCCATGCCTAACTTAACCTTTATCTATTTGCAGACATAGTGTGACGATATAGACAGAAGTGGGCAGAGGGGCGTAAGGCAAGTTACTGAGTTGAGCCACAATTTCTCTACCAAAACAAAGACAATAGCTACTTCTCCCAGCTACTGTTACTCATTAGATGAAATGCTATGTGTGTGGCATCAAGCATAATGCCCAGCACACAGGATGCCTCCTCTCCCACTGCCTGCAGAACGAGCTTCCATCTTTCTAGGACTTCCAGCCTCTACATGTCATTACATGAGTCTCCCCATCAACTGCACTTAGTGACACTCTCCCCAAACACCCCAGACTGTCCCTGACAGAGAGTGAGAGAATGAAGATGCCAGGTGGGGCTCTCAGGTCTTCAGAGAGCAGAGGGACACAAGGGGGACGGACGGGTGCTTGCCTGAATGACAGGCAAGGACCAGAGGTCAGAGCTATAGCACTTTGTAGCCACTGTCGTCCCATCAGGCTGAACAGCTTTTGCTGCAGGTAGTGGCACCACCTGACAGAACACACCAGGGGGATGAGGGATACACTGTTAAAAGGCAGGCGTTACTTTGTTCACCTGTTTGTAACTCACGGTTGTCTGTGCTGATGCTGTGCATCCACGGGACATGCTAGCGTATTCAGATTCCATGAAGTCCATGCATGAACCTCAAATAGTCACATCTCCAATCCAAAAGGGGAATAAATACCTTTCTTAGATTTTCATTCACCCTTGAGACAGTATCACAGTAATCTATGGATTCAAGTAATCGGCCCAGCAAGTTTGACGAGCACTACGGTAGCAGTTAGGGAATGTCACCCAGGTGCCATCTCTAATAAACAACCTGGCCTTGAATAGACTTCAGCAGTTTCTTGTGTCTATTACCCTCATCGGTGAGGTGGACATAATGCCACATGGCTCATCTACATTTTATCATTATTACGATATATGACAAATGCTTCAAAAAGCCAAACAAGGGCATGCATAATGCTGGTGGTAAAGTTGAGCCAAGTATTATTACCTAGAATGGAGTCAATTCTCAGCTTCCACGTATACCGTGTACCAAGAATGTGCTATTATATTCCCATAATACCTTCACTTAGCATTCACGAGGCTAGTAACACAAACCCCCCTGCTGACACAGCCTGTGACAAAAATCCAGGTCTGCCACTTCTTCCACTTTGCTATAAATGTTTTTTCTGAGTACTTTTCTTACTAGCTTATTTGGGTAAAAAAATAATTACTTTTCAACTTATTTCATATGTCAATAGATTACCACATGGAAGATAGATATTAAAAAATTAAATATTAAACTTTTTAGGAAGAAAGAGAGTAAGAAGGTGGACTTCCTGAGATTTTGCCACACCACTACCTGCAGAATCAGCACATTAGCTCTCTCAGAACTGTGGAGCCCTTCACAGGACATTCTGACGTTAGGGTTGACCCTCCAGCATGAGTCGACCTGCTTGCCACCCCGCACAGGTCCACATAATAAGAATTCTTCCCACCAAAAGTTTCCATAACGCTATACACAAACCCCTGGGAATAGCTCCTCTCTTGCCTGGAGGTGTAGACGCCTGTGTGGAGCTGCAATATCGCACTTGACCAGTAGGGGCTGCCATCCAAACATAGGTGACTTTCCTTCCAGTCTGAACAGAAGTTCAAGGTCTCAAGCTTTGGGAGATAAAATCTGGGTTTCAAGTTTGATAAAGTCTTTCACAGCGGTTATCTAGGATTGATCAGTTCTGAAGGCTCTAAATAATTTCTGTTCAAGCTAACTTGAAACAACAAGGCAGCCTGAGAAGCACCCGACTTGGATGGGCAGCTCACGAAGCAGATTTTCACAGGTGTTTCCTCTGTGCTGCAAACCTAAACAGCCCCCTAGTGTAATCACATCTGTGCCGGAGGCACACAAAAACTGCAACCAAAGACGAAAAGAGAGCAAACTCGGTGAAGCTCATGGCTCCCCCAGGGCTGTTTTGATGTAGAGATCTCTGTGAATGCTCATCAAATTCTCAGTGTGTGAGGTAGGACATTGGGAAAAGTTAAAAATGAAGGGAATAAGACACCATATCTACCCATTCTGACATATTTGTAAAGCATTCAAAACACTTGCAGGAAATTCCATGTGACCCCCCAGCATACTAAGGGCCTGAAATAGCTCTTCCAGATAAACCAAAGTCCAGATGAACAGTACACACTTGGGCAATACAGTTAGTTTTGTTAGAATATTGACCACAAACAAAACCATTAAAAAAGCAACTCAAAGAATGGTCCCCATGATGGAGAGCCAGTTAGGTTCTGTTCAAGAGCATTACACCATGAATATGCAATACATCAGAATAAATTATAAAAGGCAGTAAATGATGGGTATATAAGAGGAAAGCCAATAAGGTTTGTATTCCCAGTACTTTATTTACTGGAAAATAGTCTCAAGGTTCATCCTCAGGCTTCAGCCAGTAACTGAATGGAAACAAGACCTTGTATGATCAGGGCTCTCCAGAGAAGCAGAGCCAATAGAATATACATGCTTAGAGAGAGAGAGAGAGAGATTTTAAGCCATGGACTCACAAATTTGTAGAGGTTGGCAAGTCCAAAAGAGGTCGGCTGGGCAGGAGGCTGGAGACCCAGGAAAGGGCTGATCTTGCCGATTGAGCGCAAGGACAGTCTGTTGGCAGCACTCCGTCTGGCTCTTCAGAGGTCAGTCTTTTTATATTGAGGCCTTCATTTGGCTGAGACCCACCTCATTTTAAGTTAATTACCTATTTAAGGATGTATCTCCAAGTACAGCCATATTCCTGTGTACTGGAGCTTAGGACTTCAACACATGAACTGTGGAGAGGGGGCCACAGTTCAGCCCATTACAGACCTGAATGGATATTATGATGATCCAGACTTAAAAAGAGAAAGAAAGAGATGGGAAAGGTTGGTGAAAACATGTGTTCCTTGGCGCAGTGATTCTCCAAGTGTGGTCTCGGGCCCAAGGCCATCAGCACCACCCGGGAAGCTGTTAGAAATGCAAATTTTCAGACCCCACCCGAGATCTACTGCATCTGTGAGTGGGTTCAGCCTCGGTTTTTGTTTTTGTTTCTTTTTTAAATTTAATTGTTGTTCAAGTACAGTCTCAGGTTTAACAAGCCCTCCAGGTGATCCCAAAGGAGGCTGAAGTTTGAGAACAACTCCCTTAGAAGTTGGTTGATTACAAGAACAAGGCCACCTGAGAAATTTTCCAGTTGACGTAGATCTAAACATTGTTTAATCTCTGTATTTTCTTTAAAGGTATAAACTGAATATTTTATTAATGGGCTTTGGAATCCATTTTACTCTTACAAATTGAAACAGAAGCGAGAGCTCCAAGGATAAGCATGATAACAGCACGGCCCAGGAGCCTGGCCTCTGAGCACAGATTTCCAGCAGGGTAAAAGTGAAACTGTGGGTTCCCGATAAAATTAATTTATCAAATACCAGGGCAGTTTAATTGCTGTGTCTGGTCGGAAGCCTCAATTACCTTATGCAATTCCCATGAATGGCAAGCTAAATTATAATGGTTGAACTTAGTAAAATGCATGCTATTCTCTTTCTTAAAAATGAAAAACTAGAAATAGAACTGTTAAGTGGTCACTTTTGAACAAGAATCAAATTTTTGCTCCACTTGGCCTCAAACACCTTTTACAGCCTCCCAGCATTAGCAAATACACTGGTCTACAAAGCTCTGGCCATGCCTCCCACAATACCCTTGGAGAAGCCACACTGAGCATCAGGAGCAAAATGATTGACTTCACCTGTGAGTTATTTCCAAGCCTCAGTGGACAGTGAGATCTACAAATAAGGATACACACAACCTGAAGAAGGCAGCTTTCTCTGAGGTACATATGCTATGTGGGGGCCAGGTACATGCCTCTAACGGTAGAGTTTATGTCCAGGAAGTTTTCCTGCCTTGTCTAGCACAGTCCTCAGAACAAAGATTCAGGTGATGCATCACATTGCATAGTATAAACAGATCCAACACTCATAATTATTTATATGTTATGGGGCAAGAATTGTCCATGCCTTCAGGAAAAAAGATTATTGGTAGAGCCTACCTCTTTATATTGGCTCTCAAGAAAAAGGTGTTGAGTGGTCCTTTTGATTGGACTTGGATCTAGATATACTTCCTTTGTGACACTCTGCTACAGAATAACTGTAATCTTAATATATTTGGGCAGGGCCAATGGGAGTAAGCTTCAGGACTACTTGGACGTCATAGTATTTCACTGTATCCAGATGGAATAGAGAGCATTTTCATGCTGAGCAATTATATCAAGTTTATTGATGGAGAAGTTGATGTTTGTCTGGTGCCACAAAAATAAGAGCAGTCTCTCAGCTGGAAGCTCATGTTCTACACAAACGATCGGGCAATCCATATTCTTTTTCACTCCTCCATGACTCACTCTTCTCTGGGTTTATCACTAGAACTCCCCCTGGGGTGATTTGTTACCTGTGACTTACTCATACTGTGTGGGCCGCTCCCATTAATAATAAGTGAAATCAACTTAAATTTAGCATCAGGAACTATCTTCAAAGGAAAATAGGTTTATAATAGGAACCTAAAAAAGAAAAAAACACTCATAGGCACAGGCAACAGCACAGTGATTACCAAAGGTAAAGGGAGGTGGGGGGAGGTAGCAGTGGGGAAAAGGGGAATAAATGCTGATGGAAGGAGACTTGACTTGAAGTGGTGAATACACAAATAATGTACAGATGATGTACTATATATAGAATTTGTATATATAAAATTCTGAAACCTATAGACTTTTATTAACCAACGTCACCTGAATAAATTCTAATGATGATGATGATGATGATGATGATGATGATAATAATAGCCCCTTATGGTTTTGAGAAGAGTGGCCATGCCACAATGTGGTGAGGAGTGATGATGAGGGAGGGAGGACCCTGCCGCCTGTCATGACTCTTTAGCGTGAGGTAGTAGCCCAGTTACCGAACAGCCACGTGGGTTCTACTGCTCTCTGCCAACAAACTCCAGAAGCAGAGGTTTCATGGAAAAGGAAAGGGATTGTTTGTTTAAGGCTATACAATTTTGGAAGAATAATGGGGTTCTTCCTCAAAGCTTATTTCCTTTAAAACACCCAAAGGCAAATAACCCCTCCATCCTCGGCCAGCTCAGTGCAAGGCTGTGCCTGGAATCTCTTCTCCTGTTTAAAAATATACCATCCTTTGCAACAGTCGTGTGGCTTCCGCAGCAGTGTCAAACTCATTTTCACCAAGGGCCACATCAGCCTCGCGCTTGCCTTCAAAGGGCCGAATGTAATTTGAGAACTGTATAAAAGTAACTACTCTGTAAGTAGGGGCAAGGAGCTCCGCACTGCCACCAGATAGAAACAAGGTAGAGGGCCGGATTTGGTCCACGGGCCTTGTGCTTGCCACCTGTAGAGTGGGTTCCCAGTCACCAGCTCCAGGCTCTTGTGGAGTCTGAAAACACCCGCATCCTTGCGCCTCACCCTCCTTTCCTGCAGTTGCTGCCTACCAGGCCAGCACTTGCATTCTGACCCTCAGGCCTTTGGTTCACCAGTGCCTCTGTGCACCTGGTTGAGCAGGGCTACCCAGCTGCCACAGCTTTCTATGTGAGAGGGGCATGGGACTTAGTGCCTGGCCACATGGTCTCCAGGGCTCACATCCCAGGAACCTCTGGCCCCCAACCCCTGACCAGACTCCTGAGGAGAAGGAAAGAGTTGGGGCTTCCACCTGCGTTCAGTTTTTAAAGTCCCAGTCCAAAATCCTCTGCATGCTATAGCCTGTAGGAGGGTCTTTACTAGATGCCCAAGCACTGTTCATCCAGGCCAGCATCCATCACGCTCATCCGTCCGCATCTCTGCCCTTCCTCCACTGCCTAGATCTCGAAGGTGGGTGGTTTCCAGCTTCACCCAGGGACACCATGTCCCTGCCCTGGACGGAGCATCACCTTTTTATACATGTGTTGTGACATTTTTAGCCCCACACAGACTGTGCAAGCTGCCTCCACTATGACGCGCAGTGCTGCTCAGTTGCTGGGGCAATGTACATGGGCGCAGGGCTAGCTTGTTTACTGTTTCCTCTGGCAGCCTCCTCTTACGGCCCCTCCCACCTCCAGGGAAGGCAGGCTGTCACACCACTTCCAGAGTGCCCCTCCCTGCTCCCCAGCAATCTGGCCAGACTCCCCTGTTACAGCACTACCACCTTTCTGTTCCACTTCCCCTGCCACAGCCCAGTCACCTAGCTTCTCCCTAGATCTGCTTGCCAACCAGTAGTTGGGAAACCATGATAGAAAGGGAAACTTGTGTCCTGGAGTAGTTATCTCCATTTGCTGCACCACTGGGATGGCTCTGATTGCCACACTCTCAGAAGTGCAAAGCCCAAGCTCTGAGAAGAGCCAGAGTCCTCTTTGTGTACACTGCTATCCCGATTCCTGGCCTCACTTGTAGGTGGGATGTGTGCACAGCACACATTGTGAGGTACACCGGTGCTCCTTTGAGGGCCCCTCCTTAAATCAGAAGAGGATCAGATTTCCTACGTTCCTTCAGCTCTTTGTGTGCATGGCCCATGCATAGGTTTTGGTTTCAGAGTGGAAGAGTTTGTCCTTCATCCAGTATACTCAGAGTACATCGCTATCTTCTTTTCTCCATCTTTGATCACATCTCCACCTCCTACAGACCTCTTCTTCCCAGCTCCCTCCTACAAACAACAGTCTTCACTCCCTTAGTCCTGCTCACACTGTCTTCTAACACTGACCACTACCCAAAGATGTGGCTTCCAGAACAGGTTGAGTGGGGAGCCTCGAATACATGGGGAATGTTCCTGACTCATCTGGAATCAGTTTGGCCTGGGTATTACACTTGAATTTAAAGCAAATATATGTGAAGGCAGTTCTGGGTGAGCCACTCTGAACAGGAGATGGCAGTAGCAACCAAGGCATTTGGGCACCCTCTTCCAGTTCTTCTAACAAAGGCATTTCCTATCTGCTGTTAGTCAATTCTGGGCATGATTTTGCCTCACCGAAGCTGAAGTGGCTAAATAATGTGCCCAAGGTTCCAGACTCTGTGGATTTCCACAGCTATTGAAAAAACTAAAAATTGCTCAAATTGAAGACTGAACAAGCAAATGAACACAACAGGGGAGCCATTACTAAGCCTCACTACAAAAGCAAGGAGGAGTCCTCCAGAAAGCACAAACACCCTTCTGAGATTGGCATCAGTGGGATTTTTAGAAAACACAGGATTAGAGGTCTAATGCACATTCTTACTGAGACTTTGAGCAAGTTTTTTAAGAGAGGTGACTCAGCCCTTGCCTAGATGTGGATTAAGGGGGTAAAGAAGTTTCCATAAAAGGTCAAATAATATCATACCCAGGAAAAGTTTGTAAACTATAGCATGCTACAAACAAACATGAAAGGCTTTTTTTTTTTTTTTGGTTTGTCCCTGCACCTCAAAATGTCCTAGGCCACTTTTTTTTTCTTTTTTCTTTTTACTTCCCCCAGGTAACATAGCCAGAAGCAGTTTGGCCGTGCATGGGTCTGTTATTTCTCTGATAATTATGATTTCCCAGAGAGTTATGGCACACAAATTACTCTGCGATAGCTCTATATTCTTTGCTTCATCCTGAGTCTACAATTATGCTCTCACGCAGACTCCTGTCATCTGCTGTCTTGATTTATGAAGCCTTCTGTTCTCTGATCTCCTCATTTCTCACCTCTGCCTCCTTTAAAACTTGCGAAATGTGGCTGCAAGGTCAAATTCCTCATCGCTACAGCATTACGTTCCCAGGTGTAATCATTACTGTCCTGACAAAGCTGGCAGTTCCACAACAGCCAGTTTAACCCACTAGATTGTTCAGCCTTCGCTATTCAACCCCTATCCCGTCGCTTTTGCTAGGACTCCAGAACCACAGTGTTGTGGTTACAAACATCTGTTAATTTGGTTCATGTATTAATTAAAATATTATTTCTAGTCAAGTATGTGATGGATCAAGTGCTGCATATAAATAAGGAAACTGTAACTAATCGTAACCAATCTCCCAGAAAGTTTTCTGGTAACTACCATCGACTTACAGGCTCTTTGCAAAAGTGAGAAACACTATCTAAAATTTAAAGTATTGCAGGATCACTTTGGTATTATGATAGAAGATTTATGAGGCATGCAACCATGTAAAATTATTGATGTAGTTAATAAGGCAGAGACATTATTTCACTCTGACCCACTTGGACCCAGAGTGAATTATATCCACAGTGAAATCAGACCTAACTCGGCTCTGGGGCCTGAATAGCCAACAGGTATAGAAATTTCCAGCACAGCTTTATTAGTGAGTGGGATATAAGTAGCTCATAATCTAAAGCCAGTCCTGTTCTATTATTTATTTTGCTGTCTTGATAATTTTTCTGCACTCATTTGGCTTGAAGGCACAGACATTCCCTGTTGATTATCTTGACTTGGCAGAGGGTTTCTGCTACACATTTCGATTCCTAATATGGTAGCAGGAGAGGGTTTTGTAAGAGTTCCAGCAAGTTTCTCCAGGCCTGTGGAATGCAGTGAGGGAAGAATCCTACAGAGATGAAAACACGAACATTTGCGTTGATGAGGACAAAAATAAAAGGAAAAAAGGAAAAAGGGGATGTCTCTCTGAAAAAATGTTTTTCCCCTTTCTTTCCTGTCGCCCCTTTTTATTTCTAATAAGGTCTTCCAGTTGGGGGCGGATAGAGGCATTAATGTTGTGTTCTTTAATCTCCTATATTTTCATGACCATTTCAAAATCATTTTGAAATGCCTGAGTGTATTTCACAGAAGCAACACTAA
>CM052539.1:66146035-66161127 GCA_028533065.1 Trachops cirrhosus | reverse complement strand
TACTCCAATTTGTTCCTTCATTGTTTAAAAAAGAAGCTACTGCAATCTTGGTTGGAGTTGTGCTGAGCTTGAAGGACAATGCTTCGTGTGTGATTTATGGGGTTTTTCCCAGCCCATTTATCCCACTAAGTTGACTGTCAAGCTCTTGTCTCATCAGAGTGGCAAAATATTTAGAGGGGTTCAAATTTAATTCAGGTGGTCTGTGAACCACAAGATCTGTCTACTCAACTATTTTCATACCAAGTAGGGTATCTTCTATCTAAATTTGTAACTGAGCTGAAAACAACTTTGTGCCTTTAAATATCTAATGATGGGTCACATTTCACTTCACCTGAAGCCAGGGTGATATAGGCTAAGCAGCCAGATCACAATGGGCCAAACAGCTGTTTGTATCACGTCCTGATGGTGGCTAAGTGGAGAACTTCAGATACCTCAGGCACATGCTATCTGTGAATGGGACTGATATATTTTCTTGCTGTGTGTTGAATAAATTACCCTGAAGTAGTTTACCTCTGTAGCTTTTTAATCCTTCCCTTGTACTCAAAAGCCAATTAGTAAATCAAGAGTTAATGTAAGAGATAGTTTGAACGCGACGGTCCAATTAGACTGAAGGACAAAACTCCAGATAACTGAATGCCTAAATACTGAGGTGTAACTAAAAATAGGAGGAATAAAAACAAAGTTCATCCTCTACCAGCAAAACCAAAAATTGAACAATGAGCCACAATTATCTCTTTTTTCTCTTTAGGCCTAAAAATTATTTTCCATATAGGTAAGGAAGGCAAAAACACATTGTTTAAAATTTACATTGAGCTGGCATGGAGCACTTCCCGATGAAAATTTATTGCACAATAACATGGAACAATACATGCCCATAGGAATGTAAGACACTACTGGGGTTTGCCCCTCCTCCAACTTGTCTCGCTCTGGTCTCTTTTTTCCCCTCTGTGGGAGAAGCTATTTAGAGTCAAGCATCATTAAATCAGAATGCAAAGCAAGGAGAAAATGAATATGGGTTCATTGCATTCTGGATGCCACTGAACCACACACAGTTGGTACAAATTGTTATTGTGGTATAAAAATTCATTGTGCATTCCAGGAAGACAAATAATTGGTGAAGCTGGAATATGGGTGTGTACCAAGAAGTGGCCTCAGATGAGGATTGTGTGTGTGTGTTTGCAGGGTGAGGACATGTGTAAATTCTTGTAGTTTATTCTAAGAAGTTGGAATTTTGTCCTAAAGTGGGCATTTCCCAAGAGACTTGCAGCTACTCTTTCATTATATGCAATTTGGCACATTCCATGTGATGTTCTCCCCTCTGCTGCACAGCGTAGCCCCACACCTGTAACCCTGGGAGAGAAGTAAAGCCTTTTTCCTATTCAACAGATCTACAGGGTAAGCAAAGGGAACACTATGATGGGAGCAGCCGTAACTGAGCTGAAGACCCCTTCCCACCATCAGCTCCCAGGAGATAAAAGAAATACAATCAAGACAAGGCAGAGAGGCACCAACTTCCACAGCAATGAATTTTTTTGTAGTACCAGTGGAAAGAAAGCAGAGAACGATGAGGGTTGCAGGAATCACAGAAGGCTCTTGGAGGAGATGATGTTTCCTACCCCCGTCAGATGGAAGGCATAACCTTTAGGGTCCTGATGAAGCAAATGGCAGTAGGACTTCGGGGAACTGTTTCTTCAGTAGGAATGTGCAAACTAGACGTCTCTGGTCTCGTGGGCCCCACAGGACACCCAGGGGCCTGTATCTTTTGCAGGGCCTTGTACTTGGTGTCTGCACCCAAAGAACTTAAATATCTGCCTCTTGTCATTGGCCTTTAATTATATTTTATTTTATTAACTGATTTGGATAAAATTATTTGTTTAAAAGTTATTTTTTAATTATAAAAGTATGGCAAAGTAGTAAGAACAGAAGTATAAAGTCTCTTCTTCCGCCACCATACCCAACCCTTCCCTCCAGAGATAACCACTCTTTCAGGTATATCCTTCCAGAAGTGTTCCATATATGTATGTGTGTGTGTGTGTGTGTGTGTGTGTATCTGTGTGTGTATGCAGACACTGTATACTATGTATACATATTACCATAACATTTTACCTTTTTAAATGTAATTGTGCTATAGTGATAGATCTAAAAGTTTGATATAAGAGGCACTTGGCAACGGCAATCTGGCCTGTAAAATCTGAAGCTCTGTTGTAATACTCTTTACAAAAATAGAATATCAACTGTCTATATCAGAAAAGGGGGGGTCTGGGAAGCAGGGAACACTAGCACCCCTCCAAGAGCCATAAATGGTTACCTACCATTGCACTGTGTGAATGGGCCATAATTTTTTAACCCTTCTACAGTGGTAGATATAGGGATTGTACATAGGGCTCTTCCTTCGTGAGCAATACTCCTCTGAATCATCTTGTACATTTATCTTTGGGTACTTGGACAAGGGAACCTATAGCATAAATGTCTCCAAGTAGAATCCCTGCGTGGAAGGGAATGTTCATGTAAGTGTTAAAATGTTGCCAAATTTCTCTCCCAAGACTTTGTGTCAGCTGACAGTCAGTGGGAGAGACACGTTCCCATGCAGGTTTTCCCTGTAGAAGGTGTGAGCTATGCTGCTACAGAACGAGTTCTGCAAACGTGAGTGTCAAAACCAACCTACCTATTTGCATCTAGGATCCCAGCTACGTATGTCAGTTCAGCTTTCCTCGAGCTTATTATGCCTCAGAGCAGTCTGCATTAGTGGTGCAGCTGAACTACGGAGTGGCATAGTCCCATCCACATTAGGAGTCATTTTTATTTTAGCTTTCTAAAGTATAAATAGCTGTTAGAGTGTTTCTTTCCAAACCCAAGGCAAATTCTATTGAGAAAGCGAACGTAAGAGTGAGGAAGTCGTGAAGGCCAAGTCTGAGCTGCTGTTGTCAGGATGGCAGCACCTTCCTGACACCTTGTTTAGTTTCTTCCCAAACAAGGCAGAGAGACAAGTGCAGGAACTTGAATAAGGGGCTACATGACAGTCACATGGCCACTTCGGTGTCACAAAAGAAAAGGTACAGGAGATATTGCCTGAAAGCCCCTTGGAGAGGGGGTGGCAGCAGGCTGCATGGCAAAGACTCAGAGTTCATCTCCTTGGCTATTTCCATCTCATGTTCAAATGCTTTTCAGAAACATATGACTCCATCTTTCTTACCATTTTGATGCTTAGATATATATAAATCCTCTTCTAAATAGAGTTTGGGTTTTTGTTCATGCTTTTGTGGTAAAATAACAGATGATCACTCTGTTTTTCAAAGATATAAAAATATGACAGAAAAATGACAGCATTGGTAATTCAATTTCAGGTTTTTGTCAAATATCATTTTTAAATGCACTTAATTATATACTAAGCCTTCTCATACATAATTTATGTTATTAAAATCTAAAAGTAGAATGGAAAAGATGGAATTCTTTTTTTTTGCTAAGAGAATGAGCAAAAACTAATCAGCCATGTTAATATTTCAAATAGCAAACTATTAGAAATTTATTTCTACTCTTTAAAAAAGTTCAGGATAAATAAGTTCTATTATACATGTGCTACTGGTAAATAAAGGAGGTATAAAAGGTACAACATGCTCTAGAAAATGATCACATCTTTAATGAAGTACTAAAACAATACCTCCTTTGATGGTAAGAGAACCATGTTTGAAACCTCCTATAGTCACAAATGGCAAAAATACAAAAAATTCCTAATGTTTGTGTATTCTTCAAACTTCCTGTATTATACAACGGCAATATGATGGCTTTACATAATCTAAATTGTAAGTCATGTATCAATTGTCAGTCTCCAAGAGTGTCTGTTTATTACAACTTGAAACGATGCAACCAGAAACGATGGAACCATGACCGTTTTCATCCAGTCTTTCCTGCTTCCACAATTTGTCACTGATTCCTACCTGTGTTTTCCTCCTAGTCATGTTTTCTAACATTTTACTTTGATTGGGGATTAAGTATTTGAACATTTGGGAGTATATTTATTTAGGTGTTGGTTTTCTTCTTTCAACATATTTCTAAAAGGATTTTAAAGGAAATGAGAATTGTCTTGTTTTAATAAGTCCTATTGCTCAGACCCCCTGACTAATTCCCTGTCTCCATTGCTGCCTCTTTTTTTAATTTTTAATTTTTTTAAGATTTTATTTATTCATGTTTAGAGGGAGGGGAAAGGAGGGAGAGAAACATTGATTGGTTTCCTCTCACATGTGCCTGACCCAGGACTGAACCCGTAACCCAGGCGTTTGCCCTGACCAGGAATTGAACCCACAATCTTTCACTTTGTAGGGTGACACCCAACCAGCTGAGCCACACCAGTCACAGCGTCTCTCTGCCTCTTTTCCTGGGCTGGCCGGGGTTGGGTCCTCACCACTTCTCCAGGACGAGCACCAGCCTCCCAAAGACAGATCCCAGGGCACCTGCCCTGAGCTTCCATGCTCCATGCTACTGCCCCTGGCATCTTCCTAAAGCAAAAATCTCCCTGTGCCTCTCTCCTGTTGAAAATCTTTGATTGGCTTTAATTAGCTTCTCACCTCCTTCATGATGAAATCCAAATTCCTTAGAATGCTCTGCAAACCTCTTGGTGACAAGACCCAGACCTGCTCCTCCAAATGGCATCACTGGTCTTGATTCGCCCTGTGCTCCGGCCACTGTAACACCACCTCATCTCACATATGGCAGCTCTGGCTGGTGTTGTCACTTGGCTTGGGTGGGCAACTTGGTGCTTCTCAGGCCTTCGCATCCATACGAACCTGCTGGAGACTTTTCAAATGAAGATCCCGCTTCTGTAGGGCTGGGATGTGCCAGAGGGGCTGCATGTCTGACAAGTTCCCGGTAACGCTGAGGCAGCCCCGAAGCACATGTGAGCAGCAAGGCTCTAAAACAGCGTTCTGGTCTCTGCGTCGGTGAAAACCTTCTCCCGTACACAGCTGATCTGCGCAAAGCTTCCTCTTTCCTAATTTCATAATGTATTACACAAAATGCACCTATTATCTTACATGTCGCACTCGATTGTCATTACTTGGTTACATGTCTGCCCCTCTGACCACCTCTGGATCCTCTAAGGGCTTCTTCCTTGCATTCCAATACAGCAAGCCAAATGTGTAGGCATTGTGAAAAAGTATTTTGAACAGAAATAAGCAAAGATATTTATTTATCTACTTATTTTACATATTTTATTTATTTATTTTTAGAGAGAGGGGAAGGGAAGGAGGGGTAACATCAATGTAAGATAAACATCCATCAGTTGCTTCCCAGACCAGGGACTGAACCTGCAACTCAGGCATGTGCCCTGACCAGGAATCCAGCTGGCAACCTTTCACTCTGTGAGACAATGCCCAACCAACTGAGCCACGCCAGTCAGGGCTTGAACAGATACAAGTACCGATTGTTAAAGAGGTGCCTGAATGACCATCTGACGAGGTGTTGTTAAAGGCATCTATGCAAGATTAAAAGATTCAACCAAATTCTTAACTTTCATATTATCACAGATTTTTTATGTTACTACCATTATTATCTCCAGTGGACTGGAGGGATGGGAGAAGGGGAGGTCCAGAACTGTAGTAAGTCCTCCCCTCGTTGTCAACAGGTTCTTGCAAATGGCAACTTTAAGTGAAACAACGTATAAGGAAGCCAGTTTCACTATGGGCTAACTGCTATAAACAAGAGTTAAGTTCCTACCACATATTTCCCATCAAAAAAATAACACCAAACTTCTAAATAAAGGCCCCAAACACTTCTAATATTAAACATAGAGATGGATTGTTTAATATATACATTTGTTATACATATATTTAAGAAAGATGAATAAGAACAGAATTATTTTCCAACCTGCTCATCGCAGTTCAGGGTGCGGGGTGGCCAGAGTCTCTCTGGAAAGCTCGGGGACAAGGCGGGGCCCACCCTGCACGGACACCCTTCTATCGCAGGGCACATCACACACACCCACAGTCACACTGGACAAGGCAGACACGCCAGTCCGTCTCACGGGCCCAGCTTTGAGGTGTGGGGGAACCCAGCCAGACCTGGAGACGTGCACCTATCCACACAGACAGTGGCGCTGGCCAGAAATAGATTTTTTTCCTCGTCAACATAAGTGCAAAAAGACATTGAACAAAACGATATTATTTGAGGATTTGCTGTACTTGATTTCTCTTCCTTGAACTAGCATGTTAAGTCTAGAGGCTGGTTCAGAGTCTGAACTGCCCAGACACTAGAACAAATTGTCTCTGTGGCCTTGGGAGTGACTGCATCACTCCCACCCACCGACCTCTGCTGCTTTGCACAGCCCTGACTATTTTCAAACCCTTGGCCTTGCACAAAAGAGCGAAGAAAGCCAGGGCACAGCGCATGATCTCCAGCAGAGTGTCTGGGCAGGAAGTGGCACATCAAAGACCTTTGCAGGTCTTAGTAGAGAGAGAGTTAGCGAAAACAAACATCTTTCCCAGGTTTCTTTCATCATGTCACAAATATAACAGGATGTGCCAGCAGTACCTGTCCCTACCATGGTCCACAGTAGTGTATTAGGGCTGCAAAATAGCATTTGTCGCACTGTGGTTCTCAGAGTCAAATGTATGTCAGAATCACCTGGGAAGTGATATTTATAAAATATGAACACCTGAAGCCCTTCCCCAGACCATCTTCGTCAGAATCTCTGGGGTTGAGGCCAAGGGGTCAGTAGCTTACCATTCTGCAGGTGATTATCATGTAAAGCCGGCACTGACAACCACTGACAGAAAGTACCACCTCATTGGATACGTGAAGTCCCCTATGGTTGGCCTCCAAAGTCAGTGTCTAGCCTCTACTTAGAACCCAACTAACTGGCCTATTAGCCTTATCCAATAAAATCAATCCAGAATATTTTACCCTTTTCCTCATGCAGCACACACTAATGAGCTATAACTGAGAATTTCTATATTTGCACCTGTATCTCCCATCACAGTATCTGTTAAGAAACTGAAAAGAAAAAAAAAGGAAAAGAAATTGATAAGCTGATAGAGATGTGAGCCATAGAAAAGAGGAAGCTGAATTCATTTGGAAAATAAAATGGCAAGTCAGCTTGATTCCCTTTCTTCTAAGTCTTAATCTACCTTGCTTTCTCATTCTCCCTCCATCGGCACCCCGTCTCCGTGAGTGCGTCAGGCACAGTGGTGAGCCCACAGCATCCGGGAAGAGGTCAGGTGGGGTCACACTGGCTGGATCTGAAGTTTCCAGATAATGGGATTCAGTTACATATATAAGCACAGACCCCTCCAGAGCTGGCTATCGTTCTGCAAAATGTGAAGACACTTGCTAAATACATGGCAGGAGATTGTTGTTGTTGTGGTTGTTGTTGTTGAATCTGAATCAGAACTCCTCATTGTTTAAATGAAACATGTCAGGCCTTGCAATAAGAAGTCTAATATAATCAATACTCATGTACCCAGTACACAAAAGAAATTAAATGTTATATATGTATTATCAAAACTCCCTCTGTATCCTTCCCTATCCCTTTGCTCTTGTTCTCTACTCACAGGTAACTGTTATCTTAAATTTGAACTTTTGATTCTCAGGACAATTTCAAGTTTTATGTTCACTCTTCCTATGCATTCATTTACCACATATACACAGAGGGTTTTTATGCATGTTTTCAGTTATATAAATGGTATTATACTCTATGTATTTAATGTTTCCAAACTTTATATAAATATAAGGGAGAACCCAAAAAACTGGAATTATCTTCTGGACGGTGGGCCCCTTGTAGTATAGGCTTCCCCCGCTAGGTGAGTGTTCTAGGAACCCATCTGTATCAGTTTACCAGCTGGTGTTGTTGTGAGAGGCTGCATTTGGCTTCAGTGAATTTTTTGAAGACTCTATGCCATTTGTCCATTTCATGCTGAGTGATTTATGAGTGCACCTGCCCACACCACAGTGAGTGTTCAGCAGTTTTTGACCCAAAAAGGCATGACCCCCATACCCCACCCTCTCTAGTCACCTGATCTCACACCAAGTGGCTCTTTTCTGTTTCCTCAATGAAAAAGTCCTCAAAAGAAAACATTCTGCCAATGTGGAAGAGGTGAAACAAAAGATAGCAGAAGCAGTAAAAGGGGTCAAGATCAACAAGTTCAAAAACTGTTCTGAGCAGTGGAAAAAACACCTCGATAGGTATACTGCATCAAATGGAGAGTACTGTGAAGGTGACTGAAGTTTAAACATGTACAGATAAATATGCAATTTTTATAAATAAATTCCTTGTTTTGGGGGGGTCTCCCCTCATAGTATCATATTATGTATCCTTATATAGTTTATCTGTCCATATTATATTCTTGAGGTACATTCATGTTGATGAATATAAAGTTGTCACTTTTAATTGCTGTATAGCATTCCATTGTTGGAATACAACCCAACTGAGGTTTCCATTTTTCTGTTGATGGATGTGTGGGTTGTTTTCAATTTCCTGCCGTCATGAAGAATGCAACATTCCTATCCATGTCTCCATGTGCCAGTGCGGGAGAGTGTCTGTCGGATGTTCACAGAAGAGCAGCATGTCTAGGTTGTAGCGAATGTGCATTTTCAGCTTTTCTAGACATTACTGAACCCCCAGCCAGAAGACTATGAGTGTTTGGATTACTCGCACCCTTGTCAACACTGATATTGTTGACTATCAAGTGTTTAGCCAATTTTAACTAGTGTATTTTCCCCTAAAAATCCTGTAGAGGGCACCATATCCTGGTGATTACAGTTCCTTTCAAGATACATTCCAGTTTATGGGTCCCTTCCTTCTTTACTCCTTGAAACCCTTTGACCTTCTGTAAACCAGTTACTCCTCAGCCCACTCTCCTCTCTCAGTTGGCCCCCTGGCAGTGTCCAACAAGGACAGACGAATACAATACTGTCTGCTAGCTGAGAGCTCCCTCCCACATCCACTCCACATTTCTGGCATTCTTCTGTCTTCCGACGGGATGAGAAGAATAGAGACAAGTCAGTGTGGAATTAAAATACTTTTTCCAGTTCATAGTAGCATAAGAGAGGATGTGAGTAGACAGCAAAGTCTTCCACTGTTCTGAAGCACTGGTGTGTAACCTAATTAGAAAGCTTTGCACATTGTAAGAAACTGCTTATGTAAATGGAGATGTGGGGAAAGGTATTGCAAAACTGTGGTGGCTTTGTTTTCCTTCTGGAATAGAATATACTTATTCCTTCGCCTTCTTAGTTACATTGTTCCTGGTTCTCTAAAGAAGAAAAAGAGTGTTCAATTTCAATATACCTCCTCGAATTTCTCTCATTCTGTACTGAGATGAAGTCCTGTCACGTCCTGACCTCCGTGGTGGGAAGGCAGCCTTCAAAGATGCTTTCCTTTCAGCAAAGCAGATGTGAAATTCAGATTTGCTTAAAGATTTAAAATAACTGCTTTAGCCCTGACTGGTGTGGCTCAGTGGTCGGGGTGTCGTCTGGCAGATGGAAAGGTTACGGGTTCAATTCCCGGTCCCAGCACAGGCAGGCCAGGTTCCTAGTTGGGAATGTTGCAATAGCCACAATGTTTATTTCCTTCATTTTCTCCCTCCCACCCCCTCTCTCTAAAAATAAAAATAACATCTTTAAAATAGCTGCTTTAAAAATAAAAAAACAGGCTCATAGATGGAGAGCAGGATGACAGTTATGAGGGGGTGATTAGGGGGTGGAGGGACTGAGCAAAAAAAAAAAAAAAGGATTCATGGACACAGACAACAGTGTGGTGATTGTCAGGGAAGCAGGGTATAACAGGGATAAATTGTAGTGGAAAAAGTACAATTAAAAATAAATAAAATTTTTTAAAATGGCTGTTTTAGGAGCAAGTTTATTGTTAGGACTTCCGAAGTGGCCCTATAACCACCACTGGGCTAGGAGTATGTTTTTCCTAGCTAAACTGGATTTTAAGATTTTAATATTTAAAAATGAATTAATGAATGATAAAATTGTACTGTTGTGCTTGAGGGGAAAGTAGACAAATATATAGGATTTACTTTTGGGTTGATTACTGTGTTATTAAATCTTTTCTCCCCTCTTATCATAGATCAAACTTTCTCCAAATCAACCTGTCAAACATTCTTTCCACAAGATGGTAATAGGTGTCCTAGGGACTAAAATTCGTTTCAATGAAAATGTTGGGTTAATGAACATTTTTAAAAGAAAATCATGTTTCTCTATTGTAAAATGTCTTCAAGGCATTTACATGCTGATATGTATTATAAATCTCTGAGGTGAAGACCTCTAGAGATTCTGTTTCTAAGTGGTTGACCTTTTTCATGAATCGTCTGACAGGATTACAGTTCAGAAGACACATGTTGGAACATGCTGAGATAGAGATCCTAAGGGTGGTTATGCCGTCATCCCTATTCACCGAGACCAGAAATTCATAAGACCCAATTACATGTCACCCATTCACTCTGATTCTTTCATGATGGGGTGTCTGTCCTGAATGTTTATTGGTGGACACACAGCTTCTGTGTGGGATGTCACTATGGAGATACCGAGGCCAGCCTAATTTTTGCTCCCTTGCCAGTGACCTTTTTCCCACCTCAGTGCCAGAGGAATGTCTATATTCTTGAATTTCAATGATTCTATCAGGGACATATTTGGAGTGTTGAGCATTCCGTTGTCAGTATTCCCTAGAACATGGTAAACTCTTTCAACCTGCAGATGTGGCTATTCTTTGCCTTTAGTGAACTTCTTTGCATGACATTTATGAATGCTTTTCCTGTTCCATTATTGGATCCTCTTCTTCAGAGACATCAATTTTGCTTATCTTAAGTGCTTTGGAACTGCAATCTATCATAATCGAATTCCTTTACTCCTCTTGTATTTATAAGCCTTTCTTCTAGGTCAGTCATTTTATTTGCAGCCATGTTTATTTTATTCCTTGCTATGTCATCTTTATTTGTTCCATAATATTGCTTTCATCCTCAAACTCCTTAATTCTATAATCTTCCTGTTGTTGTATCTTATCTTTGAGCTCATATTTTTCTAAGTTTGTGTTCTAGTTAATTTGATTCATAGTACAAGGCACTTCTGAGGAATTTTATTTTGTCCTTTGGATTATGTTTTCTTTAAGAGTGGAGGTTTTATCATTCTTCTGCAGTTATGTGCCTATCTTTCAAGGGTCAGTGCTTTTGTCTGTTTTTATCTGAGAGTACCGCCTTAGCCTGGTTAGACTTTTGTGACTGTTCTCTCCCCCGCAGCTCGTCATCCCCTGAATAGCTTCTTCTTCTGTTTGATCGAGCATAGATGACTTAGCCTTGACTCCATTCCCATGGACTCTAACTTGTTGCCCCAGTACAGTTTGAGAACTTGGTAATGAATACCACCTCCTTCCCTGGAGAGTGGTGTAGGGGGACAGCAGGAAAGGGAGAAAGTCTTTGGAAGCTGTGCGACATTCGTGTGAATTAGGACTCCTGGTTCTGCTCTCTCCTCTGGGATTTATTGGTGTTTTGAAATAAGTTTTAACCCCTTCCTTCATCAAGACTCACATATACCCTGAAGGGGAACACTCCGGAATTATTTTCCCCAATCATTCAACAAATTTTTATTGAGCACCTATTCTCTGCCAGGCACTATTCTAATCAAGGAATACAGCTGTGTGAACAAATGAGACAAAAATCCCCTTATGAATTTGTAGTCATTATGGTTCGTATCTTTACTGATACAATGTGCTATCACAAAAAGAATCAGTCCACTTCTACCTAATAGCCATTCCACCACCCCTCAGTTAAAAGGGGGGAAAAATAAGGATAGCCATTCAGTTTGACTATCTCTAGAACTGAGGGCAATGGTGAAGAGTTAAGATTTGTCAGTTCACCAAAGTGCTTCACAGGGACAGGGAAGGAGGTCAGGATGAGGATCTGTACTGTGTCCTTCCAGAATCTTTTCTTCTCTGGGCTGGCAGTTTGCACGTATGTGTGTAAGTGTGCATGTTGTGGGCATGTTTTGTTGTCAGGTCCATATTGTTCAGCTGTACCCCTTGCCTTATTTGGCAGTTGATTTATTGTTGGGGAGGAGGAAGCTTGTGTGTCTTATTGTTGCCATTCACTTCTTTTAGTTGTGCAAGAGAGAAAGGAAGATCCTATGATCTGTTGTCACTCTATCCCCTTGAGCTGCAGGCCTCAACTAGTTCTCTTAGCTAATTCTTTTAACACCCTACCTATGGTCTCCAATATAAGATCATTATGAAATAGCTCCTTTCTTGAAATTATTCAAGTACTTTAAGATACTGATTACCCAAAAAAAAAAGCATAAAGCTGAAGTGGTTTGGTTGGGTTATGGACCAGGTTCTCTTGGTTAAAAATCATTTTAAGGACTTGAACTTTTCAGTACTTATAACAAATTGGTTAGTCTTCTCCCTGGACACTGAAAAAAGCACTTCCTCATATCTACAAAACACATTTGTCAGAAGAGTTCTTCAATTTCATGATACCTTATGCTCAGGATTGTTCTTGTATGGTCTTCCTGAATACATCAAACCTAAATAGATCATGGCAGACAGAGGCAGGAAGTGAGAATAAATACCTATCCCTAGACTTCTACCAATATATGAGCTCTTTGTTGGCATTAGACACCCCAAGCACCTAGATCCATTTGCTTAACTGAAATAGTAAAAGGAGTAATCAAACCCTTGAGTCTTTTATTTCAAACCATAAGAGACTTAGCATTACCTACAAATGTCTCCCAAATAAATCACACTCACTGCAGAGTATGAAGAGAATATTTGATAAATGCTCTACTAATAAGGGAATTTGAATGGCACTAGATTGCATCTTCGTGTGTCACTATCGTGCCTCTAATATAATTTCCCTCATCCAGAAATGTAATCCTCGGCCAGTTGCCTTGAAAGCTGGTTACCGTGGAGATGATTATCAGTATTATGATGACCTATTTAGAGGAATTTCTGCATTGCCAGAAAACACATAGCCATAGAGAGAGCCTTGGAAGTGAATAATGCTCTTTCCCTGAAAGTGCCTTTGCAAACAAATGCCATAGATGTGGTGTGTGTATGTGTGTGTGTGTGTGTAGATTTGTTCATAATTAGGACTTTCACATGTTCCTGTGAAATGACAATTGTCCTCATGCACTCCAAGAGTAAAGAAGGTAGTACAGACAACAGTAGGTATAAGCATATAGAAATCTTTCCTCTTTCTACAGTTTGAAATGCAGCTATGGTTGCATTGATTTCTCAGCAGTGTTAACATACAACAGTTCCTTTTTCTTGCTAGCCTCTGTTCGCATCCCTAGGCATGCTGGAGTGTAGTTGACACATAGTTGGTTAGCATTGATTTTTACAAACCAATTAATTGGCCATTAATGGTTCCTATATAAAACTGTGACTATTCTGATGGCTGCTTTGATTTCCTCAGAATTACACCACAAAGTCTTTACTCTAACCTCTATCTGGTCTCCCATTCTGTGAAATTTGTGTTTCTGATCATATGCAGATCTGGCTTTAATTTTTAAGTAAATGAGTTTCATTAATCATTGCATTATCTCCACTGATACTTCAGCTGCTCCCTCTTTTTTGGTTGGGGGAGGAATTTTGGTACTATTCTAATACATAAATTCCTGTAAAAATTCCAGTGATAATTATTAAACCTTTATTATGATCATAAAAGCAGTAACAATACAAGCCAAGCATCACCCCAAATAGGAAAATAGACCTAATATCCCCCTTCTAACCCAATTCCATGTTTTATGTCATTTTTGTATTTGTTCTAATGTTTTCAGGAGAACTCCTTTTTCTACTCTCATCTCTCACTTTACCTTCCTCCAAGGTAACAGCCAGGGGTCCATATTTCTACCATCTTCTCATATCATCTCACAAAGTGCTGACATATAATGAATGGTCAATAATTCTGACTTGACACATAATCTGCCCTCCAAGAACTTTTAAAACCTCTTTAGCCATGTTTTCCAACTCAGTTTTCATCTGTTCACGATCATGGTGGTCTTCCAGCAAGATTATGCAAGAATCACCCTTTTAAAAACCATGTACAGGCTTCTGGCCAAGATGGAGGCATTGGTAGATATGCTTCACTTCCTCACACAACCAAAAGAAGGATAACAACCAATTAAAAAAAAAAAAAAACAGAATTGCCAGAAGATCAAACTGTATGGAAGTTCAACAACCAAGGACTTAAAGAAGAAACACTCATTCACACTGGTAGGAGGGGCAGAGACAGGCAACCAGGGTGGAGAGGGTGCCTGGTGAGGCAATGTCCGGAGGACTAGGTGGTCCCACATTTGTGTTCAGATAAACCACGAGGAAAAACTGGGGAGTGAGACACACTGCGCAACCCAGGGTTCCAGTGAGGAAAAAGAAAGTTTCAAAAACCTCTGGCTGTAAAAACTTGTGGAGGTTGTGGTGGTAGGAGAAACTCCCAGTCTCACAGGGGAGTCTGTCAGAAGGTTCTACAGGACCCCAGAATGTACACAAGCCCACCCACCTAGGAATCAGCACCAAGGCAGCACAGCACCTGAAAGGGCACAATTCACTTGTGGGAAGCAGAGGAAGTAACTGAAAGTGAGATGAGAGCTGAGCAAGCAGCATTGTTCCCTCTCAGACCCCTCCCCCACATACAGCACCACAACACAGTGAAGTGGGTTGCCCCACCCTGAATACCTTAGAATCTGCCCCTTACACATAACAGTTGCACCAAGACAAAGAAATATAGTCCAAATGAAAGAACAGATCAAAACTTCAGGCAAAGAACAAAGCAACGAGGAGATAGCCAACCTATCAGATGCAGAGTTCAAAACACTGGTAATCAGGATGCTCACAGAAATGATTTAGTACAGATGAAAAATAAAGGAAGTAGTGAAGACTATATATACAAAGTGAAATAAAGAAAAAAATACAGAGAACCAACAATGAAGGGAAGGAAATGAGAATTCAAATCACCAATTTGGAACAGAAGGAAGAAATAAACATTCAACCAGAACAGAATGAAGAAACAAGAAATAAAAAAAAATGAGGAGAGGTTTAGTAACATCTGGGACACTTTAAACATTCTAACATCTGAATCATAGGGGTGTCAGAAGGAGAGGAGGATCAGCAAGAA
>CM052539.1:66072424-66145935 GCA_028533065.1 Trachops cirrhosus | reverse complement strand
GCAAAGGAAATAGACTTCCAGGAAGTCCAGGAAGCTCAGAGAGTCTCAAAGAAGCTGGACCCCAGGAAGCACACACCAAGGCACATCATAATGACATTAACCAAGATTAAAGATAAGGAGAGAATCTTAAAAGCAGCAAGAGGAAAGGAGACAGTTACCTACAAAGGAGTTCCCATAAGACTATCAGCTGATTTCTCAAAAGAAACCTTGCAAGCAAGAAGGGGCTGGAAAGAAGTATTCAAAATCATGAAAGGCAAGGACCTCCATCCAAGATTACTCTATCCAGCAAAGCTGTCATTTAGAATGGAAGGGCAGATAAAGTGCTTCCCAGATAAGGTCAAGTTGAAGGAGTTCATCATCACCAAGCCCTTAATACATGAAATGTTAAAGGGACTTATCTAAGAAAAAGAAGAAGATCAAAACTATGAACAGTAAAATGACAACGAACTCACAATCAACAACTGAACGCCCCCCCCCAAAAAAAAACCCTAAGCAGACAACTAAAACAGGAACAGAATCACAGAAATGGAGATCACATGGAGAGCAATCAGCAGGGAGGGTGAAAGGGAGAATGGGGGAAAAGATACATGGAATAAAAAGCATACAGGGTAGATACAAAACAGACAGGGGGAGGTTTAGAACAGTATAGCAAATGGAGAAGCCGAAGAACTTATATGTACAACTTATGAACATGAACTAAGCATGGTGGTGGGGAATGCTGGAGGGAATGCAACCTGGAGGAGAGGAATAAAGGGGAGAAAAAAATGGGACAACTGTATTCACATATTCAAGAAAATGTACGTAACAATAAAGTCTTTAAAAAAAATAAAAACCATGTCCAGTGAGTTTTTCACAGCACATCTTGAATCAAGGTCAGTTAACTCATTTGGGCTCTATTTTCAATTTCTGCACTACAGACCTGTCCTGATGCCTGAAGTCATGTTGCTCTGAACTGAAGGCAAATATTGAGTTCATATTAGTTACCTCACTAACTTCTTTCGTCCTGCCGCCATGGTCTTGCTGTCATGTTGAAAGTGCTATTGTAAGAAAATTTTCTTTCATTTGACTGAATATAGCTCATTCTCTTTCAGTATTTTTGAGAAGGAACTACTGATATTTTAATTAACAATTTAGTAGCTAAATTTTAATTCTAGAATGTCTCACACAAACTTATCTTGTAAAATATTGACTTCTCTCCATCTAACAGAGGTATATAGGAGCAGTATTACCTTAAAAGCATTGATACTGCTTACTGGTGTATGGCCTTTCACTCATTTAGACTATTTCCTAAAAGAGGCATTAGAAACACAGAGAGCTTTTCACTTAATTCAGAGCCCATAAAAGGTAGCTTCCCTTAGAACATAATGTCTGCCCTCTGATTCATTTGTTCAATAAAGACATTTAACTGTCTCTTTAGAATGACCTCCAGATTAAGTAACAAGTTGTGAGGCTTTTGAAGTATATTCACATCTAGACTGCGTGTTGAGAATTAACCCTCTTGAAACTAGACTTGGAATCCTAACCATCCAGCATATTTTCAGCAAGATTCAAAACCAGACCTCCGACTCTGCCCAATAATTCCACTAAATTAATTCACTCTGCATTCTCTTGGATGGATTTTCAAGACAAATTATGAACTTGCTTTAGAATATCTCCTCCCTGTCTAAATTTCACTCTGAGAGATGACAGTCCTGAGCATTTACACTAAACCCTTCCCACCCTGGAGCTAAACTGGGAAGAATGAGAACAGAGTGTTCTAACCTCATCCACACCACAAGCAGTTATGCAAGAGAAAACACCTATTTCAGAGCCTTTTGCTAGATGAACTTGCTTTACAAATAGGGTACAATTTTCTGAAGAATGATGTGGAATAGCTTTACTCCAAAAAGATCCCATGGCTTGATTCCCTCTGCTCTAAGAAAGCTCATGTCCTTAACTGCTAGGAATCCAACTCACTACAACTATTCCAGCTGGTAATTCCTGTTGAGTTCTATTCACTCTGGCACAGCACCTGTTAAGGGAAGTGTTGTTGGGTAAATCAGCTGTTTTCACTGAGTCCCATTTCCCCTCCTTTTCATGGAGTACAGCTATCTTTATGAGGATTGTAAAAGGAGAAATTGCCTTAAAATGGAGACTCAGAGTTTCCATGAAGAAGTGGTATTGGAGCTGAGCTTAAAGAGGTGTGAAGTAGGGGCATGAAAAGGAGGCCTTCCAGGCATGAGACTCCAAAATGGAATGAACACATTCCACTGTCCCATGCTGACGGGACAGGTGGCTGGAGCGGAGACAGCAAGGGGCAGTGTCATCAGAGGAGAAACTGGAGGGATAAGTCTGAGCCAGATCATTCAGGGTCTTATAGTCTAATTAAGAAGTGTGAACATTTGCATGGTGATTACCAGAGGGGAAGGGCGGTCAGGGGAGGTCACAAAGAAGATAGGGGGATAAATGGTGATGGAAGAAGACTTGACTTGGGGTGGTGAACACACAATACAATATACAGATGATGTAGTGTAGAATTGTACACCTGAGACCCATATAATTTTATTAACCAATGTTGCCCCAATAAATTCAATTTTTTAAAAAAGGAATTAACAGCCATGGCTGGCATAGCTCAACGGATTGAGCACAGGCTCGTGAACCAATGGGCTGCCAGTTCAATTCCCAGTCTAGGGCATGTGCCTAGGTTGCAGGCCAGGTCCCCAGGAGGGGACATGTGAGAGGCAAACATACATTGATGTTTCTCTCCCTCTCTTTCTCCATCCCTTCCCCTCTCTCTAAAAATAAATAAAATCTTTTTTTAAAAAGGAGTTAACAATAAAAAGATGGTAAAATATTAAAAAATTAAGAAAAGAAATGTGAACATTTAACTTACAGTATAATTATTGGACTGAAAATAATATAAGTAGTTATAGCATGTTTTAATCATCCCTTCTTATATAATGTATATAGACTAAAACTGATAAAGTTTATGAATGCTGAATTGGGATAAATGTTCAAAGTCACGGGGCCTCTATCCTAACAAATATTAACTGTATGACTATTGACTGGTTAATCTCAGGTTCCTCAGGTGTAAGGTAGAGGTAATAGTATCTTCCTCCCAGATGGTCATGAGGAACAAATGAGATAAACTACAGAGAGTAAATGGTGCGGTGCCTGCTAAGCGCTTTTTAAAAAGTGTAACCAATATGCAGCTGCAGCCCTCGGATGAGGGCAAGGGGAGACCCTGCCCTGGAGCCCACTCTGGTCCTCTTCCAGCTACACTCCCAAGGGCTGAGTGGTCCACAAGACCAACAGAGCCTCTCCTCTGGAGGCTGAGCCCCACCGCCTTCTGGGCACCTGCGACCCAAGGTTCCCCACCAAAATAGCCCCAAGTTGATCCACAAAGTCTGTGAAGATCTTTTTCCTAAGTGTGACCACCTGAGGGCAGGTGCATACCCCATGGCTGAGGAGTGGGTGAGGAGCAGCCTGTGGGACTGGTGAATGAAGCTCAGACATGTGAGCTGGGTCGCCACCGTATGTATATGCGTACCTTCTTACCACATGCGTTGGAACTGACAGCGAGAAGGAAAGGGGGACAAGGGAGGCCTGGGAGTAAACTCTCCCCACTGCCAGTTTCCACTGCCGAACCTCAAGGGGTCTGAGAATTCTCAGTTTAAAACTGGATTTCCTAGTCATCATGAAAATGTTTGTCACGATATGAGACTAAATGAAATTCTATTTCATTTAAAGCATCTTAAGATGCTTGCATCACCTATTTATGAAAGTCACCTTAGGGTAACCATGAAATTCCATTATGCACAGGAAAACTGGAAAGGCCAAAGGAAGAAACAAGTTCAAAGACAATCCATTTGCTGACCTCTTTCCCTCTCTATATATGTCTAAACACTATCCAAATATCACTGCCATTATGTTTTATAAAATTGTACATCCATATATGGAGGTAGGTAGAGAAGAGACACTCGTCTGGACTCCCTAAACACAGGGCCTTGAATTCAAACCAAGCATTTCCAACTGAGTGAAAGGTATCTGTCTGCTCGGAATTCTGCTCACAGCCACTGCCGCACAAATCATTCAGCAAGAAAACATTTGCTGCCTCCTGCTATCTTTCCTACTACAAAAATATGTGGTTTGATTTAAACCTAACTTCTCAAGAATTTGTCTTCTCTTCCCAACTGAACTGTAAGCTCTTTGCAGAACAAACTGGTTTCTATAGTTTTCTGTATCTCCTCACTCTCTTCCCCAAAAGTTGCTCGATAGGTGTTTATATGTCACTGATTCACTCAGTCATTTAGCAAATATTCACTGGAAGCCTACCCTGTGCTAGGCTCTGTGTCAAGCATGGGGAGACAGGACTGAACAGGACACTGGCTGAAAGATAAATACCGGGCACATAATAGGCAGTCAGTAAATGTGCGATTAAGTGGATGGGTGGGTGGGAGGGTGGATGGATGGATGGATGGATGGATGGATGGATGGATGAATTCTGTACCATAGAACTAAGGATTAATATCAAGAAAGATGAAATAACCATATAAGTTATCTTGGACTAAAAGTCATCAAGATGAAAAAGATGTCAGCCTTTAGAATGTCTGTGATTCAAGAAAGCAAAAATGTAGGAAAAAATACGACCAACCCTAATCTGTACCTCTAGGTCAGCTAGCGTGTGGCTATAGAATCTTATGAAGAATTAAACCAACTCATAGAAACTATATTTCCTAATAAAGAATTCGTCTAACTCTAATACCCTAACTCTCACTTCTCCTAAATTTAGAGAAGATGTATGTCAGGCAATGTCAATTCCAAAGAACTCAGTGTACACAATAACATTACTGTGAGTTTTCACCGAGATCTAAAATACTGGTATGTGGTGATTGACTGTAATCACAAATTTGCTTCATAAAAAGGCATGAGACTGCTAGAGTATTATTCCATGTCATTTTCCTGTATGCAGTATAATATAGAAGCCATTGTTTATTTTTATCTTCTTTTTGCAATATTGTAAGAAAATGAAATTACCAAGCTTGATGTTGATCTTGCCTCCAAAGCTACTTATATTCTTGACATGCAGAGCAGTGGCTGATTTCAAACAGAGTTTCACAGCTTTATGAAACAGAACTATATTTGGCCATCAATGAATTAAAATGAACTATCTCCCTGGAAGGATGAGGGAAATCAACATTCAAATAAAGAAACTTAATAACAAGCCACCCACAGTGTTCAAAGTTTTTCCTTTAAACAGGACATACATTATTCATACTGTAAAATCTCAAGCCAAAGGTGGGGAGTATGGGTTATCCACAATATTATGTTTAATATCACTATCTCTTTTTCCAAAGGGGAAATGAAAGCTGATTCATTCACTCTCTTCTAGGTCTTCAGACTCACCAATGTCATGTACAGGCAGGAAGAGAGACAGCAAAGAGAAAGAAACCCTCCTAAAAACATTAAAGAATTTTATTTTTCAAGCAGAAAGGGAAGTGTGGAGACATTTCCAGCTAAGAAAACTGAGGGGCCATTCCCTCACCCACTAGGAGATATATCCAGACCCTTGACAAGTTCTAGAAACAATTCAAAATGAGAACATGGAGAAGGATTCCTCCAGTCCATCTGGAAATATTTCAATCTCTTTCAATTATCCTGAGACAGTTTCATTCCATAAACTTTCTAATACTTAGCTGGCAAGTTCTTTACAAGACACACATAGACATTTTAAATCAACTACCTGCTAGGAATGGGGGGTTCATGAGAGTAAAATGGATTCTGGCTAAACCAACAAGAGAGCTGGGTGAGCCCGAGGTGACCTCGCTGCAGAGCACTAAATAACTAGCCGTATTCTGTGTAACAGCATCTCTACTTGCACGTTGTTTTCAACTCAAGTTGAATTACCTGGAAACCATCTATATGTGATAAGGAGTAGCATCCATTTGTTATCTTACATGTGCTTAAAAATCCCAGCAGTGTTACCAAGTACCAGTGTTAATTCATCTAGTGGAAATGTCTCATGTTACTGTAAAGAAAAGAAAAGAAAAGAAAAAAATATCTTTCTAGTGATCTTTCATGTGGCATAAAAAAAAGGCTAATGCCAAATCTCCAGGAAAAAAAAGAGTCAAACCTGCCATTTGCAATTTTGTTTGCTTTACTGAATCCTTTGACTGTTTTTGTTTTTGCTAACCAGTTCATACAAACAGTTTATGCTTGGGCGCTCCACGGAAATGTTCGTAGTCATCAGGAAAGAATCAAATTTAGTAACTACCGCCTTCTGCCCTCACGTGTTTGCCCTTCCTGAAAGATATTCCAAAGTACAGGAAACAAGACTGACTTGTAGACAAAGAATGTCATCTTGAAAACTGAACAGAAGAAATTGGGATTTTGCAAACATGAAGTGCTCCTTCCTCCACTAAGTGTGGAGCTCAGCCCTCACACTGCTCGTTCATCTGCCTGGCAGTGTGCCGCGTCTGTGAAGTCTCCCTCTGCTGCCTCCCTGTTCCCTGGTTTCACACATGCATTCTTTCATTTCTAGTCTAGACGCCACAGTCACGCCCAGCCCCTTTGGCAGTATTAGAAATGAGCACTGGAATTCAGTGGCTTCCTCCCCACAACCAAAAATGCTTTCCATTTAATTCATAATAATAGCATTTTACATTTATGTTTTTGTCTCCTCAAAGCACTCTGCCACCATTAATGAACTAATTCAGCCTTTGCTATTTTATGATCTGTCTCATTAAATGAGGCTGATTTTCTCTCTGGCAGTCACTTATGTAATGCTGTTTTCTTTCAGCAGATACTGCACTTAACTAATGTAAATTCACTTTTAAATTGTGTGCTCACATAGAGAATTTCTCCAGAATATAGTTTTAATTCGGCACCCTTACTATTACATTACGGGGAGCATTTCAAACAATAAAGACACATATGCTCTGCTACGTGGTCTTCTCTATGCACTTGTAAATTACTACTTGTTTTTTTAAAAACCCTCAAGTAAATATGTTGTGACTGCCAATGATGGAAATGGAAACTGTTTGCTCTGTGAACCCTGTTACTATTTAATTATGTGTACACTGTTAAATGACTGGCTTTCTGATGAAATAGACTTACTCAATAAGTGCCCAAGAAAACGCTGCCATGGGCAAAGGAACTCGGAATCCCAAACCTGCCGTGGTTTAATTCTGCTCTTTCTGTTACTCCTGGACCACTTTACACAAGGGTGCGGTGGCTTACTATAAGAAATTCGATCTCAAGTGGGAAGGACTGTCCCTCCACAAATAAGTGTATGCACACTTCCAAGTTTAGGCAGAGATGGGGTCCTAGAGACTCTAGGTTGAGAAACTCTATACACATTGGTTGGTTGCCTCCCAACTTCTGTTCCCCATTCTCTAATTCCTGTTTAAGGAACCACCGTATTGTATTCTTGGCCTTTGCATTGAATAGAGTTGAGCCTAGTCCCAACTCCAAAGGTAGGACCTCTGGCCCTCCTGATCAGTATGGCGATGGACGTGTGTCCCAGGACTAAGCCAAGCTAGCCCATCACATTCCCTTCACCACAGGGATTACTACAGAGTACATGTTTCATCTATGTTGATCCAATCAGACTGAACATGGGCCTTTCCTGGGAATTCTTATGTAGACTCTCTTTTCCCTTGGATGGTACAGGGTGATGATAGGAGACTTATAGCTATACAGTCATTTACAACCTTAAGAGGAAAGTTGGGGATGTCCTGTGGTGGCCACCATGTAGGATTTGAGGAGACCCCATAGAAAACAGAGCAGAGGCACAGGCAAACCTGGGAACTTGCTGTGATTGTTGAATCTGTACTAGATAGGGAACAGACTGAACTGCTGTAACAGAGACTCCAAAATAGTGTGGCTTGAAAAGATAGAGTATCTGTGTGAAACTCTTTATCACCCTCATGTCTGTAAGAAGGTGCATGAGTGAGCAACGCTGGCGGGCTGTGGCACTGTGAGGCCATCAGGGACTCACGATCTTCCTATCTTGTTCTGTCCCCTAGAGCAGCAATTTTCAACCTTTTCTTCCATCTCATGGCACACATAAACCAATTGCTACTATTCCGTGGCACACCAAAAAAATATATTTTTTGCAGATCTGACCAAACAAACAGGTATAATTTTGATTCATTTGCACTGGACAGCTACTGTCGTATTGGCTGTTGTCATTTTTTTATTTGAGAGTCTAAGGGAAAAGAAGTCAGGTATTGCATGCTTCAAAAATTCTTATGGCACACCAGTTGAGAATCACTGCCCTAGAGCCTTGTCTTCATGTTGCAAGGTAAAGGTTGGGTCATCCATGTTCCAGCTGCAAGAGAGAAGATAGGAAGAGTAGAGGGCATAAGCTTATTTTAAGGCAGAGTTTATCAATTTCAGCTCTGTGGACATTTTGGGCATGAAAAGTCTTTACTGTTGAGGGCTGTCCTATGCATTGTAGGATATTTAGCAGAATCCCTGGCTGTTACCCCCTGAATGCCCATGTCACTCCCCTCCAAGTTATACCAATCAAAAATGTTTCCAGACATTGCCAAATGCCTTGTGGGGGTGCAAAATAGCACCCCGTGAAAACCTCTGCTTTAAGGATATGCTGCAGAGTTTACACACCTCACTTCCATTCACATCCAACAGCCAGAAGAACTTAGTCAGCTGGCTACACTGAGTCCTAACAGAGGCTGGGAGAAATACTCCTAGTTGGTGCCCAGGTAAAAATCCAGGAGTTTCACTGTGAAAAAAAAAGGGGAAAATTGATTTTAGAGGACAATAATCTTTTCCACATAGTCCTTCTTCTGGACTTTTCTGTCTTATAACCCAATAAGTTACCTTTACAATTTACACGATTTTGAAGTGGGTTTTCAGTCACTCGGGATTCAGAACCCTAATTGATAAAAGTATTGCTTTCCTCATCTGACACTATAATCTGGAATTTAGTGAACAATATACAAAGGAAAACAGGATGAAAGGAATAATAATAGCTGGAGTTACTCAGAAGCTGGGTACTGGCTCAGCAGAACTGAACAAAACAGCTGAAATGGGGCTATTTTGTATCAAGGGAAGTCTTTGGTTGAAATGGAAAGGCCATCGTTACAAGGGCCCCCGGTCATCATGCTAGTTAAGAAAGAAGAGAGTATAATTATGCAAAATTGTCGAAATGAAAACTGCAGGCATCTTGCATTATCTGGCTTTGAACTGCTGCTTTCTAGTTCTCATTGTAAATACAAAAAGTCTTTAGTGGCTCCTTTATATCTCACACAAAAGGATCATTGCTTACAGCCAGCTGTTTTGCAATTATATTTCTGTGAAATTAGCATAATTTGACATTAGAGCGGCCCGCAGGAAGAAGGGGTGACAGTGTGCTAGGGTATTAGGGTATGGAACGGGAGTGGAAGAAGCTCACGTGTTGCAGTGGTTGGTCTTCCCAAAATTCATTTAGAAGCCAACAGATCTGAATTCAAAATGCTTTCCCATAGGAAGATTGTTTTTATGTTATTAGATTACCACAAAAGTTCTCCAATACCAAAAATAAAGATATGTACTTTGCAGTAGTACAGCAGAAAATGCTGCAGGCCAGAGAAGGCTTGTCCCCCATCCCAAACCTTCCCCCACAGAAGAGACAGTTTCTGACAGGAAATCATCAGTAAAATATTGAGGTAAGAAGTGATTTCTAAACCAAACGCTTTAAGATGAGAAAAGAAAGAAATGGCACTGCAGGCTAAAGGACGTGGTGTTTTCAGCTCTCTGTGAGGAACAGACTGTGGAGGAGCAGGTCAGCTATGGGCCTGCTTGTTCTAGTGACACTTCCCATTGGTCACACACTCTCTTGCCTCTGGGTGCACCTGCCTACTCCTCTGTTCCTTCAAAAGGGCCAGTAATGTTCCAAACTTCCTGTTTCCTTTAGAGAGATATGAACAGGTATAGGTGCTGGATAATAAAATGTTTATGATCCTTTTTTTAAAAAGTAAATAAAAATAAATAGATAAATTCCCTGTGAGGAACAGTGAGTATTGACTGGGACTGGAGCACAGGGTGGGGCTGTGAATACCACAGTACAGTTTGGACTTTCTCAGTTGGACACCAGTACAGGTTTTTAATGAGGGGACTGGTGTAGTCAGTATAGTTTTAACAATTATATGAAGAGCAGTTTGAGGGCATAGTCACAAGAGAGGTTGGATTTCTGATCTCGAAATGTGACAACGAGTTAGAAAGAGGGAGCCAACCAAAGACAACACGAAGGTAAATTGGAAGAATGTGGTGGCCATATATTCACAGGAGGTAGAGAAGAAATCAGCAATGGCTCCAAATTTTCTAACTTTTTGGTCCAGTAGTCTGGAATCATAGCACAAGACCAGGCTTAAAAGGGGAAGGGATAATGAGCACAGTAGGTTTCTCACCTGAAGGAGAAGAAAAGAGCCGAGGTGGTTATGACCATGGAGTACAGCACATGGGTTGTACTTACGCTTCTGCAAAGCTTGCCCATTGTGCTTCTATAACTGAAGGAAAACCACTTACTGAGTGAGTTCCAAAGTCTTCCTCTAAGTCTACTCTCTAGGTTTGAAGGGGAGAATGCATCTCTACATGCAAAAGTCATGCCAGGGACGCCAGTGCCAGCAAAGACATTGCCTTCTAGGACCAGGCTGTGTGGCCAGAGACTTTGCTAAACAGAAGTAATAATAACATAGGAAGCATAGGTTTGCATTGTAGGATGTCTGAGAAAAGTAGTATAGAGAAAAACCCTATTAAGTGTGTTTTAAAATAATATAAACATGATTAAGCTCATAAAATATGTCTTTGGGACTCTTGAGGCAAAAAAAGGGAAAGGAGGGGGAAAAGGCCAGCTCCCACTCAGAGAAAATAAGAGGAAACGAGGGACAGTTTGGCAGGAACCGTGCTGTCCCAGCTGCTCGGGCTGCTATGAGAGATTGCCAGAGGCTGGCGGCTTAAACCACAAACGTCTGTTTCTCACAGCTCTGGAGGCTGGAAGCATGAGATCAAGGTGCCAGCGTGGTCGGGTTCTCCGTGAAGGCTAGCTTGCTGGTTTACAACTGTCTTCTCATTGTAGCCTTACACAGTGACCTAACTCCTTCTCAAAGACCCTACCTACCATCCAATACCATCACATTGGGGTGTAGGATTTTAACATATATGTTTGGGAGGACACAAACATTCGCTCTATAACAAGTGGACGATGCCAGCTAAGGTGGTGTCAACAATTATCCAGAAGAGAGACAACTTCTGGGGTTTCTTTTGCCTGCCATACCCCACCTGCCCATAGACAAAGTCATCAAATCAACTAAGCTTCAGGACAGCATGGAAGGGGGCAGACAAGGATGCTCATTGAAACCGCAGAAAAAATAGGGCCACAAATATGTCATCACCCTTTTTACTCCCTGACCAAAACAGGACAACAGAGGCAGTGTACGGAAGGAATATCAGACACAGGCGAGTGGGGTGGGGCATAATGTCTGAAGGAGTGTGTACAGGTGATAGCTGTCTCTGCCGAGAGCTACATATGGGAGTATCAGGGCCAGGCCAGCATGCTAGGGATTGGCCATTGGAAGAAACCCTTCAGAAAGGAAACTCTTACCGATTATAATAGGAGATTAATATGAGAGACCTTCCACTTAAAATTAATTCCTGAATAGGGACAAAATAAACAAAAATACTGGCAGCAAATCATAGGTTATTCACTCCACGAACTATATTCAGAAGGGCTGCCCAGCTGGCAGAGCTATGGAATTGCTCTTCCATCTTCAAAGCTGCTCGTAAGCTAGAGCTGACCAAGCAATTATTCTCACCATTTTAGGTTGTTGGAACTATGACACAAAGAGGTTAAATAACTTGCCCAGGACCACACAGCTAGTGGCAGAGCCAAGATTCAAGGAGTCTGGCTCCAGAGTCTACACTTGTAAACACTGTACTAAACAAACCGTTCCTCCAACATACCACCATAAAGAACAACAGATTCAGAGTCGGAAGTCCCTGATCTGACCACTGGGGGAAGCAGGACTTTCTGAGCCTGCCTCCTCGCTGGGCTTGTTGTAAAGATTGAGATGATATAATTTTTAAAAGTATATATAACCTTCAACTACTCTACAAATATAAAGGAACATTATTATATTAAACCTTGTAATATGTCTTACTTTGAAAATTATTCTCAGCTAACATTTCATCTCGTTTTACTAATTTTACCATGGATCCTGAAACATCTGTATGTAACTATTATCTTCTGATTGTACACTCCAGTTAACTTTTTTATTTAAAAAAGATGAACTTTTTGAAGGTTTTTATTTTAGAGGACAGAGTAAACGTTTTTAAAAGATTAAAAAGAATATAAATCATTTCCAAAATCATTGTCTAGACCTATTTCAATTGAAGTCTCAAACCTTGCTACGTAAGAAAACCTTCTCTTTACCTTCAGTTGCGGTATTAGTTTTCTGGCGCTGCCATGGGAAACTACCACGAGCTTAGTTTTGAAAACAGCACCTGTTCATCCCCTTATATGAAGTTCCAAAGCTTTGAACTTTGACAGAGGTCTCATTGGGCGGACATCGAGGTGTCAGCGGGGTTGTATTTTTCCTGGAGGCTCCAGGTGAGAATGTATTTCCTCACCTTTTCCAACTTCTGAGGCCTTCTGCACTCTGTGGCGCCCCCCTCCGTCCTCACAGCCAGGGGTGTTGTGCATCTCTAACCCTTCTTCTATTGTCACATCTCTCTTTAACCACAGCCAGGAGCGGTTCTCTGTTTTTAAGGCTCATGTGATTAGATCAGTCCCTCTTTGGTGATCTAGGATGAAATTCTCATCTAGAGATCCTTAACCTTAGTCATGTTTGTAAAGACGTTTCTGCCATATAAGGTAACATTCCCAGGTTCTGAGGATGAGAAAGTGGGTATCTTTCAGGAGGGCTATTATTCTCCCTACCATAATTGTGAACATTAGAAACAAAACCCCCACTTTTGTATGTTAAAAAGGCTTGTCAATATGTAAAGGTTTAAGGAGAATTTTATTACAATGTCCTGAAAAGCCTCCAAGTCATAACCGCTATTATGGCAGAAAGGGGAGCTGTCCAGTTGAGCTGACTTCACATACAAAGAAACAGAGACGAGTGGTGAGTGGAGGGTAGCAGTGCCACCTTGATAACAAAACCAAATGTCAGACCTGAAAATCATCGAAAATGAGGCAAGGAATCTGTCCTTACTGTACCTGCAGTTTATTATTGGGCATGGAGAACCTTCCATCTGAATCCAGTCCATCATTTTCCATCATTAGTCACACTCCATTAGAGACTCATGAGCATCAGGAAAGAGACCTTCCTTTTTACAAATTAAGAAAAATAAAAAAGGTCCTACTCTTTTTAAAGACAAATTAAACACATAAAAGAAGCAAAGTGTCCCGAGTCTTGCGCTTGTTTCAGGGGCAACAGAAATTATCTGTGGTGTGAACAAAGTTGTCAGTACCTCAGTGATGAAGAGCAATTCAGCCATAGAGAAAAAATCCATGAGGACGGTACCCAAGTTTTGTAGTTTGCATCTTTCCTCGTGCTATTTACATGTTTACAAACCTAAAAGAAGTTTAAATGCCACACATGGTGTACAGCAGTTGTGCTCAGGGAGAGCAAAAGCAACATTAATGAGTCTCATTGCAGCCTGTTCTATTATTTCCATGAAATTATGTCCAGTTATGCACTGACCAGGACTTCTACACCACCAAGAAACTCTGAACTGACAAAGATTTGGTTTGTGGAATAGCCCCTAAAGCAGAACAAATTTGACTGTACAGACTCCTGCTTTGCAGAAGCGATTGTCCTCACTGTGAAATGTGTGTCGTTAAATCATGGGCATGACGCATAGGCAGTGGGTATGTTCCCATTTGGAAGGCTCTGCCATAGTTAGGGAGACAGGAACCAGGTCCAGATCCCAGAAGAAGTTACTAATGACCTAACCAAAAGGTTAGAGCCATCTCCAAAGGGACCAGAATTCAGAACAAGACATCAGTGCAATGAAGGAACCAGAGGACACTTAGGAAATCAAGGCAATCAAGGAGTGGATCAAAATATAAGACTGGAGAAGGTGGAGAAGCAATAAAATACCTCAGACACCTAGACAAAGAAAATATGTAAATGTACCCACCTTGGATACATAACATATCAGACTTAGACAGTCCAGACTTACCCAGGCACAAAAGTCGATAAAGAATAAGATCTCTAACAAACTTGGAATGGAAGAAAATATTTGCAAAGAATATATCAGATAAGAAGTTAATATCCAAAGTATATAAATAACTCATACATCTCAAGAGCACAAAAAAAAAAAAAGAAAAGAAGGGGGAAAAATAAAACTAAATAATCCAGTTTTTAAAAACAGGCAGAGGATCTGAATAGCTATTTTCCCTGAGAAGACATACAAATGGCCAACAAACACATGAAAAGATGCTCAAAACCACTAATCACCAGGGAAATGCAAATCAAAACCATATGAGATATCTCCTCACACCTGTCAGAATGGCTATCATCAAAAAGATAAGAGATAATGAGTACTTGCAAGGGTGTGGAGAAAAGGGAACGCTTGTGCACTATTGGTAGGAATGTAAATTGCTACAGCCACTAGGGAAAACAGTACAGAGGTTCCTTAAAAATTAAAAAAAGAACTACCATGTGACCCAGCAATTCCACTTCTGGGTACACGAGGCCTGTCCAGAAGGTATCCAGCCATGTAATATGAAAAATAGAGACATTGAAGAAGACCCAAGATACAAGAAACATTGTACGTAGGACAATGATACTTGGTCCTCTTCAAAGTAGGCACCTTGGGACCTCACACAATTCTCCCACTCGCTATCAGCTGCCCTGTCGTATTTTCCTGAATCTCATCGATGGTATGAAATCTCTACCCTTTCAAATGTAATTTTAGTTTGGGGAAAAGCCAGAAGTCACAGGGCATCCAATCTGGGCTATAGGTAGCTGAGTCATCTGGGTGATTTGATGTTTCACCAAAAAACTCTGCATGAGACAATGCATGAGTGAGCGCATTGTTGTGAAGAAGCTGCGAATCACCTTGCCCATAGCTGCAGCCTCTGAATCATCCAAATAGTTTCCATGAAGGCATTTTAAAGCCTAATGAAAAATTTGATTCAGATGCATTCATTATTCTACTCACTCTGTCATTTTGAATGTGAGGGCCACACAGTACACATGCTCACTCAATGGTATCTACTGCCCCCACTAACTAGTATAGTAAAACTGTCATTGTTCATGCATGCAAATTTCAGTCCATTCTCCTTGGCTGCCAGGTTACATTGATGTTGCACAAACCATTCTATTAACAGTGGCTGGAATTTTTCTAGACAGACCTCATATATCTGAAGGAAATGAAATCACTATCTTAAAAGATATCTGAAGTTGTGGATAAGATGGAGGCACAGGTAGAAATGCTTCACTTCCTCACAAAACCAAAATAAGAATAACAATCAATTAAAAAAAACCAACAACCAGGACTGCCAGAAAACCAAACTGCATGGAAGTCCAACAACCAAGGAGTTAATGAAGAAACATTCATCCAGACTGCACCACAATGCAGCAAAGTGGGTTGCCCCACCCTGGCGAATACCTAAGGCTCCACCTCTTATAATATAACAAGTGTGCCAAGACAAAGAAATATGGCCCAAATGAAAGAACAGATCAAAACTCCAGAAAAAAAACTAAACAATGAAAAGATAGCCAACCTATCAGATGCACAGTTCAAAACACTGGTAATCAGGATGCTGACAGAAATTATTGAGATTGCTCACAAAATGAAGGCTACCCAAAGCGAAATAAAGCAAAATATACAGAGAACCAACAGTGAAGGGAAGGAAACCTAGGCTCAAATCAACAATTTAGGAAAAAAGGAAGAAATAAACATTCAACCAGAACACAACAAAGAAACAGGAATTCAAAAAATGAGGAGAGGCTGAGGAACCTCTGGGACAACTTTAAACATTCCCATATCTGAATCATAGTGATGCCAGAAGAAGAGGAAGAACAAGAAATTGAAAACTTATTTGAATAAATAATGAAGGAAAACTTCCCCAATCTGGCAAAGGAAATAGACTTCCAGGAAGTCCAGGAAGCTCAGAGAGTCCCAAAGAAGTTGGACCCAAGGAGGAACACACCAAGGCACATCATCGTTAAGTTACCCAAGATCAAAGATAAAGAGAAAATTTTAAAAGCAGCAAGAGGAAAGGAGGGGGTTGCCTACAAAAAAGTGCCCATAAGACTATGAGCTGATTTCTCAAAAGAAACCTTGTAGGCAAGAAGGGGCTGGAAAGAAGTATTCCAAGTCATGAAAGGCAAGGACCTACACCCAAGATTGCTCTATCCAGCAAAGCTTTCATTTAGAATAGAAGGACAGGTAAAGTACTTCCCAGATAAGGTCAAGTTAAAGGAGTTCATCATCACCAAGCCCTTATTATATGAAATGTTAAAGGAAATTATATAAGAAAAAGAAGATCAAAAACTATGAACAGTAAAATGACAACAAACTCACAATTATCAACAATTGCACCTAAAAAAAACAAAAACAAAAATGAACTAAGCAAACAACTAGAACAGGAACAGAATGACAGGAATGGAGATCATATGGAGGGTTATCAGTGGGGAAGGGAGGGGGAATAGGGGAAAAGGTACAGGGAATAAGAAGCATAAATGGTAGGTACAGAATAGACAGGGGGAGGTTAATAATAGTATAGGAAATGGAGAAGCCAAAGAATTTATATGTACAACCCATGAATATTAAGTAAGGGAGTGTAATGCTGGAGGGAAGGGAATTCAGGGCAGAGGGGGATAAAGGGACAAAAAACATGGGACAATTGCAGTAGCATAATCAATAAAATAAACTTTTAAAAATATATCTACATCTCCATGTTTATTGCAGTATTATTCACAATAGCCAAGACAGAGAAAAAACCTCCGTGTCCATCAGCAACTAAATGGATAAAGAAAATGTGATATATGTATACACATACACACACCATACTATATTATTCAGGCACAAAAGATAAGGAAATCTTGCCAGTTGCAACCACATGGATTAGACATCAAGAGCTTCATGTTGAGTGAAATAAGTCAGAGAGAAACAATACTGCATTATCTCACCTATGTGCAGAATCTATAAAAAAGTCAAACTCACAGAAAGAGAGTAGAATGGTGGTTGCTAAAAGCTGTGGGGAGTGAGGGAAATGAGGACATGTTGGTCAAAAAGTATGACTTCCAGCTATAAGATGAGTAGGTCTGGGGATCTAACGCACAGCATGGTTAAGGCACAGCATGGTGACAACAGTTGGCAGTGCTATATTCTATACTTGAAAGCTTCTGAGAGTAGATTTTGATGAAAATCTTCTTGATGGGATGTAGTATTAAAAACAACAAACCAATGAAAAAACCCAAGTAATGTTGGCTTTGGGACAATGGGAAGAAGACAGGACTGAGAGTCCGAAGTCCCAGATTCTGAGGTCCTAAAGAAGTTCCACTAATTTATTCAACAAAAACTGAATCATGCCAGGTACTGTTTAGTAAATTCAGTTAGTGAATATGGTGGACCAAGTGTCTGTTCTTCAGGAGTTATGTTCTACTGGAGCTAGGAAGAGGGAGATAAGGACAACATTTTTTGGTCTGCAGTTTTTCTTCTAAAAATATGTGGGTAGACTAGATTATCTGTAAAGTCCCTCTCAGCTGTACATGTTTTGAAAGAGAGGAAGGAAATTCTGGAAGGCTTAACAGTGATTAAGGGAATAAAATCATGGGTGATTTAAGTTTCCCTTTTTTTTATCATTGCTTTCTGATATATTTTTCTATAATTAACATGTGTGGCACATGAAGTAAAAAAATGAAGAGTAGATTTTATTATCAAACATTCTTGGTGACTTGAAGGTATGTCATTTAACCATTAATAATGAGAAGTCTAAACAGAGACTGTCTCACCCCTTCAGTGACTTGCTTTGTACTTTACCTAATGAGGCCTTTGGGAAATTGCTAAGGGACTCTTTCTGCTCCTTTTCTTATTACTTTTGTGTATTCTGGGTTATTCTCTTTTCCCTGAACCGTTGAAGCTCTTCCCTACTCTCTCTCTCTCTCTCTCTCACACACACACACACACACACACACACACAGAGCCTCTTCTCACCCTTCAAGCTTCCTATCTCAGTTTAAATGTCACCTCCCAGGGGGGCCTTACTAGAGTGAACTAAGAATTTCGTTCCTACCTTAGACTCACCATACTAACAAACCCTGGTGTAGTCCCTGTCATATCTCTACTCTATTCTTTTCCTCCAGAGCACTCTTCTCAACTTGTAATTTCCTATGCATTTCTTTTCCTTACAAGACTGTTATCTATGCCCCCCACAGGTCTGAAGTTCCCTCATGAGAACAGGGATGGTCTGTTTTGTTCACTACTCTATCCCTAAGGCCTCACCCACATTGGTTGGGTAAATAAATAATTGAATAAATGAAATGGCTCCTTTGTCCTCTATCAAAAGTTAATCCCATAGAGTGGTATACTGCAATGAGTTCTGGGCCAGCTCACAGAACCCAACTGTAAAATATTCAGAAATTTAGGTGTCAAACTGTTCATACCTTGAAATTGGCTATGCTGCGAGTATTTATACCATGGACATCAGCAAATGCTACATGTCTCTTTTTTTTCTGAATTGCTGGTTTACACCACTGCTCTCATCTCCGAAGTCCAACTATAAACATTGGTGATGCCATGGGGAGGAGGGAAAACATGGCCCACGTGTTACTTAAAATCTTTAAATAAAAAAGAAATTTTCAAAAATACTAAACATCTACAATACAATTATCTTCCTGTTGGGAATACTTGGTATTTTTATTAACTAAACTGTAATCTAAAATATGTGTCTATGATCTCCTGAACTGTTTGTTTCTGTTTTTCAGATCCTTATGTGAAGATTCATCTGATGCAAAATGGCAAGAGGCTGAAGAAGAAAAAGACAACAATTAAAAAGAATACACTCAACCCCTACTACAATGAGTCATTCAGCTTTGAAGTACCCTTTGAGCAAATCCAGGTAATGTCAAACATAATTTCGTTTCCCATTCAATTTTTATTGTTTCAGACCACACCAGTTAAACACACAGATGTTGTAAATCATCAGCGCACATGCCTTCATTAGAACTGCTATTCTTATTCCCATGCACATTTGATACTCAAGCTACATCAAGAGAGGAAGGACAAAATATAGAGCACAGGATGTGTCGACTCAGCCAAAAATAGCTAGCATTCGGTTAAGCAGCAGTAAAGTAGGAACAGAACACCAACAGAACAGCTCTTCTAGCCCATAAAGTCCATCTGGAAAGATTAAAAGACCAAGAACAAATGAACTTCCACTATTTACTCCCAGGCCATAATATGTAATTCTTCTCATCACATCTTTACAGCAAAAAAATAGAGTTAAGAGAAGTATATTGGTGATGCTGACTGTGCAGCATCTTTAAGCTTTATTATTCAAAGGCAATTAACAATAGAAAAACTGGGCTAAGTTGTATTTCTAATTGTTTAAATTTAGCTTCTTATTTCTGAGTTGGAATGAATGGGTGTTTTTGTAAAAAATGGAAACTTAATTTGCCAGACAATAATTGTTATCATAGGAAGTACTCTAGTAGAAAACTTTGTGGTTAACATAGTCAAAATAGGATGCTAGATGTAGTCAAAATGGTAGTACATGATCTTATTATTTAGCAATTTTTAAATAAGATTTAACCTTAATTTTTATTTTAGGTTTTCTCACTTCATATCCATAGTTAGACTTTTATAAGCCAAAGTTCACATCCAATCATTATGGGTTATTTCTTGCTAATTCTTAAGGGCTATCAAAGAGTCGAAATGCTTAAAGCAATACTACTTTTTATCAAACAACTGATATGGGTCCATCTGTTCATAATATAAACGTTTGCCCATAATTTGAAAGAGAAATGAAGAGTGGGCATCAAAACAACTTGGAACCCTCTATAAGTCCAGAATAACAAGTCAGAAAATATTCTTCAGATGTATATTTTTACTTTTAATCCATTCTTAGAAAGCAGAATCTTATGAACAAATCACAATTCTATTCTATGAAGAAAACTAAGAAAATAGCTACATTTATTTAGTGCCTGGGCCCAAATTAAGCACTTTATATGTATAATCTCATTTCATCCTTACAATAACCTTATAAGAGAGATTCCAGTATTATCCCAATTTTATATATAAGGAAACTGAGGTTTAGAATGTCCTCATATGCACAACAGGAGTAATAACAGAATCCATATCAAAGTAAGATTATGCATATAAAAGCACTTGGAATAGTGCCAAGGAGATAAGAAGGCTGAGTAAATGGTTCCCATCATTATTATTATTCATAATACTACCGCTGTCTCTTTTTTGAATTAACATTTTATTAGAATGGATCTGACAATAAGGTTAAGGCAATATATGAATCAGCACTGTCCGACAGAAGTCTGCGAGGATGGGAGTATTTTATCACCTGTGCTGTTCAGTATGCTAGCCACCAGCCACAGGCGGTCCATGAGCACCTCTGTCACTAGTGTGATCAAGGAACTTTATTTAATTTTAATCTATTTAAGTTCAAACAGCTACACATGGCTAGTAACTAATGTATTATATAGGGCAGTTTTTAAAAATCAATAATCCCACCATCCTCACATGGGTTCCTGTTTTTTATAACCTTTCTCATATACATTTTCACATTGCAGCAAATTGCACATATAATTTAATTTCAACAGCTGTTATATAAGTAAATGGCATCGTAGGGGACTCTGATTCCCAGCCCCAATTCCTTGTTCACCAGTCTGAACCAGTGAGCTCTCCGCTTTGGACCCCCTGGCAAACCCCCAAGACATCCAATTTTCTCCAACAGTGTATTTTGCAATATTTGTTCAATGAACTCTTCTGAGTTCTAAGACCTTCTTCCTATGGAGAGTCACACCTCCTGGCATTTTGCTTTTTAATTCCACCTAACAACATAAGGCAGAGCATTGAGATGAAAATCTGACTGGAAACCTTCCCCTGTGAGATACAATTCTATACCTGTTTAAAAATAAATAAATGTCTCTTTTCAACTGTAAATTGTAGCAAATGCAGATATATTGAAAACGAAGTGCATAAAAACCATATGCTGGGTTCCTGGGACAGCATTTTGGAGGAAATTGCATTTCGTCGGGACAGGGAGAGCCTGAGCCCCATAGAGAGGACATCAGGCATGGAAACAAGGAGCGCGCCCTCCACTGTCTCCCTCCTCCCCTGCTCCTTAAGTCAATGCGTTCATTTCTTTTCTTTTTGCATCCTCGGAGGCTGCTTTCCTAGTCTTTGCATTTCCCTAGGGAAAGTAATTGAGCGTTTCACATGCTATAATAGGACTTTAGGTGTCCCTTATCCTGAAGTTATAAAGTTATCTCTCTGTCTTTATTTCTATGAAAATATACTATGAGAGAAGAAAATATGGTGATTTCCAAATGTACATGAAATGGTTGCATTCCTCCCCTCACCTCCTGAAAAAAATTGTATAAATGGTACATGCAGCTGGAAAAATTAACCTAAGGCCTTCACAAGGATACTTTTGTTTTGAGCGTTACTAACTAATACATTCCTAGATGAGTAATCAAACTCATTCCAACCTCTCACTCCAACCTCCAAAACCCTTGTTACCTTTGTGCACGATGTCCCCAGTGCCCCACCCCCTTCCCTGCAGTATGACTGCGTCCTGATGAATTTGGGTGGACAAAGTCCTCGGAACCAGGCTCAGCTCCGAACACCATGCAGTGGGTAGGTAACTCCCCTGATGATGGAAACAATCCAAGGCTGCACAGGGGAAGACAGCAGTTTGTTCCCTTTATTGCCAATGTGTTTCATTACACATTCTAAGTTTCACTTTGAGAAGCGATCATTTTCCCTGACCAGAAGCTGTACCTGGGCACCTTCTCCCACACACTGGTGCACGTACGCAGCCCTCGGAGTAAGAACTCTATTAAAGGGCCAGAAATCCCCTGGAGCTCTGTCTGCCTCTGGCTTCTATCACTACATTTTCGGCTCTTTGTAACTCTGGCCACCAAATGTTATGCTTTCTACTTTAAAGTCTTCCTTTATCTTTGCACTCAGTTTCTAGATTGGAGTTATTGCATATTTTGATTAAGCAAATTCATTCCTTAGGAAACAGAACTCAAATGTGCTTTTAAAAAGTAGTTCTTTCATATGATAATGGCATGCATGTGCTTTCATCAGTTCAGTCAGTTCAAAAAGTAAGTTATTAATGGAACCTAATGGAATCACCAAAGCAAATCGTATATGGCCTAAAGGTTATTTCCATTTGATGTCAGTGCCAGATGCATAGAAGCAGTTACTCGACCAATGTTTATCAAGACCATGTATGAATGGGAAAAATTATCTTTACTTGGTTTCTACTTTTTAAAGACTTTTACTCTACTGTCACATTTTATATTCACCACAATTTCATGATTAGCTGAAATGTTATATTAGTTTTATGTAAAATGTTGGCTCTTCTCCATCCCCCAAAATGGGACTGCAGTCCATGGGTGCTTTGGGAACTGCAACCACAGAAAGAAAGGTCTGAGTGCCAATGTCAGACATTCCCCCAGGAGGCAATGCAAACAGAAGGATTCAGAACGGAGTATAACGCAGGCAGCAGAGCATGTGGTTGACAGAACGGACCCTGGAAACCGAAAGATTCACTGCTTAGATGACCTCGGGCAGGTGTTTTAACTTCTCTGAGCTTCATCATCTTATCTATATAATGGCAATATTAATAGTATCTACTGTGAGAAGTAACTGAGCAGTTTACGTAAAAGACAGAACAGTGCCAAATTTGTGATAAAAATTAACATTTACTGAGTATTTTGAAGAAGATGATGACAAGAATGATAATGGTGGTGATGATGTAATAATGGCAAAATAGGGATAACATGTTTTCATATTCAGGTCATTTTCACCCTTGTCCTGGTGTTTGGCAATTGATTCTGATTTTCATCTCAAGGAAGCTTTGTAATAGGGAGGTATCTCTAGACCTGAATGATGACTGTTTATTCTGTGTCCTCTTTCAGAAAGTGCAAGTGGTGGTGACTGTTTTGGACTATGACAAGATCGGCAAGAACGATGCCATCGGCAAAGTCTTTGTGGGCTACAACAGCACCGGGGCGGAGCTGCGACATTGGTCAGACATGCTGGCCAATCCCAGGCGACCCATCGCCCAGTGGCACACCCTACAGGTAGAGGAGGAAGTTGATGCCATGCTGGCGGTCAAGAAGTAAAGGAAAGAAGCCTTTCTGCATTTGCCCACATAGTGCTCTTTAGCCAGTATCTGTAAATACCTCAGTAATATGGGTCCTTTCATTTTTCCAGCCATGCGTTACTAACAGAATTCAGTGGTACTTCAAATCCTGTTTTAATTTGCACACAAATTTAAACGTAGAGAGCCCCTGAGTCCTTCATCATGCCACTGCCCTCCAAATCTACTCTTCTTTTAAGCAATATGATGTGTAGATAGAGCATGACTGAAATTATTTATTGTATCACACAGTTGTATATACCAGTATGCTGAAGATTTATTTCTAGTTTGTGTATTTGTATGTTGTAAGCATTTCCTAATCTGTGTATATCTAGATGTTTTTAATAAGATGTTCTATTTTAAACTATGTAAATTGACTGAGATATAGGAGAGCTGATAATATATTATATGGTATATATAGTATCGTCTGCATTCCAGCAAAAATATCAACTTGTAAGGCACTAGTACAGTGAAACTGACATCTTAAAGGACAACTTAAACCTGAGCTTTCTATTGAATCACTTGAGTACCAAGATACACTTACACTATATACTTGGTGGGTGAATCCAATTTTGTAGAATTTCTTTACAGGCAAATTAGCATGATCTGAGCAGCATGCAGGCTGCTCTCCAGGAAGCACAGCCACAACCCAGAACAGCATCTGTCTGCACACACCGACAGAGGTCAAGTCAGGGCTTCGCTCTAGCGTTTGAAGGAGCAACTGAACAGAAGCCCATGACCTCACACGACTGCATACGGAGTGACAACTTGGTGGTGTCCCGTGTGCGTCTGTGTGCATGCTCGTGTGCGTACCTGTGTGTGTGCATTTGTTTAGGGACGGGGTGGGCGGGAAGAAGTGGAGGGGAGAAGTCAGCATTTCTGAAATATTGCCTGACTATTTAAAAAGAAAAAAGTAGCTCTCCATGATCACCTTTATACACAATGTGCATCCTGTGAATTCTGTTCCAGATTTCACACCTCTAACAATTCCAAAACATTTGCACACTAGACTTTGTAACAAAATATTTTATTACATAAAACCAGATTAGAAGGAATGCAGAAGAATATTTTTAACACAGTAATCTGTGCTTATTGCACAAAATTACTTTGTGGTCAACAGACAGTATTGTAATCCCATCAAAAGATGAAAAGTAAACAATTAGCCATAGTTCTGAATGCACTTCAATTAAGCCAAAACAGACAGCTAGTGATCTTTTTATATGCTGTTTTTACTTCAATAAGTTTTAATTTGTCCTTTAAAAAGAGGTGAAACAAAACCAAGAACAAGTTCTAGAAAACTGAAGCAACCTCTTATGTATTCTAGATGCTTGACTTAGGAGGAGTTTTTAATGTTTTCAATGTTATTATGTAGTAAATGGCACTATTATGAAGCTACTAGTCATTCCATAAGAGTCTTCAAGGACTGCTCTGTGTAACACTGTGACTGCCGTGTGTGCTTAGACACGTAGTTTCCTCAGTGGATAGCACTCAGTTTATTCCGTAGTGATATTGTAAACAATACTGCCATTCCCTTCTAATGCACTGCCCAAGGTGTGTGTAGCACAAACAGTTCTCATTACAAAGGACCAATTCAGAACTGAAAAGCTATGCATAGGACAAGAAAGATACGTAGGATGGGGTGGAGCACACAGCATTTTGTCAAGCACTGTGCACTCTTCCATATTTCCCCACTAGGGCAGACGGCCACTCTGTGGAAGGGCAGCCTGTTACCACACTGCATCCAGTCTTTTCTCCCCGCCCCTTCTGTGGCCCACTTCCACTCCCAGGCCGCAGGGAGTAGTGAAGCTCTGAGGTAAAAGCTGATCTTCACAAATACCAAAAGCAAATGGAGGAAAACTAAGCATTAGCCTCATGTTCAGACTTGAGGGTATCATGCCACATTTTTTTTAACGACTCAAAGAGAATTCAAAAAGGGCTGGTGGGAGGCTTTGAACATGAGGTTAGCCATTTCCTGATAAAACTAGAATTCCTGTCATTATTCCTTCCTCATCAGACAAGAGGCGTGCCCTTTGACCTTTCAGCCCAGTAATAGCAAACTCTAGAACTCAGACAAAAAGGACAAAAGAATAACATCTCCCTCTTCTGTGGATGGTCCATACTTCAAAAAAAAAAAGATACTAGAAAATGCACAAGTCATGACATCAGATTAGGTATCAGTTTGAACAGAAGAGTCAAATGAGAATCTTTGCATTGAAAAGGACCAAGCCATACCTTAGAGAGGGAGTTGATTGACTTGTAAAAATTCCTGAAGTACCAGAAACTGACATTTAATTTTTCTGTAGTCAGCTTTAAGTTTACACTGAACAACACTTTAAACAAGCAGGTTTGAGCTGTGGAAGACATGTTATTTCTTGCATTAAAGTACTACTAATGCATTCTCTTGCAACACTGCCAGACATGGGATATCGTCACCATAGGATTAGCTGGTACTACACCATCTCTCACAAGTCAGTGACTGAACCTGCTTTAAGACCAAGTCTCATCCTCAGATAAGCCACTTGTACCTTTCTGACAAAGCTGTGTAAAGTATTAGCATCTGATGCTCTAGAAAGATCCTAGTTGCCTTTGTGTATATTTACTGCCTGCTTGAGTGTTTCTATGTGTGGGTTTTCTCTGTATCTTGTAGAAATGTTGGGGTGTTTCCTTCTGCCATATGACTCGTGACCCGCGAGCCAACTACTTTAGCTGTATTTTACCTTCATTTTTGATGAGGTGGTTTAAATTTTGTTTCACTTCGTGTAGTGAATTCCACAGTAGTTTTGATTGTTGTTAAAATAACATATTACACGGATATTCAATAAAAATGTTTTATTTCCTGTTGATGTTGCCACCTTTCAACTCTTTTTCTAGCCTGACTCTGGGGGTAGGTCAGCAGCCTGCTGACGGTGGGGGCCTGCTGGCGGCGGAGGCGTCCAGGCAGAAGCTGGAACGAACGGCGGCCCCCGATTCCGGTCCATGAACACACAGTGGCTGACTCGAGAACAAAGCCGAGGGCCCGTGTGGCCATCGCAGCCCTATGGTCTTGGGCAGAGTCCTTCTCAACATCTTTCTCGGTTCCTGTTTACGATCAATTCATCCGGCAGTTTCAGGCCTTCTGCTTTGCCAAAAAGCGTCCTCTGGGGTTTTCACTCTAGAGCCAAAGTCACACCACCCCTCCACAATGGGGCTTAAAATTAGATTTTAAACCCCATTTTGGAGGGACAGCAGGACATTAAATTTCCTACCTATTGCAATTACTAGAGAAACAAGTAAACACCTTTCCTCCACTAAATTCAACATTTATCAACTGCCTACTGTGTACCATGTTTTTATTGGATGCTGGAGCTACAAACAATGACATAATAAGGTGCACCTGGGCCCGGAGCCCACGGTCTCAGAGAGACATGTAAATGCGTTATCACAATCCACTACCAGGCACACCCTGGATCCCTGAGAACTTTCCCTAGACTGACCATAGCGGACATCATGGTGTGCCACCCTCATGCCCCTTTTGCACCGAGGCACTCCCCCTGCAGCTGCTGGAAGCCTTGCCTGCTGACAGCTCACAGCCCTGTCCTTCTGACCTTGCCTAGGGAAGCTGCCTCACGTCAGAGATCATGCACCCTCCCCTGGCAGCCCGCATCCCAGGGCCCTTGCTGGCCTCCCTAAAGTGCCACATGACAGCCCCAGGATTAGTTGAGAGTGCTCGTGCAGCTGCACTGCAGTTCAAATTCTTCCTCTGCCCTAAGTTTCCCTTGCTCCTTCTCTGGTGTTATTCCCAAGAGCAGTCCCAGTAAAACCCCCTTATCTTAGAATCTGCATCCTGGGGAGCCCAGCCCATAAAGCATTCTTTGGGGTAAGGTAGAGGTATCAAGACAAGTTTTCTAGAGAAGATAACAGCAGAGGGATGTCCCGAAGGAACTGGTGGGAGTTGTCCCAGCAGGTAGACAAGACTGTGACAAAACCGTCCTCATTTAAGAAGGCTTCAAGTGTACCCAGGTTGAGGTCTGTGACAGCTGTCTACAACATCCTCCCTTCAGCCAGCCTTTTGAAGGCACTGCCAAATAAAGGTGGGACTAAGCTAAAGCTGCATAGATAGCCAGGGAAGGACCAGCTCGTCACCGTGCACCCTGGGGAAACAACTGGCAGAGCTCTCATTGTATGCTGAGAAAGGGAGACTAGAGTTAGTTGCCAAAAACAAAAACAGAAATTCACATTATAAATACATGTGTTTGGTTTTTAAGAGTGAGCATTTTATTTTCCTTAAATAGCTCTTAGCATTATGTATAAAACTAGAATATTTCTTAATGAGTCATCAAAATATAAATATAAATATCCCATACTTTTGTCAATATCTGTTTTCCCAAAAGGTTTTTAGGTCTAAGATACTTAGGATATTTATTAGGTTTGTTAGTTAGGAGAACAAAACCACTCCCCGTGTTTCAAAGAGGGAGTTCTATAGGAAATTGGCCACAAAGAGAGGGCTGAGGAAGCAAAGTAGAGACAGCAGGTAACCCAGAGGTTAATAGATACCACCTGACATTGAATGCTAGGGCTACCTGAACGAAATACCATGGACTGGGTGGCTTAAACACCAAAACTCATTTTCTCACCGTTCCAGAGGTCAGAGTCGGAGGTCAAGGTGTTGGCAGGGCTGGTTTCTGCTGCGGCCTCTCCTGGTTGGTAGGCACATGCTTGTGCCTTAGCCTCCTCTTCATATTAAGGACACAAGTCGCCTTATATTAGGGTCCACCCTAAAGACCCCCTTTTTAACTTAGTTACCTCTTAAGGACTTGACCTGTAAATACAGTCCCATCCTGAGGTGTTGGGGGTTAGGGCTCCAACGTGTGAAAGGGTGAGTGAGTGAGGAGCACAGGTCAGCCCTGACACCACTGTGGAGCCTGGGAAAACACAATGGAGCACCATCAACGGGGCCCAGAACTTCAGAGGAGGGGCTGGCGCTTGTGGGAGCTCCATTGTTCTGGGACCACTCAGGGTCTCTGGCGCTAGTGGGGGGACCAACGGACAGGCTCCACCTTCAAGGTTTGAGAACTGCCGGAAAGCCCTGAGCCAGTAGCAGCCCACCATGGCTAGCGGAAAGGTGGCCGAAGCTGGAAACAGGAGAAAGATCCCTTCTCCTCCCAACCCAACTCAGCCAGTACCTCGATTTGGCAGAACCTAATCAGAGTCATCCGGTACAGTCTGGGAAACAGTCTGCTGGGTCCTAGAGCCCACCCCAGGCACCAGCGGAGCACGGACCGGTGGGGACGAGGGCAGCAAAGAAGAGGGCAATGACCAATTCACTAGGTGTCTGAGTCCTTGCGGGCTGCTCTAACAAAAAAACGGCAGACAGGATGGTGTCAACACATATATGTATTCATTTCTTACAGTTCTGGAAGCTGGGATATCCAAGATCAAGGCACCAGGAGATTCACTCTCTCATTGGGGGCTGGGGAGGGGCAGGCAGGCGCAGTCCACTTCTTGCTGTGTCCTCCTCACAAGGTGAAAGGGGCAAGAGAGCTCCCTGGGGTGCCTTTAATCAGGGCGCTAATCCCATTCATGAGGGCTTCATCCTCATTACCTAATCACTCTCAAAGGCCCCACCTTTGAATGAGAGTGTTAGGATTTCAACACTCTTATTAAAAGTGTGGGTGTCATGAACCTTTCAGCAGCTGCACCAACTTCTGAATACCCTTGTTTCTTCCTCGGAGGGGTGAGGTATGTTTGGGCCACACTAGGCATGGGAACAGATGCACAGAAACCACATTCTCATTCCTTTTATGCAGAGGGTTTACTAGTACAGATGTGGAAATTCCAACCATGGCTGTAGTTACCCCCTCACCACAACACATCTTTATTTTATATGCACCGGGCTCTTTGATGTTTAGCAACTGATTTAAGCTGCTCACAAATCTTTATCATTAAACAGTCAGAAGGCAACTTTGGAATAAAAAGATAAAGAATTGGGAAAATAAAAATGAGAAATAGCCTAATATTAAATGTAAAAAGAAATTTTCCAAAGCCTACAGAGTAATAATTATTCAGAAGAAGCCATCAAGAAGGAACAGTAATAAAACACCATGCAAGCCTGCTGATGATCTGTGTGATCTCACTTCTGAGACTGGCTGAAAGTTACCTGCATTTGGAAATCTGCATTTCAGCAGTACTGATGACTCCACCCTCCCCCGCCAGCACACATGCCCCAAGTTCCCACACTCGTCCTTCCTCTCTGACAGTAACCCTGCTGCCAACAAAACTTCCCCTGTGCAAAATGCTCTTGCCCCTGCCAGGGTGCAAACAAGGTTCCACAGGATCTTGTACTGACTGAGTCGGGAGTCGCTTCCTTCTCCACTCTCCACTTTCCTCTGTCACTTACCTGCCTCCTCGGACTGGCAGTGCTGCACTGTGTTGTGCTTTATAGGAGGGATTGTTTGAGTTGCCTGTGAAAGGAAATCAATTCAAGCTGAATTAGGAAAAGAGAGAAAGAAGAGAAAAGGAAGTATGGATAAGGAAGAGAGAGAAAGAGAGAGAGAGGAACAAACTATTGGCTCATCTTAGCAGGAAGGTCCAGGTATGATTACATTTACAAACAGCTGGGCCAAGGACCTCAAACAATGCACCTTTCCCACTCATTCTTTCTCACTCTCCCCCTTCCCTCCAGTGTCTCCATGTGGCAGCACAGATGGGCCCTAGCACTTCTAAACTTGCATTGTTCCAGCTTAGCATGCTTGCAGAGAGCACTACTTTCACAATTATGTCACCAAAATCCCCAGACCTAGTACATATGCCTTCCTCAAAGTAATCACTATGGCCAGATGATGCAATGTTCACTTTGGCCAAGTCTAGGTCATGACCTCCGCCCCAGAGCCACAGAAATGAGGCAAAAATAGTTCCTCAAAGGAAAATAGAAATGTTACCAAAGAAGAAGAGTGGATACTGGGCAAACAAAACAGCAGGTGTCTAGCTCTGGCCAGGTAGCTCAGTTGGTTGGAGTGTCATCTCAATGGGCCAGGGTTTTGGGTTTGATCCCCGTTTGGGGCACATGCAGGAATCAGCCAATGAATGCATAAATGAGTGGAACAACAGATCGATCTCTCTCTCTCCCCTCTACCTTTCCCTCCCTTTCTCTCTCCCATCCTCTCCCTCTAAAATCAATTTTTTAAAAAAAACAGATTCTACTATTCTGCCCCCTGTATGTCTGGGCCCTAACAGAAGGGCCACTGAAGGCCCAAACTCACACCACAATGGTAGCCTGGCTGTTCTTCCCCTTGACCAAATGCACTATGGGAAAAGCAACATTAAATGTATGCACCACCTTTCAATTATCAAAAGCATCCATTCACCTTTCTATTTATTTCCAAGAAAACCAATTCATCTGCTATATATCTTATGCAACCTTTATTCAAAAGCACTGAGACATTAACATAGTTTTTGATTCCTGAATTCATAAAAATTAATATTATGCAAACTTAAAAGGAAGTAATGAAAAAAGAGAGGAAAAATCACTTTACACACCCTTCTCATTTTGCCATACAGGCCACAGTCTCAGTCCACACACAATCACCTGTTTTGTGGGTCTTTTAACCTCTTTCAAAAATTACAGTTGATGCACAATATCGCCTTAGTTTCAGGTGTGCCACCCTGTGATGAGACATTTATATAACTTACAAAGGAAACAAGCCTTTTTTTTGGTTGTCACATAGTCTATAATTTTAATTTTTCATGGCCCTCTGACTTTTTTTCAGGAAAGTAAAAACTTATTCAACCATTTCCCTAATTGCAAATTTTTCAGTTATTGCTAACTTCTTTCTTATGTAAATAACATTGCTTATGGATACTTTAGTGGAATTTTTATTTATTATTGTATTAATCTATTATTAAATAGACTTTATCTATTTTCTTAAGATAAGTTTCCAGAATTTTCCAATTTGGCTTCTTGGAAGATTTCACCAAAAATACTGCCATAGATGGGATGTGTCCTGGTTCTCCCACAGCCTCCCCAACTGTGGGCATCACACTTTCAATGTCCACCAGGTGTAGAAGGCCACGGGCCTCAGTAATGACAGGCCCAGAGCTGGAATGTGAGGCTCTCCATTCTACTGTCCCCTTCACTACACCAGGCAGCTTGATTAAAAAGTAAATGATGCGAGCAAAGCATTGGCACAGAGCCCAAGAACAGAGTGCAGCAGGGGAGAATCTCAAGGAAGTGAATGTCCAGGAAGAGTGTCCGGATGAGACAATTTGCTCTCCCTCACCTTCACGTCCAGACCTGTAGACTGAGTGAGGAGTTGCTCATGCCCCTCCCTGCTCTCTAGCGCTTGACGCCTTTAGTGGCACAGAAGCATCACAACCACCTCCCAATACCCAGCCTCATTGTTTAGAGCTCAGAGCTGTAACTTAAGAGCTGGCAGCCTGTGTTCAAATCCTAGTTCATTCACTTCACTGTATAGCCTTGGACAAGTAAGTGCCTTAATTTTGCATATTAAGATAATGGATAGTAAAACCTAGTGTAAAATAAGCATTCAATAAATGGAAGATTTATTGTCTTCTAAATCTAACCCAGGGTCAGCAAACTTTATCCATAAGGTAAAACAGTTGGGGCTTTGTTGACAATACATTTTCTCTCACATCTTCTCTTCTTCCTACATCTGACAACCATCCATCCATCCTTTCTAACTAAGCCTTAAAAATGTAAAAACCATCCTAGCCAGTGTGGCTTAACTGGTTGGAGCATCATACTGTAAACTGAAAGGAAAGTCATGGGTTCGACTCCCAGTCGGGGTACATGCCTGGGTTGTGGGTTTGATCCCCAGTCAGGGCACATGCAGGAGGCAACTGATCGATGTTTATCTCTCTCTCTCTCCTCCCCTCCCTTCCTCTTTCTCTCTAAAGTCAATAAGGATGTCCTTGGGTGAAGACTAAAAAGTAAAATAAAAATAAAAATGTAAAAACCTTGTGCTCATGTCAGCAGCACATTCACTAAAAATGAAAACCCTTTTGTAGCTCACGGGCCATACAAACACCGGCAGCTAGTTTGTAGACTAGATTCAAGTCATGTCACTCTGGTTCTTCAAAACCCCTCATGTTTCCTCCTCCTTACAGATCAATGTGGAAATTCTTTAGCATCGCTTTTAGCGTCTCCCCAGATATCAAGCACCTGCCCTACTCTCCTTGTGTGCTCACATTTCTATGCTTTCACGAATGCTGTCCCCTCCCCCTGAAATTTCCTGACGAAATCTCACAGGTGGGTGAATGAAGTCGGAAGGAGAGGGAGGGTGAGGAGACACTCAGGCAATTCAGGGAAAGAGAGGGATGTGACATTTATTTCCATAAGCGCTGCATTGTCTCTCTCTCCCTGAAGCACAGTCTAAACTCTCTGGCCTAGTTCATCATGGCTCTGTCCTTCTGTCTCCCAAAGCCTCTGACCCTCGGGCAGACAGCACTGCTCTTTACAGTTAGAATGCCTGACTCACCACTTTCCTTGAGCACAGTGAAGAATTTTTATTTAATTCATGGGAAAACGAACATATTTCGGAATATGTAAGCAATGCTTCCTCCAGCAAATGTGAGATAGTCAGGTGGTCTATAAATCATAAAAGGAACTGGAAGACAGGTTCCTAATTTCCTGTCAGTATCACAGTTGCCTCATCTTTTCACATTTCCCTAAAATATGTGCTGCTGGGCTTCTCACAGCGAGGACTCCGACCCAGGTGACTCAAGTTAGCCAGGCTTGGGACAATAATCTATGGGCTGAGTGACTCATTAACTTCTGCTTTGCCTCTAGCCGGGAGGGTCACTGCTGTGTCCGAAGGCTAGGAAGGAACCAGGGGGTCTCCTTTGCCTCCCCATCCCCGGAACCCACTGTGACTTCAGAGCCACCCAGGCCTGCTTTCTACCCTGATATATGTCCTACTTCATTACGAGTCCTTCAAAACCCCATGTCTACATATTTACTCAATGCTTACGAGAACTAAGTATCATACTAATTCTTCAGTTAGGACTCTGTGAGGCAGAGTGAAGTGGGCTCACTTTATGGGCTAAATTGTGTCTCTCCCAAATTCCTATGTGGAAACCCTGACTCCTAAGGCCTCAGGATATGACTCTTTCAGGAGATAAAGTCTTTAAAGGTGTGATTAAGTTCAAATGAGCTCCTTAGGGTGGTGGGCCCTAGTCCAATGGGGAAGAGGAGACTGGGATAAACCCAGACACACCAGGGGTGCACACACAGAGGAAAAATGTGAAGAGGCAGCAAGGGGGACCATCTGCAAACCAAAGAGCGAAGCCTCAGAGGAAACCAATCCTGTTAGCACTTTGATCTTGGACTTCTAGCCCCCACAAAATGTGAGAAAATAAATTTCCACTGTTTGAGCCACCCAGCCTGTGGTAGGTATTTTACTATGGCAGTCCCCCAAACTAATATAGAGCCCATCCCTTTTGCCCTTGACAGAAATCAAAATGCTTCAACCCGAGTGAAACCAGCCTTCCCAATACTGCAGATCCGACCTCTCTGGTTCTCTCTCTGACTTGAAAGAGAATATGCTCTCTCTTCCCAAGTCTGTCCCAACACGGACCCTTCCCTCAGCCTCCCCTTTGCTCGCCTCCCTTGTCAGTGTGTGGCACCACTGTTCCCGCCCTGCTTGCCCACTCCCTGTTCACTCTTTCTCTCCCCAGAGTGATTCCTGTTCTACAAAACTGCAGACTCTGGTCGCAGGGAGGGGAGGAGGTTTAAGCATGGTGGGTGTCTTTCCTTTGTCCCTGATGCATCCCGTTCCTCTGGAGAACCCTACACAGAACGTGTAGAGAGATTTATTTCAAGGAATTGCTTCACGTGATTGTGAGAATTCAGGGAAGATTTGCAGTTTGAGTCCAAAGGTAGTCTGCTGGCAGAATTCCTTCTTGCTCAGGGGTAGTCAGTTTTTATTCTATTAAGACCTTCAACTGACTGGTTAAGGCCCACCTGCATTATGGAGGGCATTTTTTTTTTTTTACCCAAAGGCCACTGATTTAAATATGAATGTCATCCAAAAAACCACTTTCACAAAAACAGAAAATTCTGGAATAATGTTTGACAAAATATCTGAGAACTGTGACCCAGCCACAGTGACACATAAAATCAACCCTCAGGCACGTCTTCCTTGTACTAAACTGCTTTGCCTTATCCTCACCACACTAGTTAGAAGAACAAGGTCCAAAATCATAGCCACTGGTCACATAAGGCTAGTCCAAGTTGAGATGTGCTGTACCTGTAAAACTACATATCAAGTTTCAAAGACTAAGTATAATAAAAGAACATAAAATTCCTTACTAGTTTTTGTGTTGACTTCACCTGGAAGTACTCATTTTGAGGATATATTGAGTATATTCCTTTCCTATTAGCTGCCATACAAATTGTTACAAATTTTGTGGCTTAAAACAACACATATTTATTTTCTTACATTTCGGTAGTTCAAAAGCCTGGTCCAGGTCTCAATGGGCCAAAACCAAGGTTGTGACAGGGCTCTGTTCCTTCCGGGGGCTCCAGGTCTACATCCTCACCTTTTCCAGCCTCTGGAGGTTGCCCACATTCCTTGGCTAGTGGCCTCCTTGGTCCACCTTCAAAGCCAGCAGTATCTTCTCTCTCAACCTTCGTCCTTCCTCACATCTCTCTGACCACAGCCTGGGAAAGAATCTCCATTTTTAGGGGTTCATGTGATTAGACTGGGCCCATCTGTGTAATTCAGCATACTCTGATCTCAAGGTCCCTAACTTTTACCACTTCTATAAAGTCCCTTGGCCATGTAAGAAACCTACTCACATTTTAGGGATCTTGGACATCTTTGGATCCTATAGTCTGCCTATCATATTATGTTAAATAAATATCATTAAAATTAATTCCACATTCCTTTTTTACTTTCCTTAATGGGCTTACTGGAAAACTTAAATTACATATATGGCTTTCATTTGTGGCTCACATAGTTTTACTCTTAAATATTGTATTAGACATTGAGAAGCACAGAGACCCAGGGACTTGTCAAAAGTTATAGATCCAGTCAATGATGATGCTGAGAACTGTGAAGGGCCTCGGGGCTCAGACCTCTTCTCTTCCCACACTCATCCTGGGTGATCTCATCCTGTCTAATGACTTCAATGCTATTTATGTACTGATGACTCCAAACTCTATCTCAAGCCCAGACCTCACCCTTTAACTCATATATCCACCTGCCTACTTAGTGTTTCCATTTGGATGTGTAATAGGCATCTCAAATGTAATATGTCTCAGACTGAACCCTTGCTCTTCTCCAGATCCAGTCCATTCTCTATGACAACCTATTTCTCATATAGTTTTCCCCATCTCAGTAATGGCCAAAACCTCCACGGTCACCTTGACTACTTTTTCCTTTCTGACACATACCCAATATATCAGCAAGTTCTGTCAGTTCTACCTTTGAAATACATCTAATATCTAATTATTCTCAACATCCTATTGATATAACCTGTTCCAAGACACCATTGCACGTCACCTTGGTAAACTCAATAGCCCATAACTGGCCTCTATGCTTTAATCCTTCTCCCTTCCAGTGTGCTTTCAGTACAGCAGTCAAAGTTATAATGTTAAAACATGTAGGTCATATCATTCCTCATCTTAAACTTCTCCCACAGTTTTCCATCTCACTCAAAAGAAACACTGGATTCCTTACCAAGTTCTCTAAGACCTTCCATGGCCTTGCCTCTAGCAACTGCTTGGCCTCATCACTCAGCACTCTCCCCTTGGCCTACTCCACTCGTCTGTATTTACCACGTTAATGTTCCTCATATATACCAAACGTGTGCCCCATCTTTGCACCTGCTGTTCCCTCTCCTTCAACGGGCATTCTCCAGGGAGCTCCTTATCTCATTTCTTCATTTCCTTTTGGTTCTTAATTAAATATCAACTTTTAGTATCTCCATGCCCTTACTCTGTATTTCCCCTACCCTCACTTACTTTTCTTCATAAAATATCACTCAGACATATTGTTTTCTTGTTTATCTGTTTATTGGCTATTTCTACTCAACAAAATGAATCTATAAGGACTGAGCTTTTCACCTGCTTTGTTCAGTCCTTTGTTCAGACTTTGTTCAGTCTAGATGCTATACCTCCAGCATCTAGAACAGTGCCTGGCACATAGTAGCCACTCAATAAATGCTAATAAATAAATACATAAAATAAATGACTCAGGAAGGATTAGTAATGTTTTGCTGCACAATTGAGAATAAGCTGGAGTTCCAGCCAAGATAAAGGTATAGGTAGAAACCCTTCACTTCCTCACACAACCAAAAGGAGTATAACAACCAATCTAAAATCAATAAACAACCAGAAGTGCCAGAAAATCAAACTGCATGGAACTCTGACAATCAAGGAATTAAAGAAGTAGTCAACCAGACCAACCTGACTGGTAAGATGGGCAGACAGAGAGAACTCGTGGCAAGGCAGCAGACCATGTGGGATACAGCGGACTGAACAGGAAATTGAGACTCAGAGCTGACTGTGGACTACAGTGGGGGTTGCCTCGGCAGAAGAACCTCCTGTCCTCACACAAGGGTGTGTTGGAAAGTGGGGCTAGAGCTGAGCAGGTGAGCTGCATTGTTCTCTCTGGCCCCTCCCGCACAGGCAGGACCACAGCGCAGCAAGGAGGGTTGCCCTGCCCAGGTAATTACCTATGGCCTCACCCCCTTACAACTTAACAAGTGCACCTAGACAGAGAAATATGGCCCAAATGAAAGAACAGAGCAAAACTCCAGAAAGAGAGCTAAGTGATGAGGAGACAGCCAACCTATCTGATAGACAGTTCAAAGTCCTGGTAATTAGGATGCTCACAAAACTGATTGAGCTTTGCTTGGTTACAAAATGAAAGAACAAATGAAGGATACCGGAAGTGAAATAAAGCAAAATATTCAGGGGACCAGCAGTGACAGGAAGGAAACCAGGACTCAAATCAATGATTTAGAATAAAAAGAAGAAATAAACCTCCAACCGGAACAGAATGAAAAAATAAGAATTCAAAAAAAATGAAGACAGGCTTAGGAACCTCTGAAACAACTTTAAACATTCCAATATCTGAATTATAGGGGTGCCAGAAGGAGAAGAATAACAGCAAGAACTTGAAAACTTATTTGAACAAATAATGAAGGAACACTCCCCCCATCTGGCAAAGGAAATAGACTTCCAGGAAGTCCAGGAAGCCCAGAGAGTCCCAAAGAAGTTGGACCCAAGGAGGGACACGCCAAGGCACATCATCATTGTTACCCAAGATTAAAGATAAAGAGAGAATCTTAAAAGCAGCAAGAGGAAAGGAGACAGTTACCTACAAAGGAGTTCCCATCAGACTGTCAGCTGACTTCTCAAAAGAAACTTTGCAGGCATGAAGGGACTGGAAAGAAGTATTTGAAGTCATGAAAGGGAAAGACCTACATCCAAGATTACTCTATCCAGCAAAATTCTCATTTAGAATGGAAGGGCAGATCAAGTGCTTCCCAGATAAGGTCAAGTTAAAGGAGTTCATCACCAAGCCATTATTATATGAAATGTTAAAGGGACTTATCTAAAAAATTGAAGATCAAAAACTATGAACAATAAAATGACAACGAACTCACAACTATCAACAAATGAACCTAAAAAAAGAAAAACAATGAAAACAAAAGCTAAGCAAACAACTAGAACAGGAAAAGAATCAGAGAAATGGACATCACATGGAGGATTTTCAGTGTGGAGGGGGAAGGGAGGAATATGGAGGAAAAGGTACAAGGAATAAGAAGCATAACTGGTAGGCATAAAATAGATGGGGAGGGGTCAAAAATGGTATAGGAGACAGAGAATTCAAATAACTTATATGTACAACCCATGGACATGAACTAATGGAGGGGAATGCTGGAGGTTTGGGGGGTGCAGGGTAGAGAGGAAATAAAGGGGGAAAAATTGGGAAAACTGTAATAGCATAATCAATAAAATATACTTTAAAAAATCAAAATTGGTAAATTTTTGTGCAGCCATTCTAATATTGAAGATGGGAGAAAATATATAACATTTTGGCATATTATGCTTTATTATTTCAAGAAAGGTAAAAAACACAGCTACAACACAATAAAAAGATTTGTGTAGTGTATGGAGAAGGAGCTGTGATTGATTAAATGTGTCAAAAGTGGTTTGCGAAGTTTCTTGGTACCACTGACATTTTGGCCAAATAATTCTTTGCTATGGGGCTGTCTTCTGCATTGGAAGATGTTCAGCAGCACCCCTGGCCTCTACTCACTAAAAGCCAATAGCAGGAGATGGCCAACATACTCAAAATATCCAAACCAATAAAGTTATTGTTGAAAATGGAAAAAAAGAATAAGATGGAAAACTGTGTACTCAATATAATTTTTTTCAGAACTGTATTATTTTGTTCTAACAGATCCTTAAAGGCATTTTTTAAGACTTAACCACATTAGCCAATTTTCAAAGACCAAGTGGTTTCAAATCCTATTGCCCTTTTGCAACTATAAATTAGTTTTTATAACACAGATAATTGTTCAAATCTAGCCTTTAGAACTAGCAGGAAAAAAGTGCAGATACTTGCTGTTACAATACATGAAAAAGCAGCAAAAATTACCGCTATCTTCAGTCTATTTAACCCTTAATCAACTGTCAAGCAAAACACCCTTCCCAACTGACAGCTTCAGTTAGTAAACTAAAGGGACTGCTTTTCTCAGTTCCTATCACATCACAAATCTCAGAAAGCAAACTAACTGGTTATCACTTAAGCAGAAAGAGAACAGAGACATTATATTTTATTACTCCACAATTAATTTCCCTATTTGTTAATGCCTTTGGTGGTGTTGATCTTAACTTCAAATTGCATTTTTTTTCTCAACCCATAAAGAAAGCAACTACTTATGACTTTGAAGTAAATTGTTCCTTTGCTTTATTTTTCTTAAAATTACACTGCACTTGAAATTGTCTATGTGCAACACTGTTGTGTTTTAAAGAAACTTCCAGAACACCAACAGCTTTCATCTTATTTCCATAAAACCTTGAGGTAATGTCTACATTGTCCCCAATCTTTACCAAACTCATGACCCTTAAAAAGTAGAAAAGGTTGTTCTGCTAAGTCACTTTAAAAATTACTAGAAAATTGGACCTAAGAAGAGTAGTATAAAGTTAAAAAGATATATCATAATTCATAAGTTGAGGGCAGTAGGAACACTTGCCCTACACAGATACACCAATGGGATAGAACAGAAAGTCCATAAAGAGACCAAAATGTGTGTAAGAATTTTGTATGTGAGAAAGCAGTTGTTTCAATAGTTTTTAAAAATAGAATGTCTTATAACTGTCCAGTCATTTGTAATAGAGCTTTAAATTCTGTATCAGTTACACATGCTCTGGGTATAAGTAACAAGACAACAACAGAACTAACAGAGACTTAAAAAACAAAGATGTTGAGTTCTACATAGCATGAAGCCCCAAGGAGACAGTCTCGGGACTGGTTTAGTATGTTATGGATGTTTTTAAGTGCCCAAACTCTTTTTCAGCTTTCCTCTTCACCATCCTCACAGGGTGGTGTTTCGTCCTTGGACATGTTACCTCATGATCCAAGATGGCCATCATCAAGTGCTCACATACCAAATGCAAGAGGTAATGCAGGCCAGGCCAATGAGAAAGCTCTCCTTTAGTGTTTCTCTCGTTTTACCAGGAAGTTAGTAGAAACCTCAGAAACCTCAGAAGAATTTCTCTTCTGTATCCTTGGCTAGGCTAGGTCCAGAACTGGTCATTGTTGTACAGGATGTACAACAGTATTTGATTTTTTAGTCTCTGCAATTGGGAAGTAGACAAGGGAAAACTGGGTTGGAAATGGGTATGGAGCAGCCAATCAGACCCTCCATAATGCATATCAAATACATGCTTTTGGCCATCATGGGAGTAAATGCTACTGGTCTAGTCCTCCCCTAATATACAACTATGAAGTAACTGTTATCAGATGTCGGACAATGGGATAAAGAGAACTAAGTTCGCTGAGGAAGGGAAACAAATGAGGTGAACCTCATGCCCATGCCAGCTTTCTCCTCGGGAAACTTTCAGACAGAAGAAAAAAGGGTAGCCCACACCAAGTATGGTGGTCTTGCTGAGTGAGGAAATAGATCAAAACACATAGCTACTGAGGTGGCTGGAATCTGCAGAGCAAGGTACCAAAAAAGAGGGAGATGTACAGAGGAGGAACTTCAAAATCTGCATAGAAATCCCCTTGAATCTTGGGCCAAATACTCACCTGTGTGTGTACAGGTGAGTACATGTCTCCATAAAAAGACTCCATGAGGATAGGCCATAAAGAACTATCAGGGTGGAGGCATAGGTAGATACACTTTTCCTCCTCACACAAACAAAAGAAAGACAATAACAAATTTAAAACCAAAAAAATAACCAGAACTGACAGAAAATCGAACTGTATGGAAGTCTGACAACCAAGGAGTTAAAGAACAAACATTCATCCAGACTGGTGAGGGGGGTGGAGATGGGCCACCAGGGCAGAGAGGATGCATGGCAAGGCAGTAGCTGGTGGACTGGACAGTCCCACATTTGCAAGTGGATAAACTGGAGGAACAATTGTGGAACAAAACAGACCACATGATCTAGGGTACCAGTGTAGGAAAAGAAAGCCTAAAAAAACTCTGGTTATAAAAACCTGTGGGCGTTGCAGCAGCAGGAGAAACTCCCAGCCTCACAGGAGAGTTCACTGGAGAGACCCATAGGGTGCTAGAATGTACACAACCCCACCCACCTGGGATTCAGCACCAAAAAGACCTAATTTGCTTGTGGGTAGCAGGGGAAGTGACTGAAAGCTGGCCAAGAGACAAGCATGCAGCATTGTTCCCTCTCAGACCCCTCCCCTATATACAGTGCCACAATGCAGCGACATTGGTTGCCCTGCCCTGGCAAATATCTAAGACTCTGCTGCTTAAAATGTAACAGGCCCACTGAGACAAATAAATATGGCCCAAATGAAAGAGTAGATCAAAGCTCCAAAAATAGAACCAAGCAATGAAGAGATAGCCAACCTAACAGATGCACAATTCAAAACACTGGTAATCAGGATGCTCACAGAAATAATTGAGTATGGTCACAAAATGGAGGAAAAAGTGAAGGCTATGCAAAGTGAAATGAAGAAAAATATACAGAGAACAAACAGTGAAGGGAAGGAAACCGTGACACGATCAACGATTTGGAAAAAAGGGAAGAAATAAACATTCAACCAGAACAGAATGAAGAAATAGGAACTCAAAAAAATGAGGAGACGCTTAGGAACCTCCAGGACATCTTTAAACATTCTAACATCCAAATCATAGGGGTGCCAGAAGGAGAAGAAGAAAACCAAGAAATTGAAAACTTACTTGAACAAATAATGAAGGGGAATTTTCCCAATTTGGCAAAAGAAATAAACTTCCAGGAAGCCCAGGAAGCTCAGAGAGTCCCAAAGAAGTTGGACCCAAGGAAGCACACACCAAGACACATCATAATTACATTACCCAGGATTAAAATGAAGGAGAGAATTCTAGAAGCAGCAAGACATAAGGAGAGAGTTACCTACAAAGGAGTTCTCATCAGACTGTCAGCTGATTTCTCAAAAGAAACGTTGTAGGCAAGAAGGGGCTGGAAAGAAGTATTCCAAGTCATGAAAGGCAAGGACCTACATCCCAGATTGCTCTATCCAGTAAAGCTCTCATTTAGAATGGAAGGGCAGATCAAGTGCTTCCCAGATAAGGTCAAGTTAAAGGAGTTCATCATCACCAAGCCCTTATTACATGAAATGTTAAAAGGACTTGTCTAAGAAAAAGAAGAAGATCAAAACTATGAACAGTAAAATGACAACAAACTCACAACTATTAACAAATGAACCTAAAAAAAAAACAAAAAACAAAAATGAACTAAGCAAACAACTAGAACAGGAACAGATTCACAGAAATAGAGATCACATGGAGGGTTATCAGAGGGGATGGGGAGGAGGGAGAATGGGGAAAAGAAGCATAATTGGTAGGTACAAAATAGTGGGAAGTAAAGAATAGTATGGCAAATGGAGAAGCCAAAGAACTTATATGTATGACCCTTGGGTATGAACAAAGTGGGGCAATGCTGGTTGGATGTGGGGTGCAGGGCCAAGGGTAATAAAGGGGAGAAAAAGATGGGACAATTGTAATAGCATAATCAATAAAATACACTTAAAACAAACAAAAAAAAGAACTATCCGGGAAGAAACAATTACCAGGATGCTGACAGCCGAACAACAACCAAAGCCGGCATGGACCTGGGAGACATTTGAGTTCCAACCTGTCATGGCGAAAAGGCCTGCTGGATGCCCGGGCGTTTGGTAGACTCCCAGAAAGGCTATGCTCAATGCCCAGCTAACGTAGCCCTGGAGTAACTACAACTCTAGACCTGCCCTAACAAAGCTGAAAAACGAACCTGGAAAGAATCATGCTGACTCACAAAAACAACTACCTGTTGAACAAAACTCAGGATTAAGAAAGAAAAAATTCTGGACACCCATTATATTCATATGCAAGAAGAAATTAGTATAATATAAGAAAGAAAAATGTGAGCCATTTGCAAGGGAAAATCAGTTATTTAGAAACAAAGTTAAATTGTCATGATTAAAATATTTAAAGGCAAAATGGAAAATAGAAATGTGCCAGAAGAGAATGCAGGTGGAAATTTCCAAGCTTTACACTGAAAGTAAAAGTATAAATAAAATGATTTTTAAATTTAATTACCTATGAATTAAAATGCCTGTAAATCAACAGCAAAAGATTTCATGAACTGAGTTAAAATAAGCAGTAAATTGTATGAATGAAACTTCTATGGAAAATGGCTAAAATTATTAATATATAAAGGCTTTTCAGAGTCATAAGAAGAAAGAATGATGCAAGTATTTTTAAAAAGCGGTGGTAATAAAATACTGATAGTCAATAAACATAAAAATGTTCATCTTCATTAATAATAAAATAAAATGTGATTAAGTACCAAAAACTTATTTCACATAATAGAGTGGTGATGCTCACTCAAACGGTATAGTATCTTGATAACAAGGGTAAAGGAAAATTTGATACACCACTAATGGGGAAGAGGATGTGGATCCATAATGAAAGGTTAATTTGGCAGCATTTGTTAACAGCTGAAAAATTTTTATAATGTCCAATCTTGCAATTCTACTTCTAGGAATACAGCATAAGAATATTCATTTAGGCTCTATAACTAGATAAGAGCCCAGGAAATTATGCAGAGATGTGCATCACAGGATGGTCTATAGCAAGCAGTGGCTTCCAGGGACAAAATGGCAGCAGACATTTGAACACTGAGTGACCCTGCCACCCTGGAAGGACCCTTGAGTATCTTTCACGTGACAAAAATCACATGCTGACCTCTGCTGCTCTGAAGCTGACCTTTCTGTCTAGCTCTGTTCTTGACCTTCATGGTTCTGCATAGGTGCAGCAAGCTCCTTCTTCCAAGTGCAACATTCAGTTAGAGACGGCCTCAAGAAAGGTTTCTTGGGCCCTTAAGTATGGCAGAATTAAGTAAGAGTGTCCTTTACTCTTTTTAAAAAGTTATTTATTTTTAGAGAGGGGAAGGGAGGAAGAAAGAGAAGGAGAGAAACCTCAGTTTGAGAGAGACATCCACTGGTTGCTTCCTGCACGTGCCCTGACTGGGACTTGAACCCACAACCCGGGCATGTAATCTAACCTGGGGAAACGAGCCCACAAACTTTTGCTCTGGGATGATGCCCGACCAACTGAGCCACACCGGTCAGGGCAGAGTGTTTTCACAGAAGACATACAGATGGCCAACAGGCACAGGAAAAGGTGCTCGACATCACTCAAGATCAGGGAAGTGCAAATCCAAAAGACAATGAGGTATCGCCTCACACCTGTGAGAATGGCCATTCTCTTCGGTCATTTGAAATATTTTTGTTCGTTCTTTTTCTTCATTTCCAGTAATATTTTTATTGTTTTATTTTAAGTATATTTTGTTGATTATGCTATTACAGTTGTCCCAGTTATTTTCTCCCCTTTATCCCCCTCCTCCCTATACCTCCCCCCACCCTCCAACATTCCCTGCCCCTTAGCTCATATCCATGGGTTGTACATGTAAATTCTTTGGCTTCTCTATTTCCTATACTATTCTTAATCTCCCCCTGTCTATTTTGTACCTACATATTATGCTTCTATTCTTCTATTTTAAATATTTTTCTAAAAACAATGTAGACATATAGATTTTAGATGTTTATCTTTAAAATCAGTTACTGAGGCAAATATTAGTTAGATTTTTATATTCACTTCCCCCTTCTACCTTTACAAAACAAAACAAACCTCTTTTGTTCAACTTCCAATGTGCTCAGCTAACAACACTCACCTAATGTGTATCCCTGTTGGCCTGGTGACCAAATTTTAGCAAACGACATCTAAGCGGAAGGAAAGCTACTTAAGAGGCACAAACTCTGCTGCTGTGCCCGTCAGCCCTTCGCCTCTGCCCTTTATCCTGCCTGTAATACAGCCAAGACACCTGACGCGAAGGCAGCATCTTGCAACCATGACATTGAAGCCCCACTCTAGGGAGGGTAGAGCAGGAGCAGAGGAGCATCCAGGGTTCCTGGTGGGCTTAATGTGCTGCCCTGGGCTCCACCACTTCTTTTTGCTTCAGAAAAATTAACTTCTTTCTTGTTTAAACTATTATCTGCCATATTTTCTTTGAATTTTAACCAGACACATTCCTAACCAAGATTCACATTTATAGTCACAATTCCCATAATTATCGTGCAATGAGTTGTATTTCAGGCTATTATTCTTGTACCTTTATTGTAATTCACCTCAAACCCATCCTGACAGTAGGTATCATGTATATGAATCAGTAAAATTGCATGTGTTTATAACTATTGCAAGTCCTGCATTGCAAACTTGTGTAGGTCAGCAATAAAGACGTAAATGGTCTGCAAAGATTTTTCTAAACCTGAATATTGATCAAAGAATCTAAAACCATTAGTTTTGTTTAATTTCAGAGCAATCACCTCCTGTAAATTGTTCGTAATATAATTATATTCATAAAAAAGGAAGTGAAAATACATTTTGTGATGAGAATTTTATTTCATCCTTTGTGAAAATTATAAATGTCCTTAAGTATTATTATCCTGGGGTGAGATGCCAGGGTTCAGACACATATCTTCAATTTCACTTTGTTCTCTTTGCATGAAGAAAATATGACTTCATCTCAGCTTCCAGCACAACTGGACTTCAGAATGCTGGAAAGTGAATAACTCTCAAATACGTGGGGACAATGAATGGAATATAAATTGCTGAGGATTATCATCATCTTGATGGCATTGTAGGTTTTTTCTCCTCTTTAGATACAGACTCAGCGACTGGAAAGAGAGACACAATGAACTCAGTAACTCTACCCAGGAATGGAAGGGCATAACCTAAGCCACTCTCACTTTCTATTGAAGACGGGCTGCTTTGCCCTTATTGCGAATTCCTGCAATTTTCAAAGGTGTCTACAGAGACTTGAAATTCTTATCTGTGAAAGAGTGATGAGACAGAATCAAGGCTCATTTAGGAAGTTTCGCCTGATTGCAAAAGGGCCGAAGGAATTAAGCCTACTTCTGGAAATTTCCATGTATATTAGTTCTTCATTATTACAAATGGAATTTTATGGAGTTCTGAGGCTGTCACTAAACCTTCTAAATAACCTGCCATAAAAGAGAGATATCAAGGAGGGACAATACTTCATCTGTGGCAGGAGCTGAGATATATTACAGAGAAAAACGCCTCTTGGCTTTGCATGCAAAAAAAAATTCCATTAGGTAAGTAATTAATTAACCTAAAAAATATCCTGAGCAATCGATACATTTAACAAACTTTATCTAGGGCCTATCATTTGTTAGCACTGAGATTTATACTGAGGATACAAAAAGCATTAATATGGCAAAAGTACGTAACTTTAAAAGGTTTACAACTGAACAGGAAATGTAAGACATATATAAGAGCAAAAAAATAATTATACAAAGACTGAGTACACTGCACAGAACTGACGTGGTCAAAGGGACTACATTACTTCCAAGGAGTGAATCCAGTGTCATGGTTTAAGGGGCTTTGTAACCTGGCAGAATGGGTTTGAATCCCTGTTCATCACATCGTAACTTGCTGGCTCTGGGCGTGTTGTGGAACCTCATCTGTAGACCCCAGTTTCCTCACCTGCAAAATGGATTTTTATAATTGTACGTACTGCACAAGGTTGTGTTAAGGATTAAATATAACATGTCAAATGCTAAGTATAAAGTCTAGCAAAAATAAATATTAGCCATTATAAATAAATATTGGAGGAATGATGACTGAAGACTGGGTCTGTAGCTGAACTAAGTCTTTCTAGAAATGTCATGAAGGACCCAACTTACACCAACAGAGGACAGAGGAGAGGAGCGACTCAGAACATAGTCCAACATGGCTGAAGACCGAGAAACAGGCATGCACAGGGCATGTTTGGGAATCAGTAAACTTGAATGCAGCTTAACACTAGTGTTTAACTTCTAAAAAATGAATATTGCAATAAATAAAGAACAAAGGACATGAGCAGTTAATTCACAAATTAGGAAATAATTAGTAAACAAACATATGGGAAAATATTCAGTCTCACTAGGAATCAAAAGAAAATGCAAATAACAGTCAGACCTCAGCACTCACCAGCTCCAGAACTCACCAAACCCTGTACTCATCGCATTTTGAAGGGGAAAAAAGGGGTTTCAGCACTCAGCACAAATTCCAGAATGAATTACAGCAAGTACCAAAGTGCCACTGTCAAACGAATAAAGGAATATATTCGAATAGAGGAAATCTATTTCTCATTAACTTATTATCAACTAAAACTGATTAATAATGCTCTGTCAAAATGAAGAAGTAAACCAAGAAAGAGAAAAGCTGCTGGACTTAGGAAAACGGGAGGCACAACACTAAGGAAAGCAAGTGGAACATCCAAGAGAAAAGTGAAAAAAAGATGGCAAGACGGTTGTCACTAGACAAGTATACAGAGGACCAGAACAGAGTTACCCAAAGGACAGACACACTGAGGGCCACCATCATTAGCCTCTTTGCCATCATTTTAATCCGAGGATAGAATGCCCAAGTGAAGTCTGGCCCGGATTTCCAGATGCACGTGGCTTGTTTGAACCATGTGACGCTGATGAACATTTTCCACTTCACACGCTGACTCTTGGATCACCTGAGAAGACTCACTTCTTTCTAGACTTCCTCAAAAGGGGATTCTGAAAACCGTGAGGAAAGCTGAGTCCAGGCCACAGCCCACCGGCTCTGGGAGGGCGTGTCTTCCGTTTCGTCTGACAGAGGCAGCGTTGCCTCTTCTGTACACAGCTAAGCTGTGCTTGCTGCTTGGTTTTCCAAAACTAAACAATGCGTTATTGCAGAATATATATATAGGTAATAAAGCTGGAAAGAGAAACACAGTGAACACAGAGCTAGTACAGCGGCTCCTCTAGAAGGGTAAAACGAGGGCACGTCACGTAGGAACACAGGGCCATTCTAAAGTGTCAGTAATGTTCTGATCTAGTTGGTGTTTTCACAACTTTTCACTTTATAATTATTCTTTAAAATGTACCTATTCATTGTTGTATAGATTCTTCTATGTATGTGATATGCACTTCACAACAAAAAAATATAGCAATGTAATAATGTTCATAACTAGGAAAGTAGGCCATAGAATTAAATGCCTGCTATAATCACCCTTATGTGCATCGCGGGCCGGTGGGAGGGGGCGCAGCGTGGGGGAGATGGAAGGCAGCGATAGCCAAGCGAGAACAGTAAATGATAGTGAAAAGATTATGCATGATTCCTCACAAACCCAACAGTTTCCAGGTGACTTCAAATGCATTATCCCATTTAGTGCTCCCCATTCTGTGAAGCAAAGATTTTCACCACCCTGATACTGCAAATGGAGAAGGCAGAGGCTTACATTGTTTAACGAAGCCTGCCCATCACCTCACAGTCAAGGAATAAGTGAGTCTGGGACCAGAGCTCTTGTCACACAACCTCTCTGCACCACCCTCTCCTCTAACCTTAAGCAAGTGACAATCCCACTGAACTGCAGCTTCTTCATTTGTAATATAATAATAGCCATGATGGGGCTTTATGTAAAGAGTTCTCAGGATTAAGTGAAATAAAGCAGGGAAAGCACTTCACTATACCACCTAGCACATCGTAAGTACTCAATAACTGTTATGTATCAATAAGAGTAATGTTAATATTCAGGTTCAATTTGATAGTTCAGTGCAGTACTATCCAACTAGTCATTAGGCATACGAGAATGGATATGAACTCACTGTCCAGTGGGAACACACAACTAAGGTCAGGGCCCCAGGGACAAGGTGGAGGCATGCACGTGCACACCTGCGATGCTACGGGAACAGAAAGGGAGAATGCGTGGACTGGGCCTGGCGAGGCGAAGGCAGCTGGGGAAGGCTTCCCCAGGGAAATGTTACTCGGAGATATATAGTTGCACTGGAAGGGAATGTGTGAGATACATGCAGACTATGTCCTTCACCCTCACCTGAGAAAGAGAAAACGATGACTGTGAAGCTAAGGCAGGGCTATCGCTGTCCCCTGAGTTTGACACCACCCTGCTGAGAAGTTCAGCAGCGACTGTTAAATCAAAGGAATAAAGGTACAAGGCCATTGATTCTGGTAATTAAAAGAGAAGTAGTTTCAGGAAAACTTAAATATGTACTGAGAGTTAGATGATATCAAGGAGTTGTTCACTTTGTTAGGTATGATATGATGGTTGGGTATATTTTTACTGTCTTTCTTCTCTGTTAGAGATGCAGAGTTCAATTTCCATAGTAGTTCACCTCACACAATTGGCCTACAATAGGAATGGGATGGAGCAGCAGGGAGTGGTGCCAAAATTATAAAAGAAAATGTCATAAGAAAGAAATCACCAGGAACTCAATAAGAATAATCTTTTCTCTACTTTTATGTATGTTTGACATTTTCCATAATGAAATTTCTAAATTAAAAAGAGGCACTAGTGACTTGACGAAAGCTGTTTCAGACCAGTGTTGTGGGCAGACAGACTGGGAAGAACCGAAGGCGATGTGGGTGTGACACACGAAGGCCGTGAGCAGAGTTTGACTCGAGACGCTGGCCCAGCTGGCGGAGCGCCAGGCAGAGAAAATGGGGATAAGATGGAGATGAGTGCATAGATATAAACGTGGTTTGGCTAAGTATAAGGGCAATCGAAACGCATTTGTGGTTCTAAACAAAGAAGCCACTGGAGGAAGAAAGACTGAAAAAGTAAAAGAGAAGAGATGAGAGATTAAAATCCCAGGGAGCAGGCATGAGTCCTAGGAGGAGAGGTGATTCAGCCCTCCGTAAGAGCAAGAGAAACTACTTTCACACCCACGTCCGTTGGGGCAAACCTCAGTTCTCCCACAGGCACAGGCTCCCCTTGCGTCAGGAAGACAGTGGCCATTGCTGTTATAGCTGGGATGGCGTTGTCCTGATGCAGGACAGCATCAGGATATGACCCTGGAGGGCACAAGCTACCAACAAAAAGGAAGCAAAGGCACCCTGACCCAGTGTGGCTCAGTTGGTTGGGTCTCGTCCCAGAAAGACAAAAGTCATCGGTTCAATTCCTAGTCAGGTCACGAGCCTGAGTTGCCCTTCAGTCCCCAGCTGGGGCATGTAAGAGAGGCAACTGATTAATATTTCTCTTCCACACCAATGTTTCTCTCCCTCTGTTTCTCACTTCCTTCTCCTCTCTCTAAAAATAAACAAATAAAATCTTTTTTTTTTATAAAAAAAGGAAGGCAAAGGCAGGTGAATAAACAGCTACAAAGAACAAGCAAGACAAACCTGAGATGGGAAAGAATCTGGCGTGGGGTGAATCATACCATTCACCCACAGCTCTGCTTCTCTAACACTAACTCCAATCGGATTCCAGCAAACATTCTACCCGCGGTCTGAGGTCTCCAGTTAGATGTGGCCCAGGCTGGGGTTAGTCATCTGAGGGTTAATACGGTCTCAGCCTGAAGTAAAGGCAGAAAATAGATGTGTGTGGGGGCGGGGGGTAAGAGGGGACGGGGAGGAGCTGTGTCCAAGTTGTAAGACCCAGATTCAACAGGCCCTGAACCTCAAGGGTCAGTTCAATCCTGAGCCAAACTTTTTGGTTTGAACAGCAGCAGGCTGCTTAAATGGCTGCTCATTAACAGAACCCAAGATATTATCCAATACTAAACTTAATGATGAAGAATTTTGACTCACCACTTCTCTTCAATTCGATTTCTACAGTTGCTCTTAAGTTGGTCCATGGCGGGAGAAATCTATTCCAAAATAATTATCATTAAAAAAATTTCAGTGAGAGGAATAAAATTATTCCTCTCCTCCATGCAAACCAAAACAACATTTCCTACCTTTTCCCTTACATCCATCCAAAAAGGTACCTAAATCAGTGATCCTTTGAGAAAACCAACAATAATCGCCAATTGTTATGGAACTAGAATTCCACCAGAACATGTCATTATCTTAACAATGCCAGCTCAGGAACTGTGAACTCTTTGTTACACTGTTTGGTTGCCTTAATGGAACATCATTAAAATTCCTTCTTCCACTCACTACTCGAGAGGCAAAGCCAGGGAAATGGTCCACTAGGCGCAAGTACAGATATTCTAATTAGCGACATTGTAACCAGGGTTTCTGCCCACAGATATGCTAAATCATGTGAATTGCATGAATAGTGAAACAGAGTGGCAAGTCTTTCCGATCTGCCTTCTGAGCTGAATCCATATTCTGCTTCTAATTAGAACTACAAAGATTTCCCATATAAAACTCACATTTCTAACTCTCCATCCATTACTGACTCTTCCATAGGGCCACCTCACGCACAGTCCTCACAGCAATACTCACTCCTGTGTGTTTTTTTTTCCCCTGGGACACAATCCATTTCCCCTCACCAGGAATTCTCACTGACAATACCTGGAGAGCAGAGTTATTCTCAGAGAACAGCTTGCCTAGTGCCAGGCTTCATTTGTCTTTCCCCATGGGTCATTTATCACGGGGAGGTGGCCTGTTGAGGTAAATCCTAATTGAAAGCCTGTGTGGTCTCTGGTGTGCAACCTGGATGCCAGCACCAACCAAAATGAATTACTTTGCATCCTGCACACACGTGCACCATTTCAGAATTGGGCAAAGTCCCACAAGCCAGCAATAACATGCCCTATCACTGTCTTTGGGGGAGAGATTCTTCCAATTCTTAAAGTAATCATATAGTACTGCAATTTACATAGGCAATCCGAGATTTCTCCCATGCCAAAGGCTTTGTTTCTGCAGTATATTTAACTACCTTACTACCAGAACCCAACACAAGAAGGTGGGTTCTACATCTGGGTGGGTTCCTACCTCCATTTCCTCACCCTGCCCCTACATTACAGGTAGCATCCATTTATAAAAACCTCAGGCACATCCATTCATTCAGCAAACACAAGTTCCTACGATCCACCAGGCAGAGTGGTAGGCATAGTACAATCACCGGAGGAAGATAGAATTTAGATTTTAAAAAGGAACTGAATACACGATTTTTGATTTTTGATTTTCAATATTTAGAGTTAATGTATGCATAAAACTTTGAGTACTTAAAAAATGGCCAAAGCAGAAAGTGAATGGTGGTGAAGGTGATGATGTAAAAGCACAGACAACAAATGATGGGAAGTGAAAGGGAAGGCAGGTTGCTGAGGGGAAGGGCTGAGGACTCAAGAGATACGTCATAGAGTCTGTGGAAGAATAAACAGCAGTATAACGAGCTAATGCTGGTGAGCTGACTACAGTGAACCTTCCTGGGCCCTCACCTACAGCCACCTGCCCTTTCTCTCCCCTCCCCCTGCCTTTACTGGTGAGCAGAGGCCGGATCGCGTTTCCTCCTCCACATTATTCTTTGGAATCACGTGCTCAGGAACGGCCAGGGTACATCGTGATTAATCTACATTGTGGTCACTCCAGGCTCCTTGTCAGTCATTAGTGGTAGGGTTTGTCATTGCTTTTAGCCAAAGAGACATGGGGAGGAACCTGCACTGGGCTTCTGGGAGAGAGAGAAAGGGAGAGCAGCTTCCCACATTTTTAAGACATTATCTGAATTAATTAACCTTATAGCTGACCTATCCTGGGACATGTTATTGTGGGGAAATACATTTTCCTTACTGCTTAAATATTTGGAATTAATTCTTTTCTCACTAGAAGTGAAAGCAGCCTAACACACAATTACCCATTGAGAAATTAAAAATGATGATTTAACTGTATTGGATGGAAGGAAAAAAGAAGAGAGGAGGAAATATAAGTGAAGTAAGTTCCCACATATGATAGCAGATCAATAGAAAAGATACATACAATTAGTTTTTTAAAAAGAAAAGAAGTGGCAGCATAAGAATTGTATTTGGAGAGCTGGAGGTAGTCATCCGAAGAAACAAGTTAAAAACTCCAGTGAAGCTGAGGAGAGGAGAGAAGGGGAAGTATTACTTTCCATTAGAAGTCCATTTGCACTATTTTATTTTAAAATAGGTGCATGCAAAAAAAAAGTATGTGCAAAAGTTTTAAAATCTACATAAAAAAGAAAATGAATTCAAAACTAGAAATTAACTTCCTCTTCTGGAGGCACTAAGGAAGAACACTGGACTTTTTCTTGGAGACAGATCGGCACGTTCGTAGGAGCACTTTTAACCCAGCAAGAGTCCCGAGGGCCCCAGTGCGTTTCCCTCTGCAGTCACTGCAGGAGTGTCCTCTCTGCAGATGCGGGTTAGCTCTCGGCAGTGGAAGTGTCTGAAACAGGAGGAGGTGAGAGAGCAAGGAGGGCAAAGAAAGAGAAAAATCCTCCAGTTGCAGTGCAGCCAGCTCTCCACTTCCCGCTTCCCCAGACAACACAAATGATGCGGACCTGCAGATTCCATCCTGATAAAAGAGGTGGCAGCTCTATGAGCTGGATGACTGAGCGTGCTGAATTTCTCCCACAAAGTAAGACAAGTTTTCTCCAAGTTGATCCCACTCTTCAAAGTACATGAGGAAATTGCCCTGGTTATCTTGACAGTCTCCTCAGGGACAGGAACGAAGATCACACTTCCAGCTGCGTCTCCCACACATCTTACACTGTTGACTAAAAGGTACTAATGACCTGTGTGGAGCCACCAGCGTAGCTTTAAATCCCATTCCTTTCCAACAAATCCCAGAGCGTCAAACCTGCAATTTTATTCCCAGGGGATAAGAATTAGTGAAACAAATTCTATGAAGATGACAGTCGTGTAAACTTCTAGAGTCCGGGAGAAATAAACATTAATTTCCAGCCTTATTCATTTAATGTCTCACTGAACATTAAGTGGTCAGTAGGCCATTTTTCAAGCTGTTTTTCAGTAATGCAAGCCATACATATTGGTTTGAAGTCAGTTAAAATAAATCCTAACTTGAGTCTAATAGGGTCTTCTCAAACTAATCTACTACAATATTAAATACGCATTCACCTAGCCATGCATATTCCTAGGACTCTATCCTGCAGAAATAACACCTGTAAGGTTGTGCATTGCAGCATCATTTATTATGGCCAGAAATACATACATACATACATACATACATACATACAATCTAAAGGTCAAACAGCAGGAGACAGATTAAACAGATAATGCCATATCCATACTATAGAATTTCATCCAGATATTAAAGCAAACATAAAATAAAAATTAAATAGAACTTTGTGATTTTTCACAGAAAATGTCTGGGATACATTATTATGTGAAAAGGCAAGTTCCAGAAATATATGCACAGCACAATGCCATATTTACAAAAAAAGTGTGTGTGTGTGTCTTTTTCCATGTACCTAGGGAAAGATATGAAAGAGTGTATATCAAACTCTTCATGGGGACCCCTTTGGGGCATGGAATTACGGAAGAGGAGAGTTTTACTTCATGTACTAGCGAATATTTTAAATTATTATATCAACATTCTTTTGTATTGAGGTAAAAAAATAAAAGGTATTTGTTGGGAATGTGGGGAAGGTTATCAAATTCCCTTTTCCAGGACCACACCTAACATGACAATTTAATGAAAATCTCTCCAGTTTTTCAATAACTTCAGGAAATAAAGACTTTGCAACCTTCTTCTATAACTTTGTCATAATAATTGTTTTCATTTATTGAAAGTCAAGGTGAACCTGACACGGTGGTAAGCACTTCACACACAGCTACGCAATCCCTCAGGGACGACACAGGCCCTATCGGGCCCACTCCACAGGTGAGGAAATAAAATGACTCAACCTGGGCCCGGGAATCCAACAAGCGGCCGAGTTAGGGTCCCAGAGCAGATCCGACTGGAAAGTCTGATCTTCCCAGGACTATTCCAAATTTATTAAGCACGTGCATCTAAGTAGTTGCCCTTTACCCACAGTTTTGCTTTCAGCAGTTTCAGTTACATGCAGTTACTCATGGTCTGAAAATATTAAATGGAAAATTCCAGAAATGAACAATTCATCTGGTTTAAATTACACCTTATTCGGAACAGCGTGATGAAATCTCATGAGTCCTGCTCTGACCCGACCGGAGCGCGAATTGTCCCTTTGTCCAGCTCTATGCTGTGTGTGTCACCCGGCCCTCGGTCACTTGGTAGCTGCCTGCGCCATCAGACTAGCTGCCTGTGATCAGACTATTGATCACAGCGCTTGTGTTCAAGCCACCCTCACTTTACTACACGGCCCCAATGCACAAGAGTAGTGACGCTGGCAATTCGGACGCACCAAAGCTGTAAGATGCTTCATTGAAGTGAAAAGGTAAAAGTCCTCAATGAGGAAAGGAAAAAAATCATGTCCTAAGGTTGCTGACATCTACAATGAGAGCAAATCTATCCATGGAATTGCCTAATTTATAAATTTAACTTTATCATAGGTGTGTATGTATGAGAAAAAAACACACCACAGTCACCTGGAAAGGCGGGAAAGGCTCACCACACTTTCAAGAAAACATTGGCTGAAATTTGTCCAGAAACTCATCTTACTCGGGACCAAGCCCTTCCAATTGCTGTTACGTATTCAGGTGGTCCCCAACAGCAGACTTTATATTAAGTTCTTTTAAAATTATTTATGGAAAGCCATTCCAGGCTAGGATGAGGTCTGCAAGGCCAGATTTAGAACAAGAACTATATGTTAAATTTATGTTGAACATTTAAGTCAAACATTTTAACCATGAAACTGCTCAGATAAGAAAACTTGTATTTCAAAATCAAATGGCTTTAGATATCCTAACTCCATCTCAAGGAGGAACTTGTGCTCTTATTCACTCTGACTATGGTGTTTATACTCCAGATTACCACCACGACATAACTTTAGCCCTGGGCCAGGTGACTGCACAGATATAAGACACTGAGAAACTTGGACAAGATCCTCCGACAGCTTGGTTTCACTCACTGCTAACAGTGGGGATTCACAGAGGAAATAGAAATATCCTTTTCAGGACCAGCTATTTTTTTCTCCATTATAGTCTTAGATGATCACTAACAGAATATGTAACCAATTAAGTGTATATGCTTAACCTTATGTTCTGGCTGAGACTTTGTTGAAGTTCACAGTTGACCAAGAAAGAACAAAGTGACTTTTAACCCAGCCCTGAACCTACACGTCCCATCACCAGGGACTGATCGACTGTGTCCAGGAAACACCCAGGAACACCGGGATGGCCTACACCAGACCACGGCCTGACTGGCCTTGAGATCCCCATCAGAATGCTGACCTCCTGCTCCATTCATCAAGACCAAAATCCCCTCAAGGACTCAAATTCCAAGACTGCACCTCACCAGAACCCCCGTGTGCTCCTTGCCAAGTTCCCTGCCCCTGCTCCCCCTGTGTGACCTTGCCCTGACAAGCCTTAGGGAAGGTGGACATTAGTGATGTTACTCACCACCTTTTCAGGTTGCCCACATCTGCTATCAATATTAAAAGCGCAATTATAATCCAAAAAAAAGAAAAAAGAAAAACAACACAGTATGCAGGGTTTGGCAAAAGTAGGTTTACAGTTGTAAGTATGTGAAACACAGATTATTCTTGAATTATTACTTATTATTATATTATTTTCCATACAAACAACTGGAAGCCTACTTTTGTCCTACCCTGTATATAGGGTTTGGTATTGTCCACGGTTGCAGCATCCAGTGGGGGTCTTAAAATGTATCCCCCGAGGACAAGAGGACTACTGTATATTATAGGAGTCTAAAATGCTACCTCTCAGAGTTGTCACCAAAAGAACCAAAAGCACCAAAGAGATAAGCCCCAATGATTCCCTCCTAAGGAAAACTGGTTCACAGGCCACCGTGTCTTCTGGGAGTTGAAGCCATACCCTCCCAGTCCTATCTTCTATCTTTAAGCTATTTTTCAAAAATTCTCTCAATGAGGTCTCTCCAAATTCTCCAGGCTTCTGTAGAACTGCAGTCTGAACAGGTATCTTCAATGTTGAAGATGATCTCACAGCTTCTGAAAGCTGAGATTTTATTCATAAATCCCCATAACCTGCAGGCTTGGTGTTGTGTTTTGTACATTAACAAAAATGAAAGAATTGCGAACTCACAATCATTTGACACTTACACCCTTTCAGCTTCACTTGCACATGGGTTGTTGTTCCTGGCCTTGAATTGGTAATATTTGTTAGCAGCTCTGTGGGAAGGACTGTGGTCAACAATTTTTAGAGGGAAATGTTCATTAGAGCCAAAGAGAAAAACTCAGCAGGGTTCAGGTAATGCAAGGCATAGTAAAGAAGAAATGGGAAAATACAATAGGCATTGGAGAGGCAGTAGCTCTATTTCCTATCCTGTACCCTGAGACATGACCGATTTATTACTGATTCTGTATTCTCACCCTGTTTCAGTGACCAGAAAATCCTTTCATCCCATCGCTGGCTGGTCCAAAGAGCATACTCCCCAGGGACCTAGCACTTCATAACAATGACTCATTATTTATTCTGGCTCCAGGACATTTCAAATGAGTGTTTCAAACCACTGCTGTTTATTATATTGGATTTAACTCTACTGATGTGTTTACTGACACCACAGGAACCACGGAATGCGGGGCCCTTCGAAAGCTGCATCTTTATTTGATTTTTTTCATGAATCCTGAAACCTACCATAGTCTTTTCTACAATAACTAATCAAAGTAAGTGTATTTGCTGAATGAATTAATAAATAAATCTTTAAACAACCTGGCAGAGGAAAAAACTAATGCTTTTAAGGTTTTAAAGGATTAAATTTTTCTTAGTGAGCACACTGAACATTTTCCAAGCCTGCACCAAAATAACCACGACGATGGGTGCTTTATCCGGCATGGCCGGGCCTCCTGAGGTGCTCAGTAAAAACGTGCTGAGGAGATGCGTGACAAGCTGGATTGCCACAAGTGATTCTCATTCACTTTCCTGATGTCTCATTCTTTTCCTGATGATACTATACAAGTTCTGTGGAGTACAAATGGCAAATTTATATCTGCTCCCTTCTTTATCAACTTTTGACTTCTCTGCCTGGGCCTACTGCTCCCTGAGTCATGGCACCTGTATATTCCACAAATAGAGAGATACATAACCCATTGGAGAGAAAATTAAGTAAGCTGCTGCCAAGACATTTCAAAAAACAAAAAAACAAAAAAAAAAAACCTCTTCAGAATCAACAACAGAATAAAAGGAAACAAAACAAAGCAAAACAAACAAAAATATGATGTCACCTATAAGAGGAACCTAATCAACAAAACAAATAAGTGAGCAAAATAGAACCAGAGACATGAAAATAAAGAACAAACTGACAGTGACCAGAGGGGAGGGGGAGGGGATAATGGGAGAAAAAAGGGGAAGGGTCAAGTCAAGGAACTTGTATAAAGGACCCATGGACATGACAGTGGGCGGTGGGGGGGAGTAGGAGGCAGGGAGCATTGAATGTGGGAGGTGGGGGGTGGGTAGGGTAGGGGAGAGTAATGTGGGGAAAATGGGACAACCGTAACTGAACAACAACAAAAACTTTTTAAAATTACAATTAAATTTTTAAAATATAGCATCCCCAAAGTATAGATACAGTTAATTTTCAAAGAATTGCTTAAAGCTTGGGAGGAAATCTCACTTGAATTCTACTATAAGTCTTCACAGTTGCAAAGGTAATGATCTCTACCCAGCTTACTTCATTTGCTTGACTTTATAAGAGATATATAGAGGAAAGAAAAGAAGAGGCTGCTGAGGTAAAAGGTCAACCACGCACTTTGTTGGAGTGTCCTTGAATTGAAAATATCTTAGGTGATAGCATATAATAAAACAACTGCATGATGATGACATTAAAATGCTACTAGTATGAACTGTTTTGGTAATTTTCTTACTCTGATCTAGAAGCATTTGCTTATGAAATTTCAAGAAGGCACATATTATGAATCTGTCTTTCCTACGAGTCACTGAACACACTAATGGTGGCTAAGTAACAAGCTTAGGTGTGTGGAGGGGCCTGGGCGGAAGGCCTAGGGCTGGGGACAAGGGAAGGGGCCCCTATTCATTTACTCTCATTTCCACACCGCGGCTTTCTGACACGCAAAGCCAGGTCAAGACACCCCCACACAGGAACACATCAATCACTCCCCACTGCCCTCAAGATACCTCCCTTTACAAGGTGTATGACCCCTTCAGGATCTGGCCCAAAATTCTCCATTTAGGATCTAATGAAATGAAACTGGTTGCTATTACTCATTTTAACAATAAAAGGGATTAATGATAATTGCCAGTAAATAAAAAGTATTTGTAGCCACAGAATCTAAGCTAAAGCTTAGGCCACAGTAGATGCTGGTTGACTAATGGATGACAGTAAATGAAAGAAGGAACAAACGAACCCATGAGACGTAATTCTTACAAGACTCTACCCAGTTGTCTTGATCGTGAGTGTTCCTGCTGTCTCATATTCACCGTGGGGCAGGGTCCAGGGGAGATGGGGGTGGCAGGGGTAGATAGATGGATTTTTTCCTGTAAATATCGGCATACATGTGTATATGTATGTTACATATACTGTCAAGCCTCGGTTCTCGAACGTCTTGGTTCTCAAAACAATTCAGTTCTCAACCAAGTTGTTGACGGAAAAAATCTCTCAGTTTCTCTAACAAAACTTTGGGTCTCGATTCTTGACCCAGCAACACTTCCATGCTAATACCTGTGTGATCAGTCATTCATCTCTCAGGTGACAAACAACGGGGGTTCAGTTTTCAAACAAATGGCTTCTCGAACAGTGTTCCAGAGCAAATGAAGTTTGAAAACCGAGGTTCCACTGTATCTGTATGCTACACATATGCCAATACTCACAGAAATAAAAGGTCTCTCTTGCTCTACATATACACACATATGTACATACGTATACACAGGCAGGGTGTGGGGAAAGTAGGGTTACAGTTGTGAGTATGGAAAATAATATAATTAACAAATAATAATACAAGAATAAACTCGCATACTCACACCTGTAAACCTACTTTTGCCACACCCTGTATACATACATATACATAAACATGTGTGCATATATTGTGTATATGTACACATATATGTACACATACACATATATACATGCATATACACAATATATGTGACAGTCCAATAGAATCAGGCATTTTAGAGAAATATTCTCTCTTTAGTGGGGGTTTGTTGAACCCAAGAAAGTGAGGGATTTACTTGCGTTTACCTTCTTATCCTCAAAGCTAATTTTTATCACTCAGTTAACATTCCAAAAGTTCATGAAGCCAATAAGCAAACCATTTGATTGAAAATAAAAGTATAACTTGGTTCTCTATTGCCTGGAAAATTAATTAAAATCTCAACTCACTTCCTTAGCACCATTTTAGTCTGGAGGAAAAACCTAACTAAAGAAATCATATGTTACTCATCTTAGCACTTCACCCAGGCCACAAACTACAGGCCTCTGAATATCAGGGAAACACACTGTCACCTGAAAGCATCCCCTAGAGACATCACCAGCCAGAAGTACTGTTGCAGCTTCCTAATGACATTCACAGAGCAGGTGGCACAGAATGATGGATCCCTTTACACAAACCTGAAAGGAACTCTACAGAGAATCTCATTTGCTCCGTACATCCTACCCTCTCCAACACCAGAAGCTTTAGTCAACAGCACCAGGATTTACTCAATGCTCAGGTGAAAATGCAGTAACCACCCCTAATTCTTCTGTCTCATACTCCATATCCAGTCCTGATTGCTCTGACCACAGTAATGAGCTCTGCAGTGACCTTTTGCCCTTCACTGGCACCACCCTAGTCTCCGCCCACTAACAGGTCCCATTTGTCCACCCCCCACAGCAGCCGAGTTAATCTTCCAATTACATCAGGCCACGTCCCTTTCCTGATGAAACACACAATGACCTCTCAGTACAACATGAGTGAACTCCAAAACTCCTCTAACAGCGGCCCACGAAGCCTCCGGAGACCCAACCCCCGCTTGCCCCTCCTCCCTCCTCTCCCTTCTGCTTGCTCACCACATCCCAGTCCACGTGCTGAGCGCAGCCCCTAATTCCTCAAAATTGTCAAACAGCTGCTTTCTTCCCTGCGTCAGCCTCCACCCCACCGCCCCTTCAGACCTCAATTCAGATGTCAGTCCTCAGAAAGATCTTTCCTGACCAATTTAGATCAATCTCTAACCCTTCGCCTTGTATTTCTTTCCTGGTTAGACTTTCCTTACATCTCCTTCCTTTCAGCGGAAGCTCCTTAAGGACAGAGACTCGAATGTTCTGTTCTCTGCTCTATCCTCAAGGACCAGAGCAATTCCCGGCACAAAGTGTGCATAATAAATATTTGCCAACCGCCTGAGTGCCACAAAAAAAGATAGTCTTTTCCACATACCAGATGCCAGTGTTCTGCCAGAATTAGCACACCTGGAAAGCACTGCAGTTTGAAAAACAAACAACTTTGAAAGGGCTATTTCAGACCACTGTGAGATAAAGAGTCCTATCTCAAAGTAAAGAAATGACTTGTCATGAGCAGACACTAGAGGTAAACTCATCTTTCATTCTCATTGGATTAAGATCTAAAAGTCCGATTTCAACAGCCTAAAATCTCTAAACAAAACCTGATGAGTTATTTCTCCTCGCCTGTCAATAGATAAACAGAAACTTCTGGTCATTCCCACTGACATGTACTCAATCTTTGATCTCTGGGATCCTGTTTGCTTCCTCTTAGTGCAGTTACAGCTCCTCTCTGTGGAAACGCAGGGGAGACAGGCAGTGCAGCACAGGTGTGGTGCCCTTGTGGCCCCGGAGCAAACTCGGGGCACTGTGAAGAGATACTACTGTACGTAAAAGCATGCACAAAATATCAGAATGATGAAGTATATTTAATTCTTATTTAGATTGGATATAATCTCTAGAAATTAAATATGAATCACAGGGCTATTGATGTTTGATGATTTACTTTCTCTTTCCCATCTTCCCCCCTTCTTATTTTCACAGTAGGCTAGAAACTGCTTGCAATTTTCTCTTTGAAGGAATGCATCTGTGTCAGTAGACACTGTGACATGTGAAAAAATGCAACTACAAAACACAAAGTTTATTCTGGTCAGAGGGAGAAATGAGATGACTAAAAGCAAATGATTTCCTATATCTAGATGCAGAGAGATGCAGCCATGGAAACTAGCAGGCACAGCACTGCCTGTTGTCAAAATGAAGAGTGTTCAAACAACAAGTGCTGGTGAGGATGTGGAGAAAGAGGAGTCACTTCTGCACTGTTGGGAATGCAGACTGGTGCAGCCACTGTGGAAAGCAGTATGGAGATACCTCTAAAAGTGACAAATGGATCTGCCTTTTGACCCAGCAATCCCACTTTTGGCAATATATCCGAAGGAACACAAAACACTAATTCAATAGGACATAAGCACCCATATGTTCATTGCAGCATTATTTACAATTGCCAAGATATGGAAGCAGCCCAAGTGTCCATCAGTGGATGAGTGGATAAAACGATTATGGGAAATTTACACAATGGAATTCTACTTGGCTGTAAAAAGAGAAGAAAATTTTATTCTTTGCAACAATATGGATGGACCTGGAGAACATCATGCTAAGTGAAATAAGCCAGTCAGAGAAAGACAAATACCATATGATTTCACTCATATGTGGAATCTAATGAACAAACTGAACTAACAAGCGAAACAGAGACAGACTCATAGATGGAGAGCAGATGACAGCTAGTGCATGGGGTTGTGGTTAGGAGGTTGAGGGATGGAACAATAAGGAAAAAAGACTAAAGGACATGGACAACAGTGTGGTGATTGCTGGGGGGAAGGGGGTATAAGGGTACTATATGATAATGGAAAAGAAATACAATGAAGATTAAATTTTAAAAAATACAAATAAAATAAAATTGTGTACACTGACTCTGCTACTGTAATAGCAGAATGAACCTCCCTGGTTGGGTAGCTCAGTTGGTTAAAGCAAGGTTGTGAGTTCACTCTCCAATCAGGGCATTTACAAGAACAACCAATGAATACATAAATAGGTGGAACAACAAATTGATGTTTCTCTCTCTCTCTCTCACTTTCTCAAATCAACAAATGAAAATGTTTTTAAATAAAAAAATTAAAAAAAAAAGTTTAGTCACCAACTAGTATCCCTTGTTCCTTGCCTAGGAAAAAGATCTTTCAGGAGGCTGCCAAGAGTTATGAGCAGCATAGAATCAAGAACAAATCAATGTCCCACTGACTCAGCTTTTAGGAGATCAGGCACAGAACTGAGTTAATGATGTCTCCTAGGGGGAAAAAAAAACAAACATTTTAACATTTCTTAGTATATAAGACACTGCAATTTAGGGTCTCCCATCAAAGCACAGCCTAATATGTAGTCACACAGCAACACTCAACACAAGAGTGACACCCAGCCCACCAACCACTTTACCACCTAAAATTTAAAAAACATCTTAGACCCAGTTCCAACATATGATAGATGTGTATAGTATGAATCTTCTCTAGCCTCAATGAATTGGATTTAAGCTTCACTGTACACCAGGTTTCTCACTGGGCTGACTCATTAGAAGGCTTTGAGCCTTGGTGAAATTAGAAACTAGGCAAGCTTTATCTTTGGTGACTGAAGATAAACACTTCATCTCCACTTTCCCCCAAGCTCCTATTCCTCTTTGTTTCTTTCCCTATTAAAACAGCCTCTAAGGAAGAGATCTGAGTTCCTTAGCACTAAAATAAACCTCTGCTGAAGCTTCAAGGATGACCTTTCTCAAGGTGCTAAGGGAATAAACAGGAATAAAAGGGAATGAACAGAGCTTTGACTTACATTATGTCTCCATGACTAAGAGAACAGGAGGGCAGACTAGAGAGTTTCCCCGAACCCATAAAATTGTACCACACAGCAGCTGTCTGCTTTGCAGATCTGGGGAGTTCTAAAGAGAGACTACAACATGTAGTTAAATCAATTTCAGTTTAAGAATTCAAAAACAGGCCCTTCCTTCAATTAGTTCATAACTAACAAACATGCAAATGATTCATTTTAATCCATGAAATAATTACAAGAATATTTAAAGGACAGAATTATACACAAAATGGAAAGTTTCCCAGTGACTGAGCGTGGTTCTCAAGGATGAAGAAGAATTTGTCAGCAAAGTTAAAGGACGGTTTAAGCAATGAGATCAGAATGAGCAAGTTAAGGCGGAGTGGAGGCGTTATAGCAGGAGTGCGGTTTCTAGTTTACCTCTCTCCTGCCTCCAGAAGATCTGACTTTGGGGATTATGAACTCTGCGTACAAGCATCAGTGCTGAGTTGTAGGAAAAGATATGTGCTGAGAATAGTACTGATGGATGTTCACTGTGTGGAATATAATGATGAGCAAGACATTGACCAACAGCCAAGCAATTCACATCATCATGGGTTTCAATAGAAATGTATGCATATAACATAAGAGAGTAAAGACCACCGACCAAGAGGAAGAGAGATTGAAGCGTGAACTGGATATAAAATCAGGTAGCCATAAAAAGTTCATCAGCCATGGGAGTCACAGTGCATAGATCATTAAAATCCCATCGGGTGGTGAGGTCAGTGTTACAGACTCCTGCCTGAGTTAGAGACGGGGTAGGTGGAAGTGGCTGCTGTCTGCCCCACCCTCATGTTTCCAGTTTGGTGGAGAAACCCAACCCCCAAGGACCAAGTTATCCCGGCTTGGGACAGAGACTCAGGGTTTTGCATTTTATGTGTCTACTAATCATGGAAGAATTCCTGATCACAGGAGATTTCCCCCACAGCTTGTGTCTTGTGGGAGAATTCTCAGTGTCAAGGGTGACCACTTCCTCATTTGCTCTAACCACAAAAGCCATTTACTTGAGAAAAGAGGTAAAACCTCAACATCCTGCTGATCCATCAAAACCGTGCCTCCGCTAATAAGGGCCGCACATCCCTGTCCTCTGTCGGCCTGAGACACATCACCTCTCGGCCTCATCTCCTTGATGTGGGACTGAATCTTGGATGATCCAAAATGAAGTTCGGGAAACATCTCAGAGTACGGTTCTCCATATGGCTGCCAGACACTGTCTCTGCTGAGGCCAGTTTTCACTCAGCCAACTGTGCGCAGGCCAGTCAGAGCAAGGAGCCATTTCTGAAGCTGCAAATGCTGACCGATGCCCCGCCACCTGTGGCTGGGTCAGCCTTCCCCGGTCCTCTGTCCTGAGAGTCTGAGGTTGTGAGGAAGCCTCTGATCCCTTTGGCAGACAGCCAGCAGGTTGTTTAGGAATTGGGTAAATACTTTCCTAAGGCTGAACAGTTTTAACAGTTTAAGCAAACGCTCTCCAGATCTTCAGGTGGTGGGTCGACAGCACTTTTGCTTTAGAGAAAAAGTCTCACCCCTTTTTACTTTTAAAGTTGATGGGCAATATTTGAGCTAGTTGCCATTTTTTGTTCTTTTCTTGAGTGTTGAAGACCCATGTCAAGAGAGACTTTCCTCCTGAGAAAGCATCTCAAGTCCAAGCACATGCCTTCAGATTCCCACCTAATGATCTGAACCCTCAAGATAAAATGAATGCATTGACAGGGAATAAAAGCAATGTGGTAAACACTGAGATTTCTGTTATATGGGAAAAAATATGAATAGCATATCCAGTAGTTTAGAGTCGCAGAAGCGTAGAGTCAAAAAGACCTCAGAGACCATCTCACCTCTCATTTTATGATTCAGGGAATTCATTCTCATTCATTCACTCATTCAAAAGTGGACAGGACTGATCCCAGGCACCATCAAAGTGTGGTCCCAAGTGCAGCAGTAGCAGCATCACCTGGGGACTTCTGAAAATGAAATTCCTGCCCGGCCAGGTGGCTCAGTTGGTTAGAGCACCATCCCGTACACCGAATGTTTGCAGGTTCAATTCTCAGTCAGGCCACATACCTAGGTTGTGGGTTTGGGAGGCAACTGATCAATGCTCTCTCTCAAATTGATGTTTCTCTCTTTTTCTCCCTCTCCCTCCCATCCTCTAAATCAATAAACACATCCTTGAGGGTTAAAAATATATAAACAAATAAAACTAAAACAAAAATGAAATTCTCGAGTCCCGTCACAGATCTCCTGCATCAGAAACTGTGGGGTGGGGTCCAGCAATCTGTATTTTAACCAGTCTTCCAGGTCGTTCTAATGTACACAGAAGTTTGAAGGTCATTTCCCCCTACCCGGTAAGGGGAATGTGTGAGTCAGAGCTATTTATTTTAACTGCATTCAACAAAAAAGGGAATCTGTTAGTCCATGCAACTGAAAAGTTCAGGAAGTAATACTTCCTCTGAAATAATCTGTGAAAACATCTTGTTTTGCTTTTCTTCAATGGCTACAAATTTCATTCTCTGGCAACTACATACCCCTCTGTTAGGGCTGTCCGAATGGTGATCCCAAACCACCGAACTTGACTTCCCACTGCTCTTCAGCAGGCACCTCCCTAGTCAGTGTGGTCCGCTCCCTGTGTCCTCACCACGCCACGCCATTCCCACATTCTCAGTACATCCCTCAAGTCCCCCTTGATTGAGACACCCCCATTTTCTCTGCCGATCCAAACTCCTGCGCAGACTTTAAGAGCAAGCTCAAGGTCTACCACTTCCATGAAAACTCCTTTGTCTCCTCCAGGCCTCTTACGGACTTTCCTGTGAGTGCCTCCAGCATTCAGTGTCTGATCCGTAAAGTACAGCCCTTGATTACATGTCTGCATCGGGGACCATTCTGTCGTGACAGAAGCCATCCGTGCTCATTTAAATAAACGGAGAGTTGTGAGGATTCTCGGGGACTGCACGCAAGCCAACTGCAGCATGGCTAGCTGGACCTCGACGGGTTTGAAAGATCTCAGTGTCAAAAAAGAACGCACGTCAGTCATGTTTCAGTGTGGATGGACATACCCTGGCCTCTCCTACTACACCTCAATCAATTAAAATTACTTATTAGTGAGTTTGGAAGAAGAAAATTCACTGATTCCCTTCTGTAGGGAGCACTGAAGAGCAGGCACCCCTGGCAGGGAAAACGGGGGTGGGAAGGTGGGCAACTCCGCAGTTTTCTAACTCTGCCTTTGACTAGGAGTGAAGTTAGTGAGCCCCTTGTTACTTACTGCAGGGTTGAAGTTTTCCTCCAAACAGCAGAATCAGCAATAAAGTTGACAATTTTACCTCCATCTGCCTTATTTGTCTGTCTCTCAATTAGTGCCAACTCAGGAGAGAATGAAGGACTACTATCATTAGTCACCCAAAACTTAAATAATTGGCAGCTGGCCTCTCTTTCTCTACTGAAGCTGCATATTTATCATCCTGCTGTAAATCCACTCAAAGTCTTCTCACTCTGAAAACTAACTTGTTTTTAATTTGAGCTTCTGCCTCTTCATTAACTTGTGCGTTTATGTGGAACTGGGTTCACCTTTAGTTACAGAGACTAGTAATTTTCCCCCAAATGTATTTCTCTCTCCTTTTTTAGTAACAGAACACCCAAATGTAGTTGTGTCATGGAAGCCCAGAATAAAAAAATATATTTCCCAAGTAGATGTGCTCATGTGAATGAGTTCTGTCCAATGGGATTTAAGTGGCTGTATACAACTTCTAAAAAACATCCTAAAGGGGGAGAAGTTTGCTGTTCTCTTTTGATTTCTTCCTCCCTATTAGCTGAAATGAAGTTTTAATGTCTGGATCTGGGGCAGCTATCTTGGGCCATGAGGTAGAAAAGTGGTATGCTAGATAGTGCTGGCTCATAAAGGCTCAGAACAGCAGATTGTTAAACATTCAAGAATGTTACAAGCTGGTTATTAAACCATTGGTAGCTTGAAATCGGCCATAATGGGAATATTTCCACCATAGGAATCAGGCAAATGCTACAAATCAAGCCTTTATTCCCCCCGAGTCCGTTTACCAGCATAGCCCTGAATAGAAGGACATGTGGAGAATGGCAGAGCAGTGAGACATCGGGGCCTGACTCCCTGATGCCCATGAAGCAGCTTTCTGTGCAAACCCTGCCCTCCTAGGTTTACACGAGAAACCTAGGTTTACATGAGTTTCTGGTTTCTTTAGGCATCATGCTTTTTACTCTATATTTCTTGAAGCCAAACCTGATCCTAACTAACACCCTACTGGGTCACTGGGCCTAACTCAACAACACATGACTTTGGTTTGGGGGTCATTAGGAAGCTAAGAAAATCCATTTCAGCATAGGTTTCCATGTCCCTGGCACAATCAGTGGGGGACAGGGTTACCTGTGTGGGTTCCATGGTATAAACCTCGTCACCGAAATCCATCCTCTTAGCAGGGACTGCGTTTACACCTGGGAAACGCAGCATGAGCAGAGCAGGCACCCTACACTAGCTCCCATGCTACCATTCCTTATATTAGCACACAGAGACCTTTAAAAACGTCACTCCATGGGGCATCTATTCCTTTTAAGAGCATTTGTCCAAATAATTTTCCAAACGCATTTTGTAATTGTATACGTGTACTTTCCCTGTCATTGGTAGATGTGCTTTCCCCTCTGCCTGAGTGCGTCAGAGCACCCTCTGCTCTCACAGCCGCCGAGAGCGCTTCCGTGCTGCCCTGAGAGAAGTGTCTTGTTGATTCCAGTGTGGTCTCTCCCCATTTGTTTTGTGTTCTGGTAAACAGCTCTGATCGATGATGCCTGACAAAAGCCGTTCAAATGATGGTGCTGTATCTGCCAAAGGGAACAAGAAGGAGTATCACAGGAAACCTTCAAAAGTCTGTCTTACTGCAGTTCTAGGCACCTTCAAGGAAACAGAGAATAAAGTTCCTTAGGCAGTAAGAGACTCAGAAGTCCTTTGATTTTATAAAAAGCATCATAAGCATTACTGTATCTGGAGCAGACTGACCAACGATCGAAGGTACAGCTGGACTTTAGGGTTCTAAAGAGACTGAAAAAAGCTATTGATAATCTATTGAGTGAAAACGCATCTCTGGTGGATTCTGCTGTAATGCGGATTCAGTTAGGGCACCCAAATCCAAGGACACAACCATCCCACTAAGTGTAGTGTGCATATCCTTAAAATGTGTATGTGTGCCCTGGCTGGTGTGGCTCAGTGGACTGAGTGCCAGCCTGCGAATCAAAGGGTTGCTGGTTTGAGTTCCAGTAAGGATACATGCCTGGGGTGTGGGCCAGGTCCCCAGTTGGGGGCATACATACAAGAGGTAACCACACATTGATGTTTCTCTCCCTCTCTTTCTTCCTCCCTTCCCCTCTCTCTGAAAATAAATAAAATCTTTTTTAAAAATGTGTATGTGTGTGCTTGTTTCACTTGTGGGTTAATATCGTATCTCTAATCAGATTATAAACTCCTGGAGGATGTAGGGAGAAAAAGATAAATAAGACAAGATCCTTGACCTATTAGGAAAAAAACAGACACGTGAAGAGAACACTAGAGAATGTGAGACAAGTTCTATGGGAGAGATAACAAGAGTGTAGAGCTCTTGGGGGTTGACTCTCCAATATTCATTCTACTCCATATAAATAACCTAATCCACCAATGAGAACTGTTGACTTCACGGGTCATTGGTTTTAAATGGATGTATGACCAATAGGCTCTAGACACTATTTTAACAGGTGAAAAAGAAGGTCTGGAAAGAAGAAAAAGCTAGATGTCTGAGTAGAAAACCCTTTGTTGTTATCTTGTTCCCCGCACACCATCTCTGCGTACTGAGTAGGAGAAAGTAGCAGTCACTGCTCTCAGAGACAAGCGCTCAGCCCCTTAAAAGAGACCGGCTGCTTTGCGCGGTAACTGCAGAAATCCTATTCCATTCCGACTCTCTGTTGTGGAACAAGGGCCACGTCTTAACCAAGGCCTCACACAGTGCCTTGTGCAGCCCAACCTGCAATGTTAAGAAAAGTTCAAGAGCAAAATGCCAATAAATCTTCGTCAAGGAGTGAGAATGGGTATTTGATGGTGAGAAAAACAAAATGATTAAAAAGAAAAATTGAGGGAGGGAATAGAACTATTTCAGAATCCTCTCCCCAAATTCTTCATCCTTCAATAGCTATTCATACAGAAGCCTGCTTTCTCCGGTTGCATCTCAAGAGCCACGTTTTTCTTACACTAATCTCTCACTTTAGAATTACTTCTGAATGCTGTCCTTTTAGGGTGCGTTCTGCCCTCCACTAGTCACGTAAAGTTCTTAACCCTCATGTGCACCCAAATCACTAGGAGATTTTTTCCTTTAACTACCAAGACCCAGGTCTTACTTCCAGATGGACTGAACCTAACATGAAGCCGGGGCTGAAAACTATACTTTCGTTGGGTGCTAAGTGCCAAGAATTGTTGAGGAAGGCCTACAGCTAAGAACAAAACTCCACAGTCCATGTCTGGAGAAGGTATAGATAGACACCTTCATGCAGGACTTGGAGACAGTCACATTTAAGCAGATTCACGTCTTTCATGAAACAAGAAGGATGGGAGCAAGGGCTTCCGTCCTGGGGGCAAAGCATTCTGCAGAGCGGTAACTCTCCCTTCCATTGCCCCTCACCATTTAGGTCAGAATTTGAGCAGAGCCCTACACGAGACTGAAGGGGATAAATGGTGACAGAAGGAGACTTGACTGGAGGTGGTGAACACACAATACAGTGCACAGATGATGTGCTGTGGAACTGTGCACCTAATGCCTGTACAATTTTGTTAACCAGTATCACCCCCAAAAATTCAATAAAAAGGAAAAAAACCCTAAAACTGAAACGCTGCTTCCCACCACCGTGCTGTATCGAGGATCAGAGATTAACTCTGGTTGGAAAGTCAGCAAATCACTGGCCTGGCACAACACCTGACTCTTGGGAGAGTGAAAGGAGGGGCGGGAGAGATGCTGAAGCTGACAGAAGCACTGGAAGGCAGGCTGCACAGCCGCTCTTCGGAGTAAAGAACACAGGCCTTCACCCGGCTCTGACCGACTCCAAGGAGGGTGGCCGGGCCCAAGCCATCATGCTTTGCCACCAAGCGATGTGCAGCACGGTGGAAAGGAGAATACTGCACCTGAGAGGTCTCTCTACCTGGAGCCCAGACTGCGGAGCCCACGGAAGCAGCAGCACATGTGCCCCAAGAAAGACACCACATTCAGATTCCTTCCACACAGAATTAAAGCAAAGGATACGGTTGCCAATAAACAGCCACAGCCCAAAGAGTGGAGCATAAGACACCGCTGTTAGAAACAGGCAGGCAGGAGTCAGTGTGGGCACAGCTCCTGCACCAGCGGGTCAGTGTGAGAAGGGAGCTGGAATGTGAGGGAAACTTCAAGGCCCCCGTCCCACACTCCAGCACCTGAGACTACTGACTCTCTGGGGGTGGGCAAGAGAAGGAAGAAGACATTTGAATACAAAATGATTTTTAAACTAAAAGAGACACTACTGTGGGCAAACGAGAGGCGGAACACTGAACCCAACAAGCTCAGGGGAGGCTGCACGATAAGCCTAACAAACTCAGAGAAGGAACGTAACCCCTGAGGACGGCCTGGACACAAACAATGAACTAAAATTGAGTCAGGCCGCAGTCATGTCTTAGGTCAGTATCTTCCTTGACAACGGTCAGTCTTGAATTGAACTTGGCTGTTGCCTTTTTGCATCTAAGATAACATACACTTGGAATGTCAGAGAAATCCCCTTTTACCCACCCCTCAGAGCACAATCTCCCACCAGAGGAGGAGACCACAGATAACCTTTCATTGTTATCCTGTTCCCCACATACCATCTCTATGCGCTGTTAACTCTCCTGTCCCCACCAACGTAAAAGTGCATGTCTCTCCGTTTCACCTTTCAGCCAGTCCGAGATTTCCCCAAGTTGCTTTCTCCACCCTCCCAATTCTACCACCATAGATTTCATGGAAGCTCTTACTTCTTCCCCTTTGATTCTAGTGCCTACAAGAGGCTGTCATTTTGCTTGCCAGCAATTGTCATCAGTTTGGCTCAAATAAACTCTTATTCTTCTTCTTAGTCTGCATGTTCTTTTGTCAACACTGAGTCTTAAGGTTTTAGTGGCACCGTTTCAATAAACCAGAAGTGACACAGTTATGGTATTGGGTTGAGACACCATTAAGGGAGCTTACTACCCGGCAGGCAAAGAGAGGTTTGACAGCACACAATTAGTAGTAATTATGGGAAAAGTAAAACCCTTTCATGTTTATACTCCTAACACAAGGAGAATCTCATAAAACCGATTACACATGTTAATGCTTGCTCTCCTCCAATGCAAGCAGAAGTGTCGCCCGTCCTAAGTAACACATTTATGTTTCCAAGGAGGTGTTTATGGAAACAGAGGTGGAGCAAGTGGTGGTGTGAGATCGCTGCAGTGTCTGAGGGTAACCCCAAAGCTTCATCAAGGGCCAGACATTCCTCAGGATAATAGATGAACAAACAGTTTGAAACAGGAGCCTTGCATTAACTGAACCCATCCAATCAGGTTCCCCTTGTGAGATTCTTCTAATTGTCACGGAGTTTGATGGGGGTGGGGGTGGAGGTGGATGGTGGTTTGGTGATCATCCCTACAATCTTGTGAGTTAAATGCAGAAATTTAAAAATAACCAAATGAAAAAGTTAAGGTGTCTAGAAAGCCAGAGACTCTTGTGATAGTTCTGAGTCAAGTTCTCACCATTTTCCCCTCCTTTCCTGTAATGAAATAAGACTCAGAAAACTCCAGGGTGGTCTTCCGGCCAAGATGGAGGCATAGGTAGACGCACTGTGCCTCCTCGCACAACCAAGATAGGGACAACAACAATATAGAAACAAAATTACAACCAGAACTGACAGAAAATTGAAGTGTATGGAAGTCGGACACCCAAGGATTTAAAAATAGACACTTTTATACAGACCGGTAGGAGGGGCGGAGTCGGGCTGGGCGAGGGACGAGGAGCGGAGCGTTGAGCACCCGGGGCGGCACGCAAGTCCACAGCAGGCAGACCCTGGGTGCACAAAAAGCAGTGGCTGGTGGGCCCCGGCCAGGGGGTGGCGACCGGCAGACCCAGCGAGGCGGCCATTGTGAAGCAGGGCACTGCTCGCAACTCAGGGTCCCAGCACCGGGAAATAGAGCTTTGGGTCACTGACTGAGAAGGAAGGTCCCACAGGGTGCACAGGCCCACCCACATGGGAATTGGTGCCAGAGGGGCCCAGCTGGCTTGCAGAAAGTGGAGGAAGGGTCTGGGGTCCTGCAGAGAGCAGAGCAAGTGCCATTGTTCCTTCTCGGACCCCATCCCCACATACAGCGTCACAACCCAGCAACTGGGGTGCCCCACCCTGGTGAACTCCTAAGGTCCCGTCCCTCACTACAGGACCTCAACAAGACCAAAAAACAGCAAAAAGATGGCTCAAACAGAACAAGAATGGAAAGCCCCAGAACCCATCCTTTTAAGCGACCAAGAGATAGCCAACCTATCAGATGCACATTTCAAAGCACTGGCTATCAAGATACTCACAGAATTGGCTGATTTTGGTCACAAATTAGCTGAAAAAAATGCAGGCTACAGTAAGTTTAATGAAGAAAGATGCACAGGGAACCAATGGTGATGGAATGAAAGATGGGTGTCACATCAATGGAGTGGAGCAGAAGGAAGAAAAAAACATACAACCAGAAAAGAATGAAGAAATAAGAATTCAAAAAAATGAGGAGAGGCTTTGGAACCTCTGAGACACCTTTAAACGTTTC
>CM052539.1:66055720-66071924 GCA_028533065.1 Trachops cirrhosus | reverse complement strand
CTTTCATTTAGAATGGAAGGGCAGATCAAGTGCTTCTCAGATAAGGTCAAGTTCAAGGAGTTCATCATCACCAAGCCCTTATTGTATGAAATGTTAAAGGGACTTATCTAAGAAAAAGAAGATAAAAAACATGTGTAGTAAAATGACAGCAAACTCACAATTATTAACAACCACACCTAAAACAAAAACAAGAAGAAACTAAGCAAACTAGAACAGGAACAGAACCACAGAAATGGAGATCACATGAAGGGTTAGCAACAGGGGAGTGGGAGGAGGAGAGAGTGGGGAAAGGTACGAAGAATTAAGTAGCATGGAAGGCAGGTAGAAAATAGACAGGGGGAGGGCAAGAATAGTATGGGAAATGTAGAAGCAAAGAACTTATGACACATGGACTGTAGTAAAGGGGGGGAATGTGGGTGGGAGAGGGTGTTCAGGGTGGAGGGGAATGAAGGGGGGATAATAGGACAACTGTAATAGCATAATCAATAAAATATATTTAAAAAAAAAGAAAAGAAAACTCCAGGGTGTAGCAAACCCAGCAAACCCAGGAATGGTATGGCCCAATGCCACCCTGTGCTGACGTAAGAAACGCTTGAACCTATAGAGAATTTTTATGAGCTTATTTGAGCCAAACTGACAACAACTATCAGGAAGCAAAATGTCAAAAGAGAAAATGCTGCAGAAAATGACAGTTTTGCCACTTATTTTGCACATCAGAATCAAGGGGGAATATGTAAGGGAGTTACATGCAATTCATTGGTGATAAATTAGGGAGGTGAGAGAAAACAAAGCAGAGAAATCTCTGGGATTGGATAAAAAGTGAAATAAAAAGACACATACAATTAATAACAATAACAATAAGGGGATTGGGGGCGGGCAGGAAACTACCCTGACATCCCAAAGCTATGTTATCCTAGGTGCAAAGACACTAGACAGGGTCAGTGAAGGTCACGATTGACCTTGGTCAGAGTTTCCAGCCTAAGACATGACAACCTGCCATGACTTGCTTTTAGTTAGAAAGTTTTAATTTCAGACCGTCCAGCATGGTGACTTTCTGAGTTTGTAAGGCTGCCATGCAGGCCTCCCCCGAGCTGGTCAGCTTTAGTATGTGGCCCCTTTTTCTTCCACACCTGAAAGGACTGACAGCTACAAAATTGCCTCACTTTGCCAATTAGGTTGAACACAACTAAAACATTACAGCAAATGACTCACCGTTCCCTTATCTATAGTTTGTAGCACAGCAACCACCTTTCCCAGAGGCCTCACTGCCCCCAGGTCAGATAAGGACGACCAGATGAGACTGCCTTCAGGGCCACCTGCCCCGTAGCCTGAGGTAACCGTGATCTGAGGTGTTTTGAAGGCCCTCCCCTCCCCTGCGCCAAGGCTCTTTCCCAGGGGTCTGAGAAATTCTCAGCATTCCTGTCATTCCCTCTGGGCTCCAGCAGCTCTCTAAACATTCTTGACCACAGACACCTGAGGAATTAGGCCAGGAGTTCTTAATAGGAAGGCTGCAGAAAGTAAAGTGCAAAGGGCAGCAAAGGTATTTGGGAAGGTAACAGAAAGGTCTCAAGGGAACACAGAAAAAGTGGAGGTGCAAGAAAAGCTTGCAACAGATGGTTCCCCACTCAGCACTGTTAGTGACTTACCTTGAAATGGAATGTGGGCCGAGGAAGCTGGTACAAAGCTTTGTACAAATCCTGCATAAAGATTTTTAGCTAAAGATTTCATTTGCTAGAATACTCGGGGTGGGGGCGGGGCGGGGGGAGCGATCTTTTCACTGAGACCCTAACTGGATCTCAGAAGCCCTGTCCCTACTGCCTCAGAGTCGCCGAGATGGGCTACACTGGCAAGAATCCTCCTCCTTTTGTCTTGCCCACAATCTGGGAGTTGGTGTATTTTGTGGAAAACTGGGACCCACCTGCCGTTCCTTCATTCAAGCCTCAAACCACTAGAGGGCAGTGTCATCACTACTCTCGTAAACAGGTTTCCTGGAGCTTTCCTGTTCAGGCAGGCCCACCTGCACGTTAAGAGACAGGATGTTTCATAATTTTTCCCTCAGTTCTCATTGTAAATAAACAAACCCAGGGTGGATACATCCAGATGCACATCGCAGCGCAACAGGAATCACCCAGGCCTAAGTTTCTGGTATAACAATCTTGCTCAATTTTGCAGCACAGTTCAGGATCCAGAGTTTAAACTTGCAGTTTTGTCATAAATTGCTGCCTGAATTTTAGAATTCCTCTCACGTTATGCTAAACAGCTAAAGGAACTTTTCAAAGAGTTAAATAATCTAGCACAGCCATTTGTAGAAGATGGTGTTTTGATTCCATAGTCAAGTTACAAGTGTTTTTGGCTTGCTCAAAAGCAGAGTGGCGAAAGCTATCAGTCCATCACGTTTGCAAACACGGGGGCCCAGGCCCCCTCTCTGCTAGAGGCAGGAAGAGTGTAAACTGGGGCCCAGTGAATTTGGTCCTCGTCAGTGTGCCAAAGAATGCAGTTACCAGAAGCCTTTGGCTTTGGGGGGCAGAATTCCCCTTCCTGTGAGTCTAACCAGTGCTCGTAGGCTTTGACCTTGCACCCTGGCACAGGGGCAGGCAGCTACGTGATTTCTCTGCAATGAGTATTTTAAGAAGCCACACAAACTCACCACTGATTGAAGACCTGGGTGAAACTAGAAATCAGGGAGTATTAAAGAAATAAGGTGAAGGACAGAACAGATGTCGTGGCCCCAGCAACACAGGTGCTGTATGTCTTCAAACCACGGACACCTGCTGACCCGGCCTCACCCTCAGTTTATCAGCAGAGGCAGATAAGGGGAGGGAAACATCTGCTGCCGGAGATTTCTGGAGTTTTCCTACAGTGCTGAAACACCATCCAGAGTTCAAGGGGGCCATATTTGGACAAAGATCGCTGTTATTGTTTCCCTATCTTTTGTATTTTCACTGCTATGTAATAACACTCACACTTTACACAAGCTCAATACTATTTATCTAAGACTTTCCCCAAAGTCTCTCTCCTCCTTCCCTATCCGTCCCCACAAAGGATCAGGAGTACAAACTATGTTTTTGAGGGGAAAGGCAGACTAGAGGGAAGAGTTTACAGAGATTAGTCAGGTGGTGATTGTAACCCAGCAACCCCCTATTTCATTTCAACACAAGGCTCCCAGGGCTGACCCGACACTGTTTCACAGCAGGTGGAGAGAGGAAAAAAACGACAGAAAAACAAAAACAGAAAATGCATACTCCTGACTGAGCAAAACCTGACTGGGTGGAATGCTGGCAAAGGGTGGAGAGGGACTTGAGAGCTTTGCAGGCGGCACACGTGGCCCTCCAGCGCTCCGTGCCCCGAGCACCAAGGAGACGTCGGGCCTCTTCTTCCCCAGTACCTTCTCTGCAGGGCTGTGCCCCCAGGTAGCCAGGGAGTAAGCGCCTCTTTGCTCCCAGCTCACCTTCACAAATCCAAGCTTTTGGCACACTGGGGAAGATAAAAACAGACAGCTAGGAAGGGATAAATAGGACGAGATAGATCCCAGCTGTAACTTAGCTAAACACAGTGGTTTCAGAACATGACAACTTGGCTTCATCCGTATTATTCTGAATGTATAATCTATGTGAACCGTCTGTTTCCAGTAAAGGAACTTCTGTTTTGCTTTTTTTCCGTCTCCACTTTCACCCTGAATGGATGGCTTTCTCATCAGGCGATGTTCACATGCCATGAGAAAGTGTGTTTGGAATAGAAAGACTCCCCGGAATCACAGATTAGAACGTCAGCAGAGTTGAGTGCGGCCTTCCCCATTCTGAGCTGGTTAAATGAGAGCTCACACCATTCTCCACACAGGGAACTTCTCAGGTAAGACTATTAAACCTTGGAGCCATCCACTCAGTGTGGTTATTAAAATCCCGTGGCACTGGTGAATGGTGTGCACTGGCAGCCAGAATGCCTGGTCACATTCCGGACACTTCCTGGATTGACAGAGGCAAAGCAAATAGGAAAGAGTAGGTCTTCTCACCCAGTTTACAGATACTACTTAAGCACCTACTCCATGTACCTGGCCCTGGAGTACAATAATAAACAAGACCTAGCAAAGTCTTTGCCTTCACTGAGCTTGGCACCATGAGGGAAACAAGCCTGTTATAAGACGATTATGACCTCACACCTGCTAGACGGTTATCATAAACATGATTCCGGAAAGTACCAAGGGATGGCAAGGACGTGGGGAAATCAGACCCCTCATGCACTGTTGGTGGGAATGCAAGTGGTATAGCTGCTGTGGAAAATAGTAACCATACGACCCAGCAACTCCACTCATGGGTACACATCCAAGAGAATCGAGAACACATAATTATACTAAAGCTTGTACACAAATGTTCATAGAAGCATTACTCATAGTAGCCAAAAAAAAAAAAAAAAAAACCCTAAGAACTCAAATGTCCATCAACAGATGCCTGGATGAACAAAAGGTGGCGACAGCCCACCCACACAATGGACTACCAGCCAGCCCCAGAAAGAATCGGGGTGCTGACACGTTACAATGTGGATAAACCTTGAAAACATTATACGTAAAGAAGCCAGACACAAAACAATAGTGTATGATTCCATTTATTTTATTTAATCTTTATTGTATTTTTGCATTAGCATTTAGTCCCCTTATACCCCCCTCCTCCCAGCAATCTCCACAGTTGTCCATGTCCGTGAGTCCTTTTACCTCAATCCCTCCACCCCCTAAACCTCCCCGACCCCTTAGCTGTCATCCTGCTCTCCATCTGAGTCTGTCCCCATTTTCCGTGTTAGTTCAGTTCGTTCATTAGATTCCACATGAGTGGAATCATATGGTATTTATATGATTCCATTTACATGAAATGCCTAGAACAGGCAAATCCAGAGAGGCAAAAATTAAAGTAGCCATTGTCAGTAGACGGGGGAAGAGAGGAATGAGTTATCAATGGGTGTGTGGTTTTTTCTGGGGCTGGGGGTGATGAAACATTCTGAAATTATGTAGTGATAATGGCTGCATAGCCTTGTGACTATACTAAAAACCACTGAACTGTACACTTTAAAGGGGTGGATGTTATGGTGTGCGAATTGTTTCTCGATAAAACGAAGAATCACAACTCAGTAGGACAAGTGGCACTTTAGAACTGAGGGCTGTCTGACAGTTGGAGTGGAGCTGGATGGAGAAGAGGTTCAGAAAGGCTTTCTGAACACTGAAGTGACTTTTAAGCAGAGACCATAAAATACAAGTCATGAGTCGGAGGGACAGAGGAGGAAGAACGCTCAGCACTGAGACAGCAGAACACACCCAGTGCTGAGGGGGGAACACCCGCTACAGCTGGGGGACCAGTGTGGCTCCCACTGAGCGGAAACATGTGTTTGGGGGGGCAGTGACCACACCCGAGGCTGGGGCTGTAAGGGGGTAACATGCTGTGCTGAAGAATTTGGACTTCAACCCAATTATAACAGGAAGCCCTTGAAAGAGTTAACACCCAGGCACAACAAGATCTGATTTGTTCTTCAGAAAGGTTGTCCAAACGCAGCATGAAGATGACTGGAGGTGGATCAAGAACTGCACTAACATGCCCTGGTCCCCTGTGTGGCTCAGCTTGTTGGGCATCATCCCGCAAACCAAAATGTGACAGTTCAATTCCTGGTCAGGACACGTGCCTGGGTTGCGGGTTTGGTGTATGAGAGGCAATCGACTGATGTTTCCCTCACATCAGTGTTTCTCTCCCTCTCTTTCTACCTCCCCTTCCCCCGTCCCCCCTCTCAAAATTTACAATTAAAAAAAAAACTGCACAAATCAACTCTGAACTGTGCATTTGAATAGGGAGCATTAATTAGGCACTAGAGAAGAGCGGGCTTCCAAGCTCCTCATAATGCTCTGCCAACGCTGCTGGGCTCTGCCCTGTAGTGGGTGCTCAATAAATGTGACCTCTGTACCTCTCAAGCCCTGGGAGGTTGTAAGTCTCTGGTTAAAAGCCAGTCACAGTCCTTCACTGCCAGCACACCACCAAGCGTAAGTAAGTACACCTCACACCTCGTACTGTCAACATTGTAGCACTCTGGGAAAGATGCTCTACCATCGTCCTAGAAAACGGCTCCTGAAAGTCAAATGTATTTAAACTAATTCCTAAAAAGAGAGATGCAAGGGCTGCTCAGACAAGGCCTTAAATCAAGCCTGCTTCTGCTCAGGCAGAAAGGCCAGAGTTCCAGGTAAAGGCTCTCCTTGCCAGAGGTCTCATAGCTCCAGGGCAGCGGACCAGAGAATCAGTTGCAGGCCCTGAACCAACGGAATGTTGTCTGGAATGACAATGTGGAGAGAGAAAACCAGCTCCTGAAAACACAGCAGGCAACTTAATTTAAAGAAACAGCATTTAACAAGCCACCTACAGATTTCTAGGCACAAGTGTCTGGTTGAGGTTTTTAAAAGCAGAAAAGAACACATTTAAAGAAAACAGGTAAGGAGAGAAAGTGTCAACATGTTTTAAAGCCTTACTTCGGGAGCTAATTGTTACCAGCACGAAAACCAAGGTCTTTCCCCTTTCACCAGGTTGCAGGTCCTAATGATAAAATGTAACTTTAACATCGATGTAATCTAGTAAATATGGTATCCCCCAAACCTTTGGAAAGATTTCTCTCCCTCTTTATCCCCCCCATACACATGGTCCATGTATTTGACCTACATCTCCTTCTCACCCTCCTCTTACACCTCTGAAAATTTCTCTTCAAAGGAAATGAACCTTCCTAAGGACTTCCCGTCCTCCTCGCTCACTGCAGTGGGTTCAGAAAGCACAAGGGGGCAGAAGCACACTGGAGATAAAACCGAAACACGCTGTGGGGCAGCCTGGGAACCGCAGGGACGAGGATTTTGTCCGAGAATAAAGGACACTTTTCCATTATGAGAACAGTACACTAATGAAGTGAAGGGAATATTCCCCACAGATATGGGAAATGTTTAATTTTCTTCCTTCTATGATTACCGGTTGTGACTGTACTGGATTGCAACTCTATATCCTCCCTCTTAAACCTTAGCAAGTTGAGAGCACTATCAAGCCATTTTCTCCTCCCAAAACGTACATTATTTATACACACATCTCCTTGTTTCAAAAGATTTAAGGCATCTGCATGCATCCATAGTTTTATAAACCCTTTAAAAAGATCACTTATTGGAATGTGGCTTATTTCTTCCATTTTCCCTTTACCACCAATTAGTTTAGGTGAAACATTATCAATAGTGCCTGAGGCAGTAAATTTACATTGTAAAAATGCTATTTCCAAAAACAAAACAGCCAGTTATCTAAAAGAATCAGAACTGAATAAATGAAATGGTAACCACTGTTTTCCCCTAACACAGCATAAAAGGAGGACATCCTTTCTGCTCGAACAGCGTTCACTCTAAGTCCTTTGGAACTCCAGCAAAAAAATACAGATCGTTCCTTAAGCTGCCCTGTATGTACTGGAATCTTCATTTCTTATTTTTCAAACCTATACCTACAGTGTATAATATATAGTATATGTTTGGGTGTAAACTTGTATACATGTGTTTAATGTTATATGTAGAAAATATTACATAACAAATATTTTTTAAATACTTAAGTATTGCTGAAGCAGGCAAAAGTCATTTATATTTTTAGAAGACTACAACTGACTAGATTTGCCCCTGGAAAATTAACCAAAGCCAAAACTCATTTGCTGCTTTGGAATCACTAATCTGAATGCTAAAAAAAACCTTATAAAATTATTTGGTCCAGTCATCTGCTTTTAGAGAGATGAAAAATATCATGCCCCCCTGTGCAGGTGAGTGAAGCCTTCAGTAACATCAGGGGAGGCCAAGGGGGAGTCCAAGGGGACTTAGGGCCTTGAAGCAAGGGCTGGAAAAACCCCATGTTCTCTCCCCATGTTTCAGAACCTTAATTCATACCTTGTATCCACAGGTCAAATATGAGAAATCAGAAGTAATGATGACTCTTCCCCTTTTTTTAAATGAAAAACTTATTTTGCTCTGTAATGGAAAAAAATACAATAAAGTTTAATTTTTTAAAAAAAGCTATGAAAATATACAATTAAAAAAAATTTTAAAGGGAAAATTTGGATTCACAAAGAAACAAAACGTGCATGTGAGGGCACTGAAAAGGAAGTCATCAGCAAGCCAAGCAGAGAGGCCTCAAAATGAAACCAAACCTGCCAACACCTGGATCTTGGACTTCCAGCCTCCAGAACTGTGAGAAAATATTGCTCTGGCGGGTGTGGCTCAGTGGACTGAGTGCTGGCCTGCAGACCAAAGGGTCGCTGGTTCCATTCCCAGTTAGGGCACGTGCCTGGGTTGCGGGCCAGTTCCTCAAGGGGGGGCGCTTGAGAAGCATCCACACATTGATGTTTCTATCCCTTTTTTTCTCCCTCCCTTCCCTGTCTAGAAATAAGTAAATAAATAAAAAATCTTTAAATGTCTATATTGTTTAATAGTATTACATTCCAAAAACTCCTAAATGGTTAAGTCTTGGCTGGTTCTCTCCTCTGTAAGAACTTACTGGCAATCACATAAAATTCTCTTCAAGGAACAATCCCCTTCACAACTCCCACGGCCCCAGTCAAACCTCCAAACGAAAGGGCACCCACTCTGATGGTTTCACTGGATCCTTTGTGGCTTGGCCCTTCCCAGGCAGCTTTCAAGAAATTGTCCATTTTATTCCAATGCTCTCAGCCAATTCAAAGAGGAGTTTCCTGAACTCTGAGCACAAAGTTAAATCTTCAGTGGTCCAATACATTGCAAATTGGAAATAACTGAGGGGGGTGGGAATCAACTTAAAGAAATTACTAGTGAGTGAACTTACTGCACTTTCTCAACATTTCCTCTCAAGACTTTATAAGAAACTCAGGACTGGGTCTAGATGACTATAAACTCAGTGTCAGAAACATTTTGCCTCCCTAGCTTCTGAGGTTTTCCAAAGATGGGGTTTATCCATTTCCAGAACCCTGGAGACTAAAAAGCATTATCTCTGTGAAGTAACAAGCTTGTCTGTGGAGCATCCACATTTTAAAAGCTGAGAGATTCTGCCTTGGGAAAGCTAGAAAAGTAAACAGCAACTATGATGACTGGGGAAGTTCATCTTTCCTTTGCTGTTTTTGTCCCCAAACTTCTATAAAAATAATTTAGGGTTTGGCCCTTAGAACTATTTTTTACTGAAAATGCTTATCATCTTAAAAGAACAGTTTCCCCCATTTTTTGTTTATTTGTTTTTCCTCTATTTCTATTCTTTCCCACATAGATTAAACCAAAATAAGATTAACCAGACCTAATTTGATTCCAATCCAAGCCACCCACCCTATGTATTCCATTCCAAATCAAGTTTAATTTACTGACTTCCTTGGGACCCAATGGAATGACCTACTGGAATTCATGAAAGGGGTCACAGAATAACACTGCAGGTCAAAACAAGAATGTGCAAAACACAAACAAGCTTGGAAACAGTTGGCCCAAAGACACGACTTGGTTAAGATGTTTCTTGTGGAATTCAAATGATAGAAGATCCAGTCTCTCGACCGGAAGAGCAGCCAGCAGAGAGGCGAACCCGCTGGCTTTACACGCCACTTGTTCACTCACTCATTCAGCAAGTCCTTACCGAGCAGCTGCTCCTCGGTCAGTCCTGGCAGACCCGGATCCTCACCACACAAGAGCGAACTCAGGAGAGTGTTTGCTTTTCTGGTTCCCTGTCTGCAGGGCACCCCATCTACCCTTTACCTCCAGTATTTTTTTCTGCATATTGTGAAATGTCTCAACATAAGCTTTATTACCACATTTTGCCATGTATAACGTACACCCATGTTTTTGGCCCAAACTTTCAGGAAAAAAAATTTTAATTTAATTCAATTTTTGTTTATTCATATCTAGATACTTGTATTATAAAGGAATTTTAGCATTTAATTTTGGACATATGGTAAAAGAAATTTTATGTAGCAAATTACAAAACACAAGTACAGATACAAGGTATTCCAGGTATGACCCATGTATAATGCGCACCCTTATTTTTCCCTCGTAAGAACGAAAATGTCCACTTCGTATAGCATGCTATTTTGGTGAACAGAAAAATCAGAACAACTATTTTAGTCCTCATTTCAGCATTATTTAGTTAGTTACACTTGGACACGTCCCTCAAATTCTGTGGCACAGTTTTACAGTTAAATGGGTAGAAAAATGGTCTTCAATTTTATAACCACTAGAAAATCATTAATTCTAAAATATTTTGTGTAGTACTTAATGCTACTGATACACAAATTAATTCAGAAAAGAGAGAAAACAAAACCATTTCCATTTTCACCTCATGCAGCCTCTTAAGAGACAAGCTACATATTTTTGAGGTTTCTGATTTAGTTTCTAGAATATTGTGTTCACATTCAATGAATTCTTTAAATTCCTTTACTGACACCCCTTTGGGCAATGAATATAAAATTATGTAGGGATTTTCCCTATCACTTGAGTAGACGGATTGGTTTGTACAAATACACAGAAAGTTAGTGGCAGCATCAAAGGTCAAAATCTCTGATGGATATCCTCACCGTGCCAGAACCATTAGGTTACACCTCTGCTAACAAGAGAGAATTCTAACACCCACGCTAATATTAACAGAATTCTCTCAGCTCAGACTTACTTTAGTCATCAGTTTCTTTCAGTTCCCATGCTAAATCTCTTTACAAGATTTGTTTCTTTCTCTTTATTCATGCCTAACAAGCAAAGAACCAGATAAAAGAAAGCAGTAACTGCAAAGAATCTGAATAATCCACAAGCTGGGAAAACCTGAGTGTTCACTAAATGGATTTCTTTTCTACGGTTTGGAAAGTGAATTTTCTAAAGCATATAATGAGTCTCAGGATATACACAGCAGGATACAGTGTAAGTTTGCAATAAAATTTTATTTTCATGAAGATATTTTCATAAGTCATAAAATGGAAATGAGAAAACTGAAAAATTGATTTACAAAAAGAGAAAGAAAAAAAACACTTCTGTTGGAATCTGTCACCAGAACTAAACAATAAAAATCACAAAAATCAGAAAAGGTAATCAAGTCATCCAAAGAAATGCATAAACGGACTGGAGAAATCTATGAAAAATGTGGACACAGTCCTTACAGATTATGGAGCAATGTCTGGAGTGGGCAAAGAGTATGTGGAAATAACAATACTAACATTTACCATGTGACACACACTGATCTAGGCATTTAAAAAATCTTAATCTTTACAAATGCTGATCCTTACAGAGTTTCACCAGTCCTTTAAGGGAATTAATCTCTCCTTCCTCTGTGCTTGTTCACATTACATCTATCCTTTAAAGATATGTAAACTTATTCAAGACAGAGACAGTCTGATTTACTTTTTTACTGTCTTGGGCATCTACCATAACATCTTGCCCAATAAATAATAGTTTATTATTTAAAAAATTTTCTTTAATGTTAATAGTTGTCCCCATCTTCCCCTCATTGCTCTCCCCTGCCCTGCTGGCCACCCCCCCAGTCAATCCTTGGGCGCCCTGCCCATTGTCCTTGTTCATGGGTCCTTTATGTACATGTTCCTTGGAGTTTGAATGAGTGGTTTTCAACTTTGGGTGCATTAAGATTCACCAGCAAATTTTGCAAAAGGGTAATCCAAGACCCCAGAAAATTGGACTCAGTATATCCGAATTGGAACCAGTGATTAATTCAGATATTCAATAAATATGTATTGAGTACTGTATGTGGTAGGTGCTACTAAATCTACTTTATAGACAAGGAAACAGAGCCATAGGTAAAGTAGCTTGCTAAAGGTAACAAAGCTTACAATAAATAAGGGCTGGGGTTAGGCCAAAGCAGCAACCAATGTCTCTCATTCACTTATCCATTCATTCTTATATTCAACATGTATTTAAAAACCTCCTATGGGCTTTCAAAAGGAAATGCACACAGACACCAAATGTCAATTATTCTGTATCATCAGGTGTCAGTTCTGGAAAAGCTTCCCCAACCAATGTGGTCCTGAAGCAGACACTATAAAGGGTGGAAATCTAGAAAAGGGATGCCCTAGTTCCATTTCTAGAGATAGCATTTCACTATTTTAGGAATAGCTCTTTTCTTTGTATACTACACATTTTTAAATGCGGAATATGTTTTAAAGGGTACTTTTTAAACCTTTCTCTCTGTTCAGTGGCTCAGTTTGCCATCTTTTACATCTTCAGAAAATCCAGCTATCTCTTTAAAACCGTATTATTTTTGGTAACCCCCACCAATTTAAATTGAAGTTCCAATACTGTTAGCTGAAGAGTCTATTACCTACTTTAATTTTTCTCATCAATCTCACTCATGGGAGAAAAAAGTTGCTACTATTTCTGAATATATTTAAAATATGGATTAAATTTTCTTATATTTTACATAATGACAAGTAAATGTTTAAGCTGGTATGTAAGTCAAGAATGGACAAGTGTATGATCCACTATAATATCTGAGAACATAACAACAAAAGGAATTAGATTGTATAACTTCAATACATATAATTGAACAAATAAAATGTCCACATTCCAGTTAAGATGTTTTTCCTAGGTCCTAAGACAAACATGACTTTCAAACTTGCACAATTTGGGAGGAAAAATGTTTTATTCTAGCCCTTTCAAGTACCATTGTCCCCAGTACCAACACCAATAACTGCCATCCTCTGTTTTGCTGCCTTACAGCATCCAAATAAACAAAAACTGCTTCTTGTCACACAGGAGCAGGTCAGTAGACAAACCACCTCTTGCTTTGATATGCTTCCTGTTCTCAGCCATCAGGACTTACGGGTCACTAGTAATCAGGTACACTGAAAAACAAACGGGGAAGCAGAGGAAGAACTTGACTTGTCGCCAGCCTTCATGGATTCAAACTGACTCACCCTGTTTGTTTAGTTCCCCTATCACCTTGGTCAACGATACTGCCATGGAATATATTTGTTCAGGCGTCTGGGCACAGACATTTCTCAGCAAGAAAACAGGCCCAGGTTGAGCCTGCGGATTTGAAAGGAAGAGAGACCTAGCTGGGAAGTATTTTGAGCTTCTCAAGTAAACTTAACTCAAACTCTTTATTTGATGTTTTCCTTTACCCAAAACTTTGTTCAATGTTCCTTGGGCAGCCACAATTTACCAGGGCCTATAGAGATTACCTGACATTTGTCATCAACACATAACTGCATTCTGTTTCAGAACAGAGTTCTGACTCGCTTCAGTTGGACTTCTAAGGACAGACAGCCTCCCTAGAAAAGCAGAGCTGTAAGAGGAGGTGTTACTACTTGTATACTGCTTCCTGATAACTTTTTTTTGCGGTGGGGGGGGACTTCAGGGAAGAAAGACAACCATTATAATCTCAACTTCTTCATTGGTACAAACCATACTACAAAAGGTGCATCTTTTTATTTTTTAAGAAGATTTTATTGATTTACTTTTAGAGAGGGGGAAGGGAAGGAGAAAGAGACTGAGAGAGACAGCAACATAAGATACAATGATCAACTGCCTCTTGCATGCCTCCAACTAGGGACCTGGCCCACAACCCTGGTATGTGCCCTGACTGGGAATTGAACCAGTGACATTTTGGTTTGCAAGCCTGCACTCAATCCACTGAGCCACACCAGCATGAGTTAAAAGGAGCATTTTTTTAATTCTTCTCCCATCGTAGCTATAAACCAGCACTGTGTCACATTTTTCATGTATGATTCTCCCCAATAACCAAATTAAGCAGTATTTTGTCCTTGTTGCAGAACAGGAAATTATAAAGCAACCTGTCCAAGGTCACACAGCTTATGGTGAGTGGTACAACAAAGATCCAAGTTCAAATAGGTCTAACTTGGAAATTAGTGCTCAAGTGGATCTAATGTGGACACCACCACCTCACTGGGTTGTGGTGCATAGAAAGAGCCTTGCAGCCATTAGGTGTAATACCACCATTTATCAGATGGTGAGTATACTTTTCTAAATATTCCTGACTATGACTGATACCAACCCTCTCCCTACAGTTCCTTCAAAGCTTGCCTAAGAGGCTAGGTCCTAAAGAGTTTCCTTCCACCCTTTAAGAAATCAATCTCTCCCTCCTCTTTGTGCACATTCTATTTTTTAACCATACGCAAGCTTTTTGGGAACAGAGACAGCTTGATTCACCTGAGCATGCTTATGGACTGCAGGTGATTCTGATATAGGGGTACAGGGACTATTAAAGAAACCCTTAAAGTAACACGGCTGCCAACTCTAACACTGAATTGAAATAATGTTCTAAAAAGGCAATAAAGTCCATGTCTACTTTCCATTCAAAAAATAATTTTATACCTTCCTATATCTGATAAATTTTATGGTCTTTTGTAATTTCTAACCTTCCCTCTAATCAGACCTGTTGAAGATCAATCTTATTGGAGGGTGGGCACTCCAATTTTCAGGTACTGTCAAGATTATCTGACTCTGTTTTACATCACCAGATGATCTCAAGAGTAAATAAAACCCTGCTCTCAGTCTTATTTCCAACCTACACAGAGATAGTCAACTTTTTAAAAGTCAGTCTGGAAGATGTTATAAACCCATTTGAGACCAAGTAAGAGAAACTTCTCAAGTACCCTGGGGAGAAATAGCTCTTACCGATTTATCTTTAAGAGGATTTTTGTTCTTATATTTATGTGTTTCACTTTATTGTACAAGTTATCTGAACTGAAGGTAGCAAAATAACATATTTAATCTTGGTGGGAGTTTGCAGATAACTGCTATTTTATTTTTGTATGTTGAGTTTTTTTTTTTTTACAACAAAGTATAAAAGACTAAATGTTCCTCTAAGTTTCTAAGGGGTAAATCCTCAAAACTGGCTCTAATTCCTCTACATGTGTCCTTCCCAAACAAAATAAATCTTTAGGCAAGAATCATAGGGAAAGAACAAAGTATCCTGACCACTCAATTACAAAAAACAAAGTTAAATGGATGATGATCTCACTACAGGAGGAGTGTCGGTCGAGTAACTAGATACCAAAAGCTTGTAAGCACACTGTACTTAGTTCCACCTCAACTGCAGGCTCGGAAGGAAAGAAAAACACAGGAAGAAAGAGTTTTATTTAACTATGGGTGCCTGGGAATTTTATGAGCAACAGAAACACGAATATTTGGAAATCTATACAATTAATAAGCACAGAAACTGAATATTCACAAATGCTTCAGGTGATCAGAATGTACTAGAAAATGTGGGGGACCAGACCCCCACTAAGGACTTAGTAGCACTAGCCATTAAGAACATATTTTGGGACAAAAAAAGTTATATAACACATTAATAAAGTATAAATTTATGTTCTAACTCCCCAATCACTCCTACTTTCTCAAGATTAGAAAAATAAATGTCTTTCCAAAACATTAGACATATCAGCATGATTTTTTATAACATGAACTATATATAGGCTACGACATATATTGAGGCTACTATGTCAAAACGTAAGTGGATTTCAGTTCTCATCTTTTGGAAAGGTCCAAAAGCACAGTCTAACAAGCTACCAGTCCTCAACCCTATTTCAATACCCTTTTGTTGAGCAACAAAGAATAAAATGGCATAGTACAGGATCTTCTTTGTTCACTGCTATGTCCCTAGTACCTAGAACAGAGCCTAGCAAAGTAGTATGTAGTAAATATTTGTGAACCGCCCTGGCTGGTATAGCTCAGTGGATTGAGTGCGGGTTGTGAATCAAAGGGTCACAGGTTCAATTCCCACTCAGGGCACATGCCTGGGTTGCAGGCCAGGTCCCCAGTGGGGGCCATGTGAGAAGCAACCACACATTGATGTTTCTCTCTTTCTCCCTCCCTTCCCCTCTCTAAAAATAAATAAATAAATAAATAAATAAATAAATAAATAAATAAATAAATAAATAGTTTGTGAACCAATATAAGATACAAAACATAAGAATCCTAAACTAAAGCTGGTTTTCACATTCTGGAAGGAAAGAGCTGGTCCTCTGTCTGGATGGAGGGACTGGCTGGAGCAGAGGAAAGGCTTTGCCAGCACCAGGGCTTTGTTCTGACCACCGCAAGAACTCCTGGTGGTTCCATCAGTCACAGGGCAACTCTACAAGCGCCTCAAGCTCTCATCCAACACTCCTCCTCCTCCTCCCAATCAGGACTGCGAGGACTCCAGGACTGCCTTGCAGTCCGCTGTGAAAACCTTACAATGGCCGGCAAACCTCCCTGCCGCCCACCCGC
>CM052539.1:66007741-66055220 GCA_028533065.1 Trachops cirrhosus | reverse complement strand
CCGCACAGACCCTCATTCAGATGTAACTAGGGAAGGAAGTGTGTCTGTTCTTAATTAAACCCATACTGTGAGTATGGGTCAAATTTTAATGGGTGGGACAGAGACTATAATTTGGGTACCTCTTTTTTATTATGAATTTAGCTTAATTAACTTATTACATGAGCTCTGATGTCTTTTCACATCCAACTCAATAATAGCTATGCATTTTTACATAGTTATGTGGCTGTATTCTAATTTGAATACCACTTTAAAATGATTTAACTACTCAAAAAAAAATCTTGACTTTTATAACCAACCCCTTGAGTTTCTCAACAGGCACAAATAGATTTAAATTTTCAAAAATAAAATATGAAGATATATGTAAACTCTGCCTAACATTTGCACAGAAAATGAGAAAATAAATGAGAAATGGCATAGAAACAAGCAGATTTCTGTCATCTTAAAATTTTCTAGTAAAGGCAGTAGTTGGAAAATGTTAGCTTTCACAGTTAAGAAGAGATCATAAATGCCCTCTGGATTTTATAGCATCTGATAATTTAAGATGGTTGTCAAAGTTTTCATTTTCTACAAAGAAAGGTAGCTCTTGATTCTAGATCCTGAAAAATGGACAAGATGAGACTGGAACACCTTATGGCAGAAAACAAGCAAGCTATCAAGGACACAGGAGCCAACCTGGAAGGGCCTTCCAACTCGCCAAACCTGGGACAATTCGGATACAGAAAATAATGACTACAATAGATGAAAGCAAATTAAACACATAAAACAAACATGACTTACCTTAGGAGGTTGCTTGGGCTCTGGTCCATTACTGCAAAATTAATAAAGGGAAAGGATCAATATGATCTCCTCTTTCTTGTATCTTAGGGAAACCAAGCAATTGATGAAGAAAAGCTTCACTTTAAAGAATTCCAATTACTAATGTAAATAAAATGATAGAATCAGAAAACCGTCACTTTCAATACCTGACAATATGTTGGATCTGGGCAATAATTATCAGTATTTCCTAAAACCATTACATAAATGGTTGACAGGGAACTTTACAACAGAGTCATCAAGCTAATAGCATCCGAATCTGTTCATCGATCTGAGCATCATTAAAAGCGAGACAACCAGACATTATGTACCTTCTGATGTGATTCAACTGGAAGTACTGGGATGGCCAAAAAGTTTGTGTTTTTTTTTTCTTCCGTAGCATGGCTCCGGTAGCACTTAGTTGTCTTTAACTTCATTCAAAACAATTTTGTTAGATTGTACTCTGACAGCTGTCACACCAGCATGCATTTAAAAAAAAACATCACAATCGCTGAGTTTTTGTGTAGTCATTTTAATATTGAAGATGGAAGAAAATAAGCAACGTTTCTGGCATATTATGCTTTATTATTTCAGGAAAGGCAAAATCTCAACTGAAATGCAAAGAAAAGTTTGTGCAGTATAAGGAAAAGGTGCTGTGACAGATTGAATGTGTCGAAAGTATTTTGCAAAGTTTCTCGTGCTGGAGATTTCTCGTCGGATGACACTCCACAGTTGGGTAGACTGGTTGAAGTTGATAGTGATCAAATCCAGACATTAACGAAAAACAATCAACCCTATACCACGTGGGAGACAGCCGGCATACTCAAAATATGCAAATCAATAAAGTTATTGGTGAAAATGAAAAACATGCCTTTTATGGAAAAAACTAAATGGACCTTTTGGCCAACCCAATACAAACCACCTATGTAACAGGGAATCTAACAAAGCCTCTACGTCTATTTAACAATTTACAGAAAATGGGTGGGAGGGGTTGAGGGGTAAGTTAAACCTTAAAGATACAATCAGTCAAATGCAAAACATAGAAAACTCTACAGAGCAAATAATCTAATTTCAATTTGAAAAAAAATGGCAGAAAAACAAGGGTGTGTATCATTTATAGTTTAAAAAAAGACTAAGATATATCAACCAAATGTAATGAGTGACTTGCAGTTGGATCTTTATTTAAATAAACTAAGAGTAAAAGGGCATTTTGGGGGTATGGGGGGGATTTGAACACAAAGTGTTACATGCTGTGGCAGCTATAAAAATGAGCCTATCCAGTCTCCTATGGTGTTTATTTAACAAAGGAGCAGAGCAGAGATACAAAGGCAAGCACTTTCCTGCAAGATGCGGGTCTCTTGAGAAACAGCACTTTTGTCTTGAGGACTTTGATAGCCTTGTTAAAACTTTCTTTGAAATGTTCTGTGAATGAAGACTTCTGCTCAACCTCCTTCCCTCCCTCCTTCGCCTTGAGGCAGACCTGTACTGAGATCTCGGGGCCTCCCCAGCGCCTGCCCCATGTTCTTCTCAGGTGTTTTCTCTTAATAAATATCTTGCATTCCTGCCTCTCAGGAGGAACTGAGCAGATATAAAAAAAATTAAATTTGTTAGGTATAATAATATTGTGGTTATTTTTAAGTCCTTATCTATTAGAGATACAAACTCTAATATTTACAGGTTAAATGGTAGAATACTTAGAACTTACCTTTAAAATATCCTAGCCTTAAAAAAGGAGAGATAAAATAATATTGACAAGATAGGGATATTTTCTCTACTCTTGTGCATATCTGAAAATGTTCACAGTAAGAAGTGAAAACTATGTGATTAGTAATCTTCAAAACTGTCAAGGTCATCCGAAATGAGGAAAGTCTAAGACACTGTCACAACTAAGACGGGAATAAAGAGACAAGAGGACTAAATGTAATGCGGTGTCCTGGGACCCTGGGACAAAGAAAGGACAGTAGGGAAAAAACAGAGGAATATGAATCAAGTACAGACTTCAGTAAAAAATAAGGAATCAATATCAGTTTGCTAACTGAGACAAATGTACCATTCTAATGTAAGACATTAATAACGGTTATTCGAGCACTCTGATCTTCATAATAATTCTGTAATCTAAACCTGCTCTAAAGTTTTTAAAGACTAAAAAGTAGCTTATTGAAGTATCTCATTGTATTTAAAAATGATTTTTTTAAACTATATTTTTTCTGTACTCACTGGGATTCATTATTGTGGCCTTCTCCCCACTGATTAGCTAGAAAATGTTATTGATTTTCTGAGTTCACAGAGAGTAAACTTTGAAAATTCAGTCTCCCCATGGACCACCCCAATGTCTGCACATGCAAAAACAAACAAACAAAACTACAACTCCGGTGAAACATACATTTATTTGTTTCAATAAAGTTTTAAAATTTAACAAAAATGCATTATTGTTACCAAAAACCTTCAGGAAATAACAGATTGACCTTAACAAAAAAATGAAGATTTCATTCCACAGTCTCTGGGACTTAAGAATTCATTTGAGTTCCAGAGATAACACTAAACTAATGGGTTATGTCAAACTGCCAACATCCATGCTGAAGCTTTTCCTGATATGATCTTTTGCAATGTAAGCAACAGTATAAAGATAATTTTTTTACAAGTTCACGTTATATTATTATATTATTTATGTGGTGTCCAAAAAGAAAACCCAAAATCTTTGCTTAAAAAATAAACATGCATAATGCAAATTTGCAAGCTTTGACCTGCATCAGAATCACTGAAAGGGCTTGTTTAAACATGGATTGCTAGGCCTCACACCTCATTCAGGTGTTGAGTGGGGCCCAAGAATTTGTATTTCTAACAGGTTTCTAAGCCAAGCCAATGCTACTTGCATGGGGACCACACTTAGAGAACCACTGGCAAAATATTAAGTAAAACAATGATTAGGCCATTAAAAGGAGTATTGATAGTATAAGGCACAACAATGCATTGCTTTGTGACCTTGCGCCAATCACCCTTCCCAATCTGTACCTTGCGTAAATTCTAAAGAATCAAATGAAACATATTTATAGCACTTAACACAATGCCTGGCCCTACGCAATGTTTTTATGCCATTCCACAGCAGGGTTAATGCTACCGTCAAACTGTTAACCGAGTTGCTATGTTTAGCTGCACCTCTTAAGGCATACTGATCTGAAAGTGTTACCAGAAGAGGCACTTTTCTGCCTCCCATGATCACCCATTAGCATTTCTGAAGCATCAGTTTACTCGTCCGTCCCATTACAATCTACGCTGACTGACACATTTATTTTACATAGTAAATAATACAGCCAATATAAAAACTACTGGCATAATTTTACTGTAAACTAGTGATGTTGGTCACTGTCCTAAACCATCTGAACATGAAACTTTCAATGTGCTATGGAAGGCCAGTAACTGTTCAACTTTTTTTAAACACTTTATCAAATGAATGTATTCTTACTGACAGTGTTTTGAAGGTTCTTCAAATGGAATTTCCTGGATCTGACTGATAGCTTTGTTTATACTTTTGCATTAAAAATAATGAAAAGAAATTACAGATATCTTTCCATTAATTTTTCTTAATTTGCTTCCATAAAACTAAAATGTCCACTGATGATATCATCAACCTTTGTTTAACCATAGCAAATAGTTCACATTTTAAAGGAATTCGAGTATTTCTCTGCATAAAAACCTGTAACACAATACGAAGACTGTGAATTTCGTCGTTCATGGTATATCTAAACAAGGATAACAACTGATCATATATGAATTAAGACTATAATTTATACTTAATAATGTTGCACACTTTAATGTGAAAAATCTACAGAGCAGTCAAAACTCTTATTTTGTTTTTCTCTCACGTATGAAAAGCCGAAGTCCAATCTTTTCCTAATTGGCTCATCTTAATTTATTTCATATTGCTCAACTATCTTACACAAAATAAAGAGCTTTTTCCTTTTAAAATCATCTTCACTCAGTAAAATAGTTTTTGAAAGTGAGTAAAATTGTACATTTGGTCCAGTATTGAGGGAAGTTTCACTTTCTATCTTCCTTTTTAACCTTATCTGGTTAGGCAACAAAATAAAATAGATTGTGAAAGATACAATATCTTTTTATCTATCTCTTTATCATGAAGAGTTTACATAAATTCTTTCCCCAAGAAGTTGACCAGGAATAAAATGTAACCTCTTGTAGAGGTGAAAAGCAACTAGGAGCATGAGATTGAAAAAACATGTGGGTGTTTTACAGCTACTGATAGAATAGTGTGCACACACACACAGTGAATCCAGAATTTTAAAAAGATATTTGATGATGTCTAAGATAAATGACTCCAGTTTCAATTAAGACTAAGAGACCTTATGAGTTTTTTCAACAGGCTTGCTCCAATAATGAAGTATGCTCTTATAAAAGGACTTGAGACATTATCTAAACATTCTGACTGAATGGTGCTTGTTCACTTGTTAGACATGTGCAATGTTACTGAAAATATTAATTTGGAGTTCTAGAAGAAAAATGATTAGCTTGTGCAGGTGTATGAAGAATGGCACATTAGCAAAAAGTTATGTAAACCATTTACTAAAAAAACAAAGACTGGATTTTTACATTCTCAGACTTCTACTTATCTTTTTCAAACTATGAAAGACCTGAAATTCTTTGAACACCATCAAATTTGGTTGATAACAGTTCCAATTTTGAATTAAATTACTCAGGTAGTCTTAAAACACAAAGATAATTAAAATTTTCAGTCAGGCTGAACATAATAGGTATTCAAGAAGCCTCATCATTAATGTATTCAGATCCTACCCACACTGCATTTTTGTTTTTTAAACATTATTCCTTCCACAATATACTAAATATTTTAATATATTGCATACTGCTTCACTAAGAGGCACATAAGTTATTTGGAATATTAGCATTTAATTTCAAAAGCAAAACTTATCATCAGCATTTTACTGACAGTACAGAAAGGAAATAATTAACCAATGTTAAAAAATAAATGAAATTTATTTTTATTGAGTATTTATTATTTTACATGAAAGCAAACTAAAATGAATCAAGCTGACTACTCCACAATGACAACCTATACAATGAGAATGATGAAAGATGTCTACACAATACTAATGTGATCAATAAATAATCCAGATGTTTTCTACAAATATTTGGATTACCTAAGTTAGGTGATTTTTCAACAGTAAAGTTTAGCTTCCACATGGTCCTTGCTGGTAGCAGCAGCCATTTGATACTTAAACTCAGAAGAAATACATAACCATATAAAACCCTGAATAGTATAGCCAAATCATTCAAGAAAAAAGTTCACCAAAAAAATAATAATAATTAAAAAAAAGTAATATACACATATAAGGTATCCAGAGGGGGAGAGAAAACAGGCGTGTAAGGAAAGTCCATCGAGTGATCATCACTAACATTCTATCATTACCAAAGTGACCGCCCAGATGTAAACTGTTTCTTAGACTTAAACACCTAATACAAAACAGTAATCAATAATACATAAAGAAAAACTAACTTAAAATCATGGCTGAATACATCAACAGTTTGGTGACATGCATTGAAGTCTTTTTACTTCATTACTTCTATAAATTCCTTTAAACTGTTCTTTTCATAAAACACACTTATGTAAAAGAAATATGGTACAGTGATTCCCGATATGCACCAGGTCTTTCACTCCAACATTCAGTAAATGCTGCGGCACATCAAATGTTACCTATCAACTAGACCTAAAAGACAATGGCTGAATAATACATAAAAAGATACTATGAATGAACTATTCAGATTAGACTGGTTAATGCTACTTATGATTGCACTTTGTGTTACTGACTCATACTACATAGACTGTATGCTGCCAGATGGAAGGGCTGGTCCATGTCCTTTTTTAAAACTTCTGTAATATCTGTAACTGAATGCCCAGTTGTTTAATAAGTACTTGCTGGAAGAATGGGTATAAAAATTTAATGTGACTCTCTCATCCATATTCTTCTCACATACTCACATGTAATTATTTTGGAGATGAGGATATGACTTTAACATGATATGAGATTCTACCTAAGTAAAATAAAAAACAATGGGGCTTGGGTTTTCTTGGGTTAAAAATATACCAGCACGGGGGGCAGTGCCTTTGTTGAGGCACCTGGTGAGCAAAATGTCCATTGTTTATTAGTATGCTTTCAGTTTAATGAACCAAAAACAAGTGTCATTAAATTCTAAGTAATATAAATTTACAATCCTAGTTGATGGGATGCCCTTTATTTATGAGAGCAAGCATTAATTCCAATACAAAACTTTACTGTTACGTATTAGGAATGGTTCAAATATAGTAAGAGAATGTCTAGCAGTGCCTCTAATTTTTGATTGCTAGTTCTTTCCCACCATAACATGCTCCCCACAATGAAAAGCCTTGGTGCATTTGGTTTCTTATGTTACAAGATGAAAATATATGCCTGAATTTTGTAACAGATTATTAACAAAAGCATGCAAGTGCCAACACTGCATGGACCTTTCTAGGCACAGACTCAAGATCATAAAACCACAAAGAAGATGAAAGTTGACTATCACCGTACCTGTGAGTATTGTCTTGGACATCAGATCAATTATCAAAGTCAAGGTCTTTCCTATTTTGTCTAATGATGATGAACATATGGACATGACTAATACACTAACTTGTATTATATTCAATTAAGTATTAGTGAATGCAAAATGCTGCATTTTAATTTTTAATTAACAAAATCCAGATTAATCTAGAAAACATAAAACATGTGTAATTGAGGTAGGTTTTTGACCTTAAGAATACATTGTTTCTACCACAATTAAATTATTTTAAAAAAGAATACATTGCATCATGTATCTACCCGACACTTAATTTTTGTTTTAAACTATATGATCAAGTGTGACAGTGTGAATCTACTACATGTAGTAAATTCCCTTAGAAATACACACCCTAATACCTTCCTTTTCCTCTCTAAAGGTAACTGTAGTGCAATAAAATTAATAACAAGTCTAGCAAAATGAAACAGATTATTTCATCAATTCTCAAAGCTAATGCACATCAAAAATAAGGGAGGCAAGTCATGTTTATTTAAAAGTTAATAATAACCTTATTGTTTTGAAAATAATATCAAACACATTATAACTTTGGATATGCTTTATTATGACACAAATTCTCAGGAAATATAAGAAATATTATTTCTGAATGGGACTAATAATTTCACAAATACTAGCACTTTGACAACAGCCAAGTTTTCTAAGGTGGTGCACATGTATTTAAAGCTACCTTTTAAAAAATCTCAATATTTTTTATAAATTTAAAGGGATACTATAGTAGATCCTACTTTATTTTTTAATATTCACTCTAAAAATCTATAGGTGAATAAATTCACACTTTAAGGAAGAACTGCATATGAAATCTTTGCCTAAATTCCCAGGTGCTGCATCTGCACCAGGTACTATTATATAAATGTAAGATCAGCGTGGGAAATGTTCCCAACAAACTGAAGAAATGAAAAAAATTAAAACAGCTCAGTCTTTAAAAGTATCAATAACTGGTATAATTTTAAAAGGGGAAATTGAATATTTATTTACTTACATGTAGATTAAATAGAAAATTTAAGATACTTTTTACTGAAAACCAAAGCACTAATATTTTAAGGCTAGATATTGACAGCATTCTCACAACATCCAAAGTGTGGATGGGAAACTAGGCATTATTGGTATTTTTACCTAAGGGCAACTAGAAGGAGATGAGTACCTCTCTCAGCCAAAGGTAGTAACTGGGCCCGGCAACCACTTAACATGTGGGTAGCATATCACCGTTCCCATGCTGGGTAACAGTCTCCAAAAAGGATGTCCTTATGCACTACTTTTGCAACTGTGTCGAGTTTGGTAATCTAACATTGAACTTGTTGGTAAATATATAAGAACATATGAAAACTTCCCCAGATACCAGGTTATTAAATAATCTAAAAGGGGGAAAATGCTGGTAGCTAACATTTTGTTAATTCCAGAGTCTCCAATGGAAGGTATAGAAGAAAAGAGGTAATGGCAGCTGTTTACAAACTTATGTTATGATCAGAATCATCAGATGGTGAGCTTTAAAAATTCTGTCCAGCGTCTCAATCTAAACCCATCTAGAAACTACAGCCAGGAAATTCTTTTTAAGCAACCCAAGTGATTCTGATGATCAGCCAAGCTGAAACTTCTAAAGTGGAAAGTGGTGGGGATGTGGGGGGTGCAATCCAAGTCACTGCAGAGACTTTCAGGATTCAAATCTGATTTTTATCATTTACTGTACATTTTATCCAATTGTCTCACCCTTCCTATTTTTCTAACAGTGGGCAATGAAGGGGCTTGGCAAGTGAAGAAAACAGAATCAGTGGGGTACCCAAAATGCATTTACTATGTTCAAGCCACTTATGTATATTAATTAATTAAATGGGTATCAGTATACTTGTTTGAGATCAAACTATCAGGCAAACATATTATTTTAAAGGAGGGGGTTTCCTTACTCAATGTAAAACAACACTAAACACTAATGGTAATTAATAGAAAAGAAAATGTATATAATTCTTCAAAACAACTGTTTTTTAAAAATCCAATGTTAAGAAGAAAATCTCTTAAATTTGAGGTAGGGCAATAATTCTCTTATAAGAACAACTATCTCAGTGTTATTCTCCAAGTTAGAAATTAAGCAAAGTATTTCAGTACTAGTACTGTTTATGTACTCTTTGTAATTTAAGTATGTTTTAAGTGTGTATAAATATTGTGGTTTTGATTTTAATGCATATGGTAATTAAAAATGTGAATTTTTTTTCTTCAACACTAAAATTGTACACTCTCTCCAGGCTTGATGAATAAAACAACTTTTTAAATATCCCATGTTCACTTATAAGCCTATAAAAGGTAGTACCTACATAAGAAATTTTATATTAAAATTACAAATCTATGTTCTTCAGAAGTTAAAGTGATTTCAATTTTTTCAATATTCAAATACAAAATAGTACATTTTAATTTCTTATAGCACAATTCAAGTAATCTCTTAAATTTTGTATTTAGCCAACTAGTACATGATATTAAGTGACTTTATAATAGCTTTCCATTTTAAAGATGGCTGTTTTACAAAATAATGAGAGTCTATATTATTCTAAATTGCTTAGATTAAGTTGAAAGAACAAATGACAGCAGACAAAAACCTTTATGAGCAAATCACAACTACACATAAAAGGCTGCACATTTCAGTAATAAGGCATTTGCAGGTAACTCCCAAAAGTACTTGAATTCATGTAAACCAAGACTATGTATATTCCTTTAGGGAGAAAATGCACTATATATTTCAGCACCATAGCCAAAATATATTCAAATGATTGTGACTTTAAACTGTATATTATTTGAATACCACAAAAAAACAGAGGCATAACCTATCATTTTAAAAACTGAAAGATGTTACTTGTTTGTGAAACAAAAAGTAGATACTTTTGAAACTGATGAAAAAGAAATGTTTTCAAAATAAACACCCACTGTTTTCTAGAAATAAATATACACAATGTATTGCAGCACAAGAATATTGCCCTAGCATTAATCGTAACATTCGATCAGTAGTTTTAAAATATTATTTTCCATACTGAACCTTGAATCTTCTACCTTGTTAGCTGCCCAACAACTTTCAAAAGAGTTTTATTCTCCTGCTTTAGTTGTTCGTTTTCATCTTCTATGTCATCTAGGTCCTTAAGGAAACAAAAAGGAAGGTAATATGTTAGTTTTTAAAATACTTTAAACATGATTTAAGACACTTCAAAAAAATACACATTCAGAGTTAATTCATGCAAGCAATGAATTTGGAGGTGAGGGCAAGTTCTGAAAATAAGTTTAGATAGAATATACCCCTCTAAAGGGAGCATCCACTACTCACCTCCTTCTCATTGTTACCATGGTAACACAAGCCAACTTTTGCTAGACCTTTCAGTTTCTCAAGAGAAGTCAGAAATCAGAATTCTTTCATTGTGAATCTTCCAATTTTTGATCATTATAACTTAACAATATTTTATTTAAAAACAAATTCCCCTTTTCACAAAACCATACATATGGGGGCAGTAAGAGGTTGAGGGACTCAGATTGTAACCTTGTGCCAAATTAGCAATCAAAAAGATCCAGGTACAAGTTCTGGATATACTCCTACCACCTTGTGTGATCTTTCATAAGCGCATATTGTGGGGTAAGAACCTGAGGAGCTGATAAAAAACTGAGGCATACAGAAAAGGAGATCTGGGGCATATAGAGTTGATCTAATTCAATTTACATGTTAGGTTTTCTGTGACGTTTTAAGTGAAAGGTTTTAGAGCTTTACAAAAATTGAAAGCCACTAAGCTAGGTAATCACTCTCCAACTTTAAAGTTACGTGATTCTAGCTCTATATTCCCTCTATTAATCCTAGTGCCTTATATACAGTTATTTGGTAAGTACAAAGACCATCTACCCCAAGCTTTAGAAGAAACATCATTTCTAGGCAGACTATTTACTAATGGTTGAAAAGCAGACATTTATGGACTTATCCTTGCAATTCAAAATACTAACCAGAGCAATCAATATATTACGTGTGTTATTGGATAGCAGCATTCTGATATAGTTAGTACACTATCTTTGGACAATTAGGTACATGATTTAAAAATGTAAAAAAGCAGAATTTGCATTTACAAGCTAAATGAATGATGTTGAAAAACTAATCTGTTGAAAATAACAATAAAGATGCATGATTCCTAAAATTACTACAACTGAGATTTACCTAAGATTTAGAATTAAATAAAAGGATACAGTATATATCATTACTAGATTATAAACTCTGTAAGCACAGGTGTTTTATTATTCTCTTTAATGTACACAGTGCCAAGACCAGCATCAACACCAAAAATAGTTGCAGATTTTATTAAATCATAGTCCAGAGCCAACAGATAATGCCTGTGTTCTGAAACAAGATGAAAGAACTTATTTAGAATGAGGATTCCCGAATACCTGAGGTCAAATACCAGCTCAGTTGATGAATATGGGATTCCTACATATGACCTTGAGCAAGTTAAACTCTGAGTTTCAATGTCCTCGTCTATAACCTGTCATTAATGCCTTACATCTTTATTATTCTACACATAATGAAGGCTCTCTATTTTCTCCTCTTTCATAGTTAAGATTGGATTAGAAATCTGTTCCTTTTTTACCTGAAGCAAACATTTCCTTTCTCTATCTTATCTAAAGTCAGGTCTTCTAAAAAGCAAAACTACGGATTCTCTTATCATCTTTACCCAAGCAGGGTCTAGCATTATTAAGATCTACTTCTTAAGCAGGCAGTAAATTCAAGGACTAAAAGCAAAAAAGAAAAAAAATAACAAAACCTACAAGTAATCATTAGAAAGGCCTTGGGAAAGTTGAGGATGCATATATACAATTGAAAAGAGTGTGAAGATACACACAAAGAAATGTGGAATTTCCAGTGGCAGGAGGTAGCTGTGTAGTTCTTCACTGAGCAAATTTTGTGCTTTTTATGTGTAGTGATGACCAAGCTGCCCCTCACCTCCCGACTAACAAAACACAAAGTAAATCCATTCATCAGTCCATCCCAAAAAGAACAATATTAAGTGAATACAACTGATAAATGGATAGAGAAAATCAATTTACAAAATAAAATGATGGTTCTTACTACCACAAATTACTATCTCATTAAAAAATTAACTAAATAATGAAATTAAATAATTTCTTCATATTTATATATTTTCATCCAATTGTCAGGAAAAAAAAAAGAAACCATGAAACTAAAATGTGTAAATACTCACTCTATTTAACAAATCAATTTCTTCTTTGAGTTTTCCGATCATTTCCTCTTTATCTTGCATTAGTCTCACAAGTCTTAAGTTTTCTTGCCTTTCTCTTAATACTTCCTGGTAAATATAATTATGAAGTTTATTAAGTGAAAAGTAATTAGTGATCTATAATCTTAAGTGGCATACATCTGCCAAATTTGGTGAAGTATGTTAAATATATGAAGGTTTCCAATGAATTCTCTTATGTCATTTAATGAGGGAAGGAAGTATCCATCCCAGAAAACAACCAGAGATTGAGAGGAACACGGGAGTTGTAAGGTACTATGTTTCTGATTAAATCTATGTTTATATAAGTCTTTAACAAATACTAATACTCAATAGAGTCCCCTCCTTAGCTTATCACCACTATTAATCCTAAGATATTTTTAATGGATAATATCTGTTTGAGAAAATTACAATTTATAGAAAATACAAAAGTTTAAGCAATGCACTTATGGTGTACACCTGAAACTAATATAATAATGTATGTCAACTGTAACTGAAAAATAAATTAATTTTTAAACTCAATAAGCAAATAATTTTTTACAAAAAAGAAAATAAAGGAGAAAGCCATATGGAAAAGTCTAAACAGAAAAATAATGGCTCTCAGTTTTATCTCCAGCTCTGCTAGTTAACTGACAATGGATAAAACAAAGGAAATGAAATAGATTGCTGGTTTTTAAGCTTTTTCTTTTTTTTAAAAGATGCAGCACTTTTTTCAAAGAAATCTTATTTAAAATCCAGAGACTTGGGCTGGGTCAGCCACCCTGGGGGCAAAAGAGAAGCAGAACTTAAAAGGTCTTGCCCAGAACTTGGCTTCTTTCCTACCAGCCAGTACAGAGAGCGGCCAAGCTGGCTTCATTAAGCAACTGCTGCCAACTACTAGCAAGTCAATCCAAACCCTTGTGGAACTTCGAAAGCCTTCCTGAAGAATCCTCTTCAAACTACTGAACTATGTATTCCTTAGTTTTTAATTTAGAATTATAGAAACTATTTTGAAAGCTCAGATCAGAACTAAAAGTAATGATAATACTATAAAAAGAAATGACTTTAAAAATTAAATCTCTACTAAAAATCTTTACATCACAGGCAATAATTTTAATTCAGCAAAACAAAACATTTTGAACAATCAAAGTAATTCAGTACCATTATCAATTTTAGAGGCTGAATGTCTATAAAACAAGCCTGATAAATTTATGCCAATATCCATTTGAGTTTTTCTCAGACACTACTAAATAGGTTTACTCTTACAATGGTTTTAAACATGATCTGTATATTTCACTGTGCTTATTAACCAATGTCTCCCCAATAAATCTAATTTAAAAATTAAAGAAAATTGTGTCAAACACCAAAGATGGCTCTGGGCTCTAACTCAGAAACCAGAGAAAGTCTACAAATGACAATCTGTACAAATAATACACACAAAGTGTGTTAGAAGTCTGCCAGGACAGACTTCTAACCGTTTCAAAAAGCAAAGGCTATTTTCAATATATTAAAGATAGCACATGGAAGAATGGGAGTGCCCTTTAAATACTAATGAATACAAGAACTGGCTCTACTTCTAAAGGTTTTAACATCAACAGAACGGCATACAGGAAAATGCCTAGCCACTATGCATCTAGACAACAGACTTAAGACAGTGATTCAAAGCTGTTATTTGAATATATTTGGAAATACTAATTACCACTAATGGTATTCTTTTCCCCTTTTTTGGCATTGTCTTTCCACTATAAATTTCAACTTATTTTTTCTCTGAGCTGCTATGCAAGTAAAAAAAGGAATCCAAATAGTATATTAATTCTATCAATCTTAAATAATTTATATTTCATACCTTTTCAAGATCTTCAATTTTCTTTTCCAGTGTGCTACTTGAGACCAAATTACCTGAAGCATTTGCATCCCTATTATATCTGCTGAGCCCACTTCTATCTGTTCGGGGATATCTACTTGAGATTTCTTCTTCAGAGGCAGTAGTTGTGCTATGGAAATAAAAAAATATATGTGTGTATATATACATTTAATATACTCAGCAAAAAGAACATCAAAAATATTTTTTATTCACTGTAAACAATTACTATTCATCTGAGGACACATGGTTATAGTAATCAACTTATTCATAACTATAGAAGTTAATTATTACAACACAATAAAAAATATTTCACTCAGCACAACAAAAAGCACTCGTTAATTCTTTGACCAATATCTACTGGGTAGCTGCTAAGTACCTGACACTGTTCTGGGTACTAAAAATGTAAGAGCAAACATAGACATGGACTCTGCCCTTCAATATAACAGAGACTATAACCCACTATAACAAAGCAACATGATAACATAAGTGTAGGGTAATATGACAGGGACCTAATGTAGACTATCTGTGGTAAAGAATTGCTTCCCTTCTCTCCTTAAAAAAAAAAAAATCCAATCCATCATGAACCAATACTTTTATGAGATCAAATAAAAATAAAAAAGGTGATACAAAATACAAGTCCAAATATTTTATTAGATTCAGACACATATGTCAATAAAATACTTAGAAAAAAAGAATTACATGAAATTGCATAATTTCCATCGGAAGTGTGCATATAGGCAACAACAGGCTATCACACTGAAGCCATCTGAAGGCTTGCTTGACTGGCCCGGAGATTTGCCTGTAAGCTCACTCACAAGTCAGATGGCAAAAAGCCTCAGTTTCTCACTGGCTGCTGGCCAGAAGCCTCATTTCCTCAGTATGTGGGCCTGGCTGTTCACCATATGGCAGCTGTCTCCCAGAGAAAGAGCAGCATTGCAACCAACACAGACACCGCAGTATCTGTTCTGACCTAATCTCAGAAATGATATACTATCACATCAGCCTGCATTGTACTGTGGAAGGGGATTACACACAAGGTATGTACATACCAGAGGTAGGGCTTCCTGAGGGCTGACTTGTTCATTTACCTACACTAGCTTGGACTGATAGTTACACTGCTCACAAGGGATAAGGTGTATCTAAACTACGTATGTTTTGCTTAAACAGTGTTCATAACAGAGAAGCTAGTTTCACAGATCTATGTTGACAGGAATAGATTTTAAAGCAATTTCAGCAAGCTCAGGATACTCATTTTCAACTTTTATTGCAAATGCAGAAAATGATGATTTTCAAAATGCCTTCAATCCTTCATTGTTAGTTAGTTCCAATCATTTACCCTTGTCTTGTCATTTGTGTGTAGTTTTTAAATGTTAGCAAACTGAAGTGAGACTTTAAAAGAAATTCACATTACCTTTTAGTCCCCTTATACCCCCCTCCCCACAGCAATCACCACACTGTTGTCCATGTCCATGACTCCTTTTTCCTTTTTGCTCAATTCCTCTAAAGGAATTTGTTACTAATAAAACAATTTTTTTAAAGAGAAATTCACAAAACACCAATCACATGAAATCCTGAAGATCTGCTTCTGTTAATTTTTTAACTGTACTGTTCCTTCTTTCAAATAATGCATTTTTGGTTGTGAATGTATTTATGTCATGCCTATTATAAATGCCACTTAAATTTTGATGATTTTAGTGTTTAAGTGACAGTACATCAACTGCTGATAACCCATATAGATTTAACATTTCCCCACCAAGTGTGGCTAAAAATTGAGCTCAAAATAGGAGGGATAATGTTTCCCAACAAAACCAGCACAAACTTTCGTTCTGTATTTCTTTGAAATTACTTCCATTATCATCACTTGGTTTACTGTTACTGTCATATTCAGAAAAGGTATACCTTTACTTATCAAAAACTGTCTATCAAAGTTTGCTTGTTTTATCTTAATTAGGATAAAAATAACAAATACAAACTTACTCCCTGGGTTTAGAAAATACTATTAATAAAAGTAGAAATTGAAAATAAAGTATTTTTAGCTTTTATTTGCTTGTTTTATTATATATTTATTTTAAAATTATTTTACTCATGGAACAAGAATAAGTCAAATTAAATCTAACAAGATTTTTAAGGTGATAAATCTTTACATTTTCTTCAATTCTTAAACATTCTGAGTTACAAATGACTAACAAAAATAACATGTACAGCGGAATACACTTTCTTCTCAAGCTCACATAGTACATTCACCAAGATAGACCATATTCTGGGCCATGAAACACGTCTTCACGAATTTAAAAGAATAGAAATCATACAATGTCTGCTCTTAGACCATAATAGGATTAAACCAGAAATCAGTAACAGAAAGATAATTGGGAAATCTTAAGATAATGTAGAGATTAAACAACACACTTCTAAAGTCCATGTGGATCAAAGAAGAATCTCAAGAGAAATTTAAAAATATTTTGAACTAAACTAAAATGAACCCACAACTTAAAATATGTGAGATACAGTGAAAGCAAGGTTTAGAGAAAAATTTATAGCACAGAATGCATGTATTAGAAAAGATCTAAAATCAATATTCTTAGTTTCTACCTTTGAAAACTAGAAAAGAGCACATTAAATCCAAATTAAGCAGAAAAAATGAAATAATAATTACAGCAGAAATTAATGAAATTGAATATAGAAAACCAATATACAGAACATCAATGAAACCAAAAGCTACTTCTTTGAAAAGCTGAAGCAAATCAATAGAGGCCTACCCAAGCTAACTAAGAAAAGGAGAGGACACAGATCTCAACTACATGATGTGGTAGAAAAAGCAAAACTATGGAGAGAGTAAAAAAGATCAGTAGTCGCCAGAGGTTGGAAGAAAGGTAATTGGTGGAGGGTGGGGGGATAAACAAGTGATACACAGAGGGCTTTTAAGGCGGTGAAGCTGCTCTGTATGATACTAAAAAATGATGGCTATATGTCATTATACATTTGTCTAATTGTATAGAACATACAACACCAAGAGTGAGCCGTAATGTAAACTATGGACTCTGGGTATGATGTGGCAATGTAAGACCATCAATTGTAAAAAATGTGCCTCTCTGGTGGGGGATGTTGATGATGGGGAAGGCTATGCATGTGTTGGGGGGCAAGAGGTATGTGGGAAATCTTTATACCTTCCCCTCAGTTTTGCCGTGAGCCTTAAATGGCTTTAAAAATTAAATTTTAAAAAACTGCACATGCACCATGGCACTTGCACTTGGACTAGTCAATATCCTGTTAGAAGAGAGTCCACTGATTATGCGGTTAGATGTGATGATGACAATATCAAAATACAATTCAAACTTCTAAATATTTACTTTTGAGTTCTTACCTAGTTATGGATTGGTAATGACTAATAGTTCAAGGACCACACATTGAGCACTGATGTTAGAGAATGTTTAAACTCAGAAGAGAAATAACAATGTGCAAATATCTAAAAATAAAGAATTTGTAGCCCATTTGAGAAACAGAAGTTATATGACATGACACTGGAAAATTAAGCAGGAAACCCAAGTTATTTTATGAAAGAATTTAAACTGATGGTCTCCAAAATTTATTCATCACATCTCCATGTTGTGTGTTTATCCATTCTTACAAGACTTGCAATATTAACCATATTACATATAGTTATATATTACATCATATATACATTATACTATATATGTAATATACATTACATACAAATTAATGATTTATAATATATTATTAAAATAAACATTCTCTGTATCACAAAAAATAGAACATAAAGAGATGAAAAGAATTTAAAGTTTGCTTTAATTATTTATGGCATGAAATTTTTGTTTTCACAAAAAATTGACTGTTAACATTTTGTTTTTAATTTTTATTTATTGATTTTAGAGAGAGAAAAAGGAAAGGAGGAAGGAAAGGAGAGAGGAGGGGACAGAGAGAGAGAGGGAGAGAAACCATCAATTTTGTTGTTCATGCACTCATCAGTTAATTCTTGCATGTGGTCTGACTACGGAATGGAACATGCAAGTTCCAAGTATCAGGTCCACACTCTAACTGACTGGGCTACCAAGCCAGGACTTGAATATAACATTTTTAATGAAAGTATAACAGAATATGCTTCATCACTTTTTAGGATTTTAATATTTTGTCACAGAGATTCAAAGAGCTAGTTCTAAGTTCAATTTGCATATTTGATTTTTTTAATCCTCACCCAAGGACAATTTCCCACTGCTTTTGGAGAGAGAGTTAGGGAGGGAGGAAGGGAGAGAGAAACATTGATGTGAGAGAGAAGTATCAATTGGCTGCCTTCCCATATGCGCCTGGACTGAAGATCAAACCCCCAACCGAGTTATATGCCCTGACCAGGCAGAGAACCCAACCTTTTGGTTATAAGATGGCACTCCAACCAACTAAGCCACACTGGCCAGGGTTACATATTTCGTTTTTATGGCTATGCTAGCAGAAAGAGATGCCTCACAATAAGAACTTAATTTTTTTGAAGTTTCACTAAGAATTCCAAAGTAAGCACAAAGATTTTATGCTAATTTTTAAGGACAGTTCTGCTTTTGTGTATCTTGTCAGCTGAACAACCATGTGATCACCTTTGTCCTTATATACTTGGTTTGATATTCTCCTTAAATTCCCCCCAAACTTACTAATTTTCTGAATATTACACTAGATAATTCATAAATCTATTTAAACATTCAAATCACAGTACTGTGCAACATTCAAAAAGTGAACAAAGCATGCTTCTCCCAGGACACGTCCTGGACCAAAAGACCTCCTGACATACAGAGCAAGGCAATGAGTAAATAATTGGTACACAGTACTATCTATTAAGTAAAATGTCTTAGTGGGCTTTTTTTTTTTGATTAAATGGTAAATCTAAATAGAAATTTTAGACATGATAAATGTATTTCTAAATAGAAGCTTTATATGTTATCTTGTGCTTCATCCTACCTTGGAGACTAGTGCAGATACCATTTAAAGGTCAGGGGAAGCCATTAAAGCAAGAAAAGTGACAATCATTTTAACAAAATGCACTGGAGATGAGCAAACTGGAGACAGGAAGGCCAGTTTGGAGGCCACTGTATCACCTATGTGAGAAATGATGGTGTCCTGGATTGGGGTGTTAGCCCTGGAGATACACAATACACAGGAGGTACACTCAAATCTTGGTAAATGACTAGATGTGAAGTAGTGCGAAAAAAGGGGGATCATAACCAACGTCCAGATTTCTGGCTTGAGCAAGAGTGGATATTTGGATACCAAGTAATGAAATATACCAAGTTTCACAAGTTTACTTTTGCATATGCTGAGTTTAGGATACCTCTGTGATATCTGAAAGTAGATACTTAAAAGATGTTGGTTATAGGAATACAGCTAATGATCTGAAACCACCAGCATATTTATAGATAGTAACTGAAGTCGCTGTAGTGAGGGACAGTTCTGGCAGAAATACACAGAACAAAAAGAGAATAAATTCATTTTACTTGTTTCCAACAACAAAACTGGTCCATATTGAAAGTATCCTTAAGAAATACTCAAGACTGTGTACAATTATTCAGCAATAAAGATATTAAAGTATTTTAAATGAGAAACTGGAAAAAATCTACATGTATAATACAAATGGACTATTCAATAAATTTTGGTACTCAATGGTATGCTATGCTACTATTAAACATAATGTAAAAACCTAATGAAAATGTAATGTGCAAAGCTATATAAACGAGAATAAAGTCTAAGACAGAGAGCTAACACCAACATCAAGAACAAGCACAGGAAAGGAACAACTACAAGCAGGACTGGGAAATTCCAACAAAACAGTAAGAAGAAAATCCAGAGGTTAAAGTATCACTGAAACTACATCACATTAAAATCATTTCAAATGATCTCTTTTCACTTAAAAAAAAAAGAATCCTATTATATGCACCAACCACAAGATTATTCAAATAGAAAACTACCATGCTGATAAGAACAAACAACAAAAACCTAAAAATATGGCTCTCTTAAGAGCACTGTATCTGCTTGATGTACAAGTTTAAAACAGTATTTTAAAAAGTTTAACCTATTAACAATTTTTAACACTTCATATTAGGCTTGATACATTAATGATATATTATACAAATTAAAAACAAGGAATAATTATTGAAAAACAAAATCAGTATATTATTCCCACTCAGATTAGGTTTGAAAGGAATGCTGTCAGACTTGTGAATGATTTTGTTACTTCATCTTATTGCTAAATTGCCAAATTTAGCTTTGTTTATTCTAGAAAGAGAAATGTTTTTAACCTATTTTGAGGGTCACATATGTACAATACAAAATAGTGAGAATAAAAGATTGTTTCATTAACTCCAAAACGTTTGTAACATTCTACTCAGGAATGTCAACACAAATCTGTAATACGATTCCAAAAACAATGCCCCCTCTGCCTTTAGCTACAAAAATATTACCCATAATGTTCAGAAAAGGGAAAAGAATAAATAGTAACATTAAAGATAAATACTACCATTTACTGAAAGTATTCCCCTCTGGGAATTTTCACATCTTCTGTGGAAAGACTAGGAGGTGCTGTGGGGGATGAAACACTGTTCTAAAACTATCATGAGAACAAGATTGGCAGCATTATTATGAGATTACAGCTAGAGGAATTTTCCACTAAAATAGATATTTTAAAGCTTAGCAATTACAAGAAATACAAGATTCATGAGTAAAATCCTACTTTTAGAATGAATACCAAATATTTAGAAGTGCTGGATGAAGCATGAAATTCCTAAGTAACAAGTCCATGACTGGCCTTCATACTTCTAACGCGTCACTGCCTTCCTCCCCACCACCGCTCCTCAAAACAGACCTTCCTCAGCTCAGGTCTTCTCCCCACCGCCCCCTGCCACACACACACACACAGCAACAACCGAAGATCAAAATCAACCCTTGGAATCTTTATTAAAATTGTGATACACGTTTAATATAGGAAACAAAAAATATAAATCAGTATCTCTAGTAATTCCACCAACCCAGAGATAACTGCCAATATATTTTACTATAACATATTAGTAGTTTTTTTAACTTTTAGGGTCACAGATCCCTTTGAAAATCTAATTAAAAATACAGCTCTTCTCCCAGATGAACATTATATTATTTGACATAGAATTTTCACAGTTCATCAATAGATTTCAGGTTTAGAACACTTTATATATGTTATGTGAGACCCTGTTTTAATATCCTATTTTTGATAATATGCTTTCCCCATCCCCATTTAGCATAAATAGGTAATAATTTTTCTATATAATTAATGATTTTCTACAGCATCAGTTTAATGTCTGCATTGTAAATGTTTATATTAATGTTATAGCTTAAAATATATCTCACTAAAATTTCAGCTTTTCCAGTTAGGGTCTATCATACAGGTTATGATACCTGTATCGTACAGGTTATGACGTGTATATTAAATACAGTGAATTATTATCCTAAAGAGATCAAATATGATAGTTATCTCATCAAATGTACCTAGTTGCTCAAATTTCACTACGAGACCTAGACAAAACAAATTCAGAAAAAAAAATTCTTCCAGATTTAGGCCAGTGTATTTGGTAAGAAGAGCTAAAATTATACACTCCTCATTATTATCTTAACATGCATCTCCCAGTAGCCAAACCATCCTTGTACCGCCGAACTATTCAATAAATATTTAACGTGAAATATCCATTTTGTTTCTTCAGAAAAACCTCCAACTAAGTAATAATGAAAAATAGAGATCACACAAAAATTTACACATCAATGTTTGTAAGTTATTGTCATGTATTCTTTTTTTTAAAGATTTTTATTTATTATCTTTAGAGGGAAAGAGAAGGAGAGAGGGAGAGAAATATCAATGTATGGTTGCTTTCTGTGCATTCTCTGCTGGGAACTGGCCTGCAACCCAGGCATGTGCCCTAACTGGGAATCGAACCGCGATCTCTTGGTTCACAGGCCTGCGCTTAATCCATTAAGCTACACCAGCCAGGGCTTCATGTATTCTAATACAATAACTCATATTAACCAAAAGATGGAAACAACCCAATGTCCATCAACTGATGAGTGATTAAACAAAATGTGGTATGCCCAGGCATGCTGCAATACGGATAAATCTTAAAAACATTATGCTAAATGAAAGAAGCAAGATCAAAGGCCACAAATTGTATGATTCCATTTATAGAAATTATCCAACACAGGCAAACATATAAAGACAGAGTAACAGTTTCAAAGACCTGAGAAGGGAGGGGATAGTTATGGAACTAGATAGTGATGACAGTTGTACAATACTGTCAGTTACTATAAGCTGGTGAATTGTGTACTTTTAAAGAATTAATTTTCTGATATTTGAATTACATCTCAATGAAGTTCTTTCAAAAAAGAGAATAAATATAGAATAGCATTTCAGATAAATGGCTGATTTCCAAGGAAACATAATACATAAAATTCACTTAAAAATAAGTATGCCAAATATTATCAACATAAATTCTTTCATGATTACAAAGATATTTAGATTTTGTTATACCTCAAGACAACAAGAATAAAAATTACTGTCTGACACTGCATTGTAGCTAAAAAGAAGTAAAAATAGCTCTATAGACTCTGTAAAATCTATGGTCACATACATAAAAGTTATTTAAAGAAACCCATGTCAAAAATAAAATCCTGTTACTGGTACCTTCTAGTTACTTGAAACCAAACTAAGTTAAATCAAATGGTAAACCAAATACTCTACATTCTACCCATACCTGGCAAATTAATATTACTATGAGGAAAAGCAACATATGCTGACAAAATAAACCAATTAGTAATGTCCATCTGATCCCACACAAACTTCACTGTGTCTTGGTTTCCTCATTTGTAAAATGGAGATGATAAAACATTTCCCTCCTGAGATTATTCAAGAATGACTGAATTAACATATATGGTAAGTACTTCGAATAGCGTCTGGTACATGATAAGTACTATAAATCTTAGCTGTTATTTCCAACATAGAACAAAATTTACGATATACCAGAGAAAAATTCAGTTCACAAAATGTACCAGTATCTCAATTACTCACAAATTATCATTTTGTGACTTTTACGTCCATTTGCAAAATCTATTAACCAGAAGAGCCACAGCTATAGTAAGCATTTGGTAAAATACAGAATATGCTAATATAGACATAAAAGATCTTGAAAAGAAATACATTTCTTCAGAAAAGGTCACATACAGCCTATAACACTGGGAGATTTTAAAGACCGTTTGGTGTTCAGTCTGAAATTTCTTAACCTTTTAAGGATTTGAATGAAGTTTTTGGTTTGACCCCTGATCTGCAAACCAAGACAGTTTCTTGTGCATAAGTGGTTTTCTAAGCATGTATGCAAACAAGAACTACTGGTCTGAAAATGGTGGTTGTAAAAAAAAACTTCCACTTAGAAAAAAATTAACTTGTTACATCTTATATCTTTGTATGTTATGTTTCCAAATTAATTACTCACTTTCCAAACTTAAATAGGGTCTATTCAATTTCCCATGAAAGCACATTAATAATCAAGTGACAGTTAAAGGTCTGAAATCTCTCTGTATATTAGTACAAAAACAAGAGATATGACATATTTCAAGATACACAGCATCTTTTAAAACTGATGCTTCTCATTTTTTACACACTAAGTAAAGTATGAGAAGGAGGGTTACCTGAAATTAGAGGGGAAGTTCTTCTAACACCACACGTGGGCAGCTGTTGGCTCACACTAAGGTAAGCTGCTAGATGTCTCAAGTGTGCGTTTTATGTATTCCTGTGTGGCTTGATTGAGCTAGGTAGTGTTCTAGGTGTATCTACTGTTTCTCATGAACAAAATTGTGCATTAGCAAAATCACCATCTGTGTTATGGTCAAACTGTTCCCTAATATATCAACTGAGACAAATTCAAGTTATCAAAACAAATATTTTAGCAAAATTGTCTGTCAAAATGAATGCTGGCTCTTAGGGGGAACAGAGTCATTGCCACATTTTATTCAAATAAAGATTTAAAAATTATGAACAAACAAAACAAAAATGATAGGGCTCCTAAAACAGTTACAGTGAGAGTCTCTGGTATATTTATGCTATCCTTCACTGAAAAGGAGAAAAGCAGAGATTGCTCAGTTGATACTAGACATTCTCTATACAACTTAAAAGTTGATGATACTTGTATTACATTATTAAGTAAGGAGCAAAACAGAATGCAAAACTGTATGTCTATTATGCACAGTTACACAAATAGAAAGCCTATGAAAATAAATTAGAAATAAAAAATAAAAATGCTATAGTGATTGATTTCAATGCAAGGGACATGGCTGGGTTTTTTTTTCTTTTAAAGGTATTTTTTAATCTTCACCTGAGGGTATGCCCATTGATGAGAGAGAGAGAGAGAGAGAGACATCGATGTAAGAAACATTGATAGGCCGCCTCCTATCCACACCCTGACCGGGGATCAAACCCACAACCTTTTGGTGTATGGGATGATACTCCAATTCACTAAGCCACTGAGCCACAGGGTCAGGGCATGAGTGGGTTTTTCTATTCAATGGTAAGAATTGCTTTTAAAATGAACAATTTTTAAATTGTATAAAAATTCTACCCTGGTCATTTTCAGTAATTCCAAAAAAAACTGTTAAGAAAAGCCCCAATAAAGCTACCTGAATTATAAGCTTTAGAACCACAATGATAACATAAAACATTACAGATATGAACTCTGCACTACATTTTAGCTAAATGTTAATACTTTCTAATCTTCATATCCTGGTGTGTCCAATGGTCTTTGTATACAAACAAAAATTTCCCTCTCTTGTAACTTAAAAATCTTAAATATTTCCTCTCTTGTAACTTAACTAATTTCTGTTCAGAGGGAATGTGGTATAATAAAGAATTCATGGGACTGAAATGTTTTTCCTCATTTTGGGAAGAAGATGCATGTCCACTGCCTGATGAAGCTACTGTTGGGTAAGTTACAAGGTGCTTGCTCTGTGTATCATTAGAAGTTACATAAATGTAACTCATTAATGTTACTGGAGGGAAGGCCAACTTAGAAGCACCCTTATGACTTTGCATAAATGTTACTTGATAAAATAATTAATACTGGATTAAAAACATTAGTGAAAACAAAAGGACCAGTTAATTACTATGTGAGAATGATAAAACTTAGTATCTGTCTTAACTTGCTTCCCCTGTTTTTTAATCAGTGCCATTCCTAACAGTTAAATTACATGCTTAAGTAAGAATGGTAAATTATACACCCTGGTTAATTCTGCCCTTTGCAAGTCATTCAGACTGTTTCTTTTTCTTTTTTTTACTTAGATATCACATCAAGCAGGGAATCCATAGACACACACTGAACAATCTGTCTTGGCCTTTAAAAAATATTTTAACCAATGCACCACAAATGTAACCAGGTAAACATTCTGTTAAGAAAATTACACATTGGAAAAAACCTACAAATATATGACACCAATCCATGTTTCTTCAACCCTGAGTTTCAGAAATTTCATCATTTCTACATTTCCAAATACAGGCGGCCTTCCACATTCAACAAATTCAAACATCCTCAGAGGGGAAATACTCAGAAAAAAATGTTGTGTTATTGCTGATGTGTACTATGTAGTTTGGCCCATGATGGCTGCATCTTCACTGAATACATATAGACTTCCTTGTCATTATTCCCTAAACAATACAGCATAACAACTTTTTTTTAAAATATTTTATTTATTTATTTTTTAGAGAGGGAGAAGGAGAAAGGGAGGGAGATAAACAACATGTGGTTGCCTCTTATGCACCCTCTACTGGGGACCTGGCCCACAACCCAGGTATGTGCCCTGACTAGGAATCAAACCGGCAACCTTTGGTTCACAGGCCCATACTCAATCCACTGAGCCACACCAGCCAGGGCCAGCATTAACAACTCTTTACACAGTATTTACATGCATTAGGTGTTAAAAATAATTTACAGTATTTAAAGTATTCAGGAGAATGTACATAGGTTTATATAGGGAACTTGAGTATCCTCAAAGTCTGGTATCTTAGTACGATTCAGTAACCAATCCCCCAAGTATACCAAGTGATGACTGCAGTTTCTCAGCTACTTAAACGCATTTTTAAAAGGGAGTCAGGAATATGTTAGAAATGTTCTAGGTAAGAGTCAATTCAATAAAATACAGTATCTCCCCCTGACCAACCATTTCACTTTCCAACTTCAGCTACCCATGGTCAACTGTGTTCTAAAAATGTTAAACAGAAAATTCCAGAAATAAACATTCTTGAGGTTTAAATTATGAACCATTCTAAGTAGTGTGATGAAATCTTGCACCGTCCATGAGTGACTCATCCCCTGGTCCAGTGCCTCCATTCTATATACACTACCTGCCCACATCACGTAACAGCCGTCTCACTTATTAGACTGACTGTTGAGGTACCACAGAGCCTGTGTGTAAGTAACTCTTATTTAACCTAATTATGGCCCCAAAGGGTAAAGTGAATGTTACAAATCATCAGAAGGTCAACAGCAACCTAATGCTATGTCACAATATCATTTTCACCTCATGTCGTCTCATCACGCAGACACTGTGTAATCTCACATTTCCACAGAGGAGGATGAGTACCGTATTAGAAGATATTTTGAGGGAGACCATATTATGTAGCTTTATTACAGTATATTAATTGTTCTATTTTATTTTTGATTATTCTTGTTAATCTCTCTCTTACTGTGCCTAATTTATACACTTTATCATGGGTATGTAAGTATAGGAGGAAACATAGTATATGTTAAGATTCAGCGTCCATGGTTTCGATTACCCACTAGGGGTCCTCGAATACATACAACTATACAGCATAACTACAATGAGTGCTTAACAGAATCAATTCTCAGAAAGCACATTCTTGATAGTCGTATAAAAAATTAAATACTAGCGCGGGCCTGGGAACCAAGAGACCACGGTTCGATTCCCAGTCAGGGCACATGCCTGGGTTGCGGGCCAGTTCCCAGCCGGGGACCCACGAGAGGCAACCATACATTGATATTTCTCTCCCTCTCTCCCTCTCTCCTTCTCTTCCCCTCTAAAGATAAATAAATAAAATCTTTAAAAAAAAAAATTAAATACTTAACCATAATTTATAGGAGCACACATATGAACTAGTCTTATGGGTGCCTGTACCCTTCCAATAACTTTTATTTAAGAGTCTGCATAGATATGTTATTTGGTTTATTAAAAAGGTTTTCTAACATAGTGTCAAATTTCTATCCTTTAACCCATTAATTTTTAAATTTCCTTTTTAATCCTCACCCAAGGACATATCCATTGATTCCAAAGAGAGAAAAGGGGAAGACAGGGAAAGCAGATGAGAAAGAGAGAGCTATCAGCTGCCACCCACACATGCCCAAACTGGGAATCGAACCTGTGACCCTTCAGTTTAAGGGACAATGCTCCAACTAACTGAGCTCACAGCCAGGGCCCATTTCTCTTCTTTTTGATCATCAGTCAGCATATACTCTCACCAAGAAACATCCATGCTTTAGTCGTTCATACAACATGCTGACAGACTAATAAAAATAATAAACTGTTGATATACAATATAACAAATTCTTCTAGATAAGGAATTGATCATTCCAGATATAGATTCTAAGGTTTATGTTTAAGCATCTTTTTTCCCTTTATTCCAACTATAAGTTGCTGCAAGTCATGTGGATAATGACTACAAATTTTTAAAAAAATTTTTTTTGTTTAGTAACAGTATTAAACATGGTTAAACCTTTGAAAGCTGATAAGTAACAAGCCACACACTCTAGGCTATGAAAATAAAAAGTACAAATATATGAACAAGTCACAAGTAAAATATGGTCTTTTTTTAAAAAATTAAAAATAAAAACATACACCACTGGAAACCAATTTTCTTCCTCATTTAACTTTCTGATATGTAAAGTTTCTGGTGAGCATTTACAAGAAAACTATTCCCATACTGATTCTAATTGAATATAAATCTGATGTATGGTGTCAGATGGTATATAAATGTCTAATCACTACATTATACACTGAAATTAGTATGTTATTATATGTTAACTATAATTGAAAAATAAAATGTTTATAAGAACACATACCTGAAAAGTGCCAATCATGATTTAAGGTTTACTATTAAATAAGAACTAAATATATATATAATTCACACAACAAATTTGACAAGTTATTGAAGTTTATCTTTTTGGTTTGAGAATGTGGCTGCAAAATAGGACAAAGCAAAGCTATTTGGCAATGATTTCATGCAAAAGAAAAAAAAAAGATTCTTTCCAGTTTAAAAAAATGACAAAGCAATGCATAAATATTAGAAGTTTAAAAGCATCCCAGGATTCATTATACCTAAATTAAAATTATGTCGAAATGAAAGTAAAAGCAGTAGCAGTAGCAAACATATTAATGGTTCAATGGAAACGGTTTCAGACCTGCTTATTTAACTGTTGATTATCTCGGCCTTCTTATCTCTTTCTTCCACTAACAGACATTATGGCCCATGGTAAAAATTCAAAATTAAATTTTATTTATATGTAACTGAGTATTAAAATTAGAGGTCTTCTTATCAATGTTTTATTTTAGATGGAATAACCAAAACTTTTAACCAAACATTTTAAACTTTAACATACAAGTAGAGGAAACAAAAGCTTTATATGTGTAAATCTGGGGAAATGGTCTTGTGTAAGCATGTGGGTTCTGGAGTCAGGTTGCTTGAGTTTAAATCTAGATTCTGCTGTTGACTAGCTTTGTAACCCAGTGAAATTATTCCACCTCTTTAACCACTCATCTATGAAATGAAATATTATACTTTATAAGATAACTATGAGACTCGAATGAGACCTCTATGTAAAGCACTTGATAAGATTTACAATTTTTCCGTAATTATTAGCACAACTATGATGACATCTTCTACAACCTTTATGGCTTCAACAGGGAAGAAGGAAGTGAATATCTCAGGCATCCCCATTAAACAACTTCTCATACCTAATTTTGACTGTCTTCCTACACATTGCAAACACACTCGAATACATTTTCTAGAAAAAACATTACTCACTGTGCAAAGGTGCTGCTACGGACTTGCTATGGTCTGAGTGTCTGTGCGCCGCCAACTCATATGTCAAATCCTAATGCCCAATGTGATGGTATTAGGAGGTAGGGTCTTTGGAAGTGCTTAGGTCACAAATGTGGAGTCCTCATGAGCAGAATAGGACTCGTATGAAAGGGGCACTACAGAGCTCCCTAGCCCTCTCCACTGTGTGAGGACAGAGCAAGAAGTTGTCAGTCAGCAAAACAAAGAGGGCCTTGACCAGAACCTGACCAAAATGGCACTCTGATCTCTTACTTCCAGCCTCCAGAACTGTAAGAAATAAATTTCTGTTGTCTATAAGCTACCCAGTCTATGCTACTTTGAATAAAATTGATATGCTGAGGCCCTACCACTGTGTGTAATGATGTATTTGAAAGAAGACCCTTTGGAAAGTAATTAGGTTCAGGTGAGGTCATGAGAGTAGGGCTGTAACAATGGGATTAGCATCTTTATAAAAAGAGGCATGTCAAAAGCCATCCTCTCTCCAACATTTAAGGACATAGCAAGAAGGCAGTCATCTGAAAGTCAGGAAGAGAACCCTCATCAGAACCTGACCATGGGGGCATACTGATCTTGGACATTAAAGCCCCCCAGGACTCTTAAGAAAATAAACTTGTCTATGCAATGCTGTCCATGGTATTTTTGTTATGGTAGCCAAAGCTGATTAAGACACGTGGTATTTTCAATGTTCAAAAGCAGAAGAGAGACTTCCAGTCAATATGGCAGCATAGGTAAACATGGCTACCTTCCTTACACAACCACACCAAAATTACAACTAAATTATAGAACAGCCATCACTCAGAACTGCCAGAAATTGAGCTGAATGAACTCTGACAACCATGGAATTAAAGAAACCACATCCATCCAGACTGGTAGGTGGGGCAGAGACGCAGAACAGGCTGGTCACACACCCACGGGTGGGGGATAAAAATTCAGGAGGGGTATCTCAGGAGCAAGAAGTACCAGCCCCACACCAGGTCCCCCAACGCAGGGTTACAGTGCCAGGAAGATAAGTCCCCATAACTCCAGCTGCAAAAATCAGCGGGGACTCAGTTGGTGGAAGAAACGTCTAGAATCCCAAGTAGTTCCTTACAAAGAACCCACACACAGACTTACTCAAGACTTCCTCTAAGCTCCAGCACCAGAGTAGCAGCTTGAAAGGTACCAGTGGTATACAGGGAGGAAGTGAAGTGTCTGATATCAAGGCAAGAGCTCAGGAAAGCTTTCTCCCAGACAGAAATGTGGGCAGAGGCCATTGTCCCTTTTCTGAACCCTCTCCTCGAGAGCCACAGAGCCAGCAGGCAGGTGCCATATCTGAGACTTCATCAATCTGGCTAACACTGTTTTCCCTGCCCTGGAGATCCCTTGAGGCTCTGCCCCACTCAACATACAGCTGTTAACAGTAGCTTACCCATGTAGAAAATGGCTGGTCTGGGCTCATGCTTCACAACTTCCTAAATTCTCTCAGACAAGCAACAGTTAGCCTTAGTGAGCCCCCAGCCCCTATACCTCTTGCTACGTGGCCCCACACCCAGCACTAGCAGCAGCCAGCCTAGATTCACAGCTTGGCTTTGCCTGGGAATCTCCAAGCCCAGTAGAAGTAGCAGCCATCTCAGATTACTGTATAGCTCAGGCAAGATGGCCCCAGGAAAAACACAGAGGGGGCTGTCCTTGGCTTGCACCACCTGGGAAACCCCTGGGCCTACTCACCCAGTGAACAGCTACAGACCATGCTGGAGCATCATCACCCTGCCTCTGCACAGATGATCCTCCAGGGAGGGTGGAGGTTGGTGATCAGTGGTCATACCCAGTCCTTGCTGCTGACTGGCCTGAGTAAATACCTCCCATTGACCTGCCAACAGCAATCTGGGCTCAACTATAAGAGGAAGGTATACTCAGATCACACGAAGGGTGCACCTCGAGTACCCAGGTTGGGTGATGGGGAGGCTGTGCCACTGGACCCTACAGGACACCTACTACATCAGGCCATGCTATAGAGATAGTCAGAGCAGCTCTAACTAATACACAGAAACAAACACAGGGAGGCTGTCAAAATGTGGAGACAAAGAAATATGGCCCAAATGAAAGAACAGAACAAAACTCCAGAAAAAAGTCACACATGAAGAGTTCAAAACACTGGTTGTCTATGCAATGCTGTCCATGGTATTTTTGTTATGGTAGCCAAAGCTGACTAAGGATGTAAGGATGTTCAAGTAACTTAGCGAACCTCAACAGCATAAAAAAGATCCAGTCAGAAACTAAGGATACACTGAATTAAAGAACAACAACAGTAGAGTAGATGCAGCTGAGAATCAAATCAATAATTTGGAACATAAGGAAGGAAAAACAACCAATCAGAACAAGAAGAAGAAAGAATTCAAGTCATGAAAAGCAGGGACCTACAGCCAAGACTGCTCTACCCAGAAAAGACATCATTTAGAATCAAAGGGCAGATAAAGAGCTTCCAAGATAAGAAAAAACACTAAAGGAGTTTATCATCACGAAACTGTTAGTATATGAAATGTTAAATGTAGTTGTTGAAGAAGTACAAGTAGAAGAAGAAATGGAAGAAGAAAACTATGAACAACAAAATGACAATAAAGATGTATCTATCATCAATTGAATCTAAAAAAACAAACTAAAAAAACAAAAAATAGAGACAGAATCATGGATATGGAGAGCGTTTTGATGGCCGTCAGATGGGAGAGTGTTATGGGGGTATAGGTGAAGAGGTAAGGCAATTAAGAAGTACAAATAGATAGTTACAGAATAGCCATGGTGATGTAAAGCACGGTATAAGGAGTGGAGTAGCCAAAGAATCTATACACACGATGTGAACAATGGTGTGGCGAGCTGGGTGGATGGGAGCAAAGGTGAGAAAATTGGGACAACTGTAATAGCATAATCAATAAAATATAATTAAAAATAAGTAAATACATAAGGGAAAATGATTCTAAGTTTTTATTTTGCTAAGTTCATCAGGCCCATAGAAACTCACTGTGTACACTATTTCAAAGACTGCAAGGGATGCCAGAATATGTCTTGTTTAGACAGACTACACGCCTGCCTACAGTGTAATTTCTTTTTAAGAGCACAATATAAAGGGTTTTCTTTCAGAAAGCTCCTTGAAACAGTCCTAGTTAGTTAAGCCACGGTGAGACAGACATTACACTCATGTCTACAATATGTTGCAAGTCATAACTTAAGGGTTCTTACCTTTTGTATCTGCCTGAAACTGTTCTAGAAGGCTCCTGTGAAATAAAAATAATGACATATCAATTTGGGTGTGTGTACAAGCACATAATTTCAGAATATATAAAACAGCTGATAGACAACATCTAATTTTGAAACACAATAATTTGAAGCAATTACCATTACTTTTAAAAATTTGCATTGATTGTCAAATAAAACAAGACTCTATGTATGATATATCAAATAAAACCAATCATTTTTTAAAAATGCATTTTTAAAGTATTTTAAAAGCTAAGAAAATAGACAAAGGAAGCACTGTTCAGCAACCAACAGCTTTAAATATTTTTGAAAGTGAATGAACATGAAAATATGCAAAAATTATGATCCCTTTTGTTTTATGACCTCATTTTTAAAATATGTACAATTCACTGATATATATAGTAATCATTGTATATTTTTAAATACAGATAAAACTAGAAGTGAAAAAGTATTTTTCATGCTGATTCTAAAGTATCAATAAAAATTGCTATAAGTAAACATAACCACTGAGGCAGGAAAATTATCTTACAGCTAACCAGAGAGTAATTTCTCTATTCAGTCTTTTATAGCCCAGGCTCTCCCAATATTTTTACAGTATCATTTTAATAAACCCAGGCAAAATTAAATGGTGAGTCTTTTTAAACACAGATAACTCTTTTTTCTAATTAACCATTAAAAGTCTCTAAGAGAGACCCTACAATGAAAGAGTTTCTGATATGACTGATCTCAGAGAATAATCTCCCTTTATAAAATGGGCAGGTTCCAGACTCAAACAGCAAATACGGACTTGACTGCATGGTGCAATAAAAGACAGAATGGGGGAAACAGTACAGCAAACCACACGGTGAAGAGTGGGATTTAGCCAAGTCCCAGTACTAAGGGTAAGTTACCCAACTTCTGTCAGTCTCAGTTTCCTCATTTTCAAAAAGGAATAACAACACTGTTATTTTTACAGGATAGTGAAAATTAAATGACATAAGTGAGTGAAACAAATGAGCATGACTCCTTTGTCATTAACCAATTGCTAGAAGTAACCAAGTGACAAGATCCCAGAAGTACCCTTGTGTATGGGCTTGACAACTTAACAGGATTACCTGTGGGAAAGCCATGCCTTGACAGTGGGTTCAAAGATATTTTACCCTCCCCTAGGTGTCAACTGTTCTTACAGCAGGGACAGTAACAAAAGCCCAGCAAGTAAACTTTCAAACAGCGATTTTTAACAGGTGTGCTGCTAGAATTTTTAAAACATTCAATACCTGACTGTTTATTCAGGGGCACTGACTTCTTTTCCCTTAGATTGTCAAATTAAAAAATGACAAGTGACACAACAACAGCCGACAGTTGTGAATGAATCAAAATTATATTTTTTGTCAGATCAGCAAAAATATATTTTTTTGTGTCCCACAGAATTTTAGTAATTAGATTGTGTGTGCCATGAGATAAAAGAGGTTGAAAATCACTGCTTTACAAGTTCTTAATCTGCCTGTCATTAATGGGGCAGCCCCTAAAGATAAGGCATATGAATCTTGGTACTTTGTACACCAAACATGTAAAACAGATCTCCTATTTATAAAAATACGAAATCTCTAGTGAATACCAACAACGTAGATACTTTCTAAAATTTAGTACTTTTAATTATTTTTGAAACCATAATGACTAGATTAAATGTTTAATCACTGGTTATTTAGATAAAGCAGAAAAGAAATATTAAGCTTATATGTATCCATTCAAAATACATTTTATTGAAATCTGACAATGGTTTCATATAAAACTTAATCCCCTAAAGTTACACAAAAGTAGTCCAACTAACATTTTATACAGGCTTTCTTTTATAAATTCCCTAGTCTTATTCAATATGAACTAAAACTAAAGCTTATACCCTAAATGATACCTGTCTAAATATGCATTAGAAAAAAATGTTAATCCCCTAAATTCCAAAACATCTTATCTCTCATTTCATTATAACTTAAATATTTCAAAACGTGACATCAACTTGATTACCCAGACTACCTTTTACTGAAATGGAGCAAGCAGAATTGCTGATGAAAATTGCCCTTACTGGATTTACTGATTTGTGGGTTACTGATGTACAGATTGAAATGGTATAAAATACCCAAGGCTTAATGAGCATTCTCCTTAAAGTGGTAAAGCTTCAACAAATACAGTTTTAGAGTAGAATTTTAAAAAACACAGAAATGTGAAATGGAGGATATTGTCAGCAACAATAACTGATAGTGACACTATATTAAACTTATACTTTAGCCCAACTGTAAATGAAAGTCATTATCAGGTAAGTTCCCAGTCAAGTATACTAATAGAAAACTAAGTACATTAGTTTTAATGTACTACATTAAAAGTAGTAATGTAGTACATTAAAACTAATTATCTACATTTCCTACAGCTTTAAAAAAAAACTGGTTATCAGCCAAGATGGAGGCATAGGTAGATACACCCTGCCTCCTCACACAAACAAAAGAAGGACAACAAAAAATTTAAAAACAAAAAATAACCAGAATTGCAAGAAAATCAAACTATATGGAAGTCCAACAACCAAGGAGTTAAAGAAGAAACATTCATCCAGAGCGGTAGGATGGGGCAGAGAAGACTCTTGGCAAGGCTGTGGATGGAGGACCAGGCAAGTGAGGCTGCAGCTGGCAGACAAGGCAAGGTGGTGGCTGGCAGAGCAGGTGGTCCCACATTTGTATGTGGATAAGCCAGGAGGAACAACTGGGGAGCAAGACAGACCACACAACCTAACATTCCAGCACTGGGAAATGAAGCCTCAAAGCCTCTGACTGAAAAAACCTGTGGGGGATGAGGCGGCAGGAGAAACTCCCAGGCTCACAGGAGTGTTCATTGGAGAGACCCACAGGGTGCTAGAACGTATACAAACCCACCCACCTGGGAATCAGCATCAGAAGGGCCCAATCTGATTATGGATGGGGGGAAGTGACTGAAAGCCAGCCAAAAGCTAATAAGCCAAGAGGCATTGTTCCCTCTCACACCCCTCCTCCATATACAGCACCATAACACGTAAACCTGGGTTGCCCTGCCCTGGCCAATACCAAAGGCTCCATCACTTACAACGTAACAGGCGCGCTGAGACAAAAAAAATATGGCCCAAACGAAAGAACAGATGAAAGCTCCAGAAAAAATACAACTAAACAACGAAGAGATAGCCAGGTTATCAGATGCACAGTTCAAAACACTGGTAATCAGGATGCTCACAGAAATGGTTGGGTGTGATTGCAAAAATAGAGGAAATAGTGAAAGCTATGAAAAGTGAAATAAAGAAAAATGCACAGGGAACCAATGCACAGTGAAGGAAACAGAACTCAAATCAACAATTTCGAGCAGAAGGAAGAAATAAACATTCAACCAGAACAGAATGAAGAAACAAGAATTCAAATAAATGAGGAGAGGCTTAGGAATCTCCAGGATACCTTTAAACCTTCCAATATCCAAATCATAGGGGTGCCGGAAGGAGAAGAGGATCAACACAAAATTGAAAACATAATGAAGGAGAACTTCCCTAATCTGGCAAAGGAAATAAGACTTCCAGGAAGTCCAGGAAGCTCAGAGAGTCCAAAGAAGTTGGAGCCAAGGAAGCACACACCAAGGCACATCATAATTACATTAATCAAAATTAAAGATAAGGAGAGAATCTTAAAAGCAGCAAGAGAAAAGGAGACAGTTACCTACGAAGGAGTTCCCATCAGACTGTCAGCTGATTTCTCAAAAGAAACCTTGAAGGCGAGAAGGGGCTGGAAAGAAGTATTCCAAGTCATGAAAGGCAAGGACCTCCATCCAAGATTACTCTATCCAGCAAAGCTGTCATTTAGAATGGAAGGGCAGATCAAGTGCTTCTCCAATAAGGTCAAGTAAAAGGAGTCCATCATCACCAAGCCATTTTATATGAAATGTTAAAGGGACTTATCTAAGAAAAAGAAGATCAAAACTATGAACAGTAAAATGACAACAAACACCTATCAACAACTGAACCTAAAAAAAACAAGAAAAGGAATTAAACAACTAGAACAGGAACAGATTCACAGAAACAGAGATCATATGGAGGGTAATCAGCAGGGAGGAGGTAGGGGGAGAGTAATAGACGAAAAGGTATAGGGGATAAGAAGCATAAATGGTAGGTACAAAATAGATGGGGGGAGATTAAGAATAGTACAGAAATGGAGAAGCCAAAGAATTTGTATGTATGACCCATGGACATGAACTAAGGCAGGGGGAATGCTGGTGGGAGGGGAGGAACAGGCAGAGGGGGAGAAAAGGGAGAAAAAAATGGGATAACTGTAATAGCATAATCAATAAAATACATTTTTAAAAAATAAAAATTAAAAATTGATCCCTTAAAACTTAACTAAGTGTTACACAGTATTTTCTATAGAGCTAGAAGTTAAACAACTCTAACATACTTGATAAAATCACTCCATGTTTTATGTCCAAGATGTGTAAAACAATTAGAATTTAAACTGACTTCTATATAACTAATACTTCAGTAGTCAAAATGCTGACACAGGCATACAACACTTAACTTTATTCTTTATTGGTAGATTTGAATATGGTCTTTTATGAAATTATCCATTTTGTAGCTAAATGTTACTTCACAGTGAGTCTGGTAATCAAATTACATTTCTTAACAATGAAATGTTCCCCAAGTTAGATAGATTACATTAGCAGCAATTTAAAGGGGGGGGGGGGTAGTTTGCTTATCATGTGTTTTCAAAATCAACAATTACAGGATTTTAAAGTGATCTCTATATCCTTTCATAAAGAGAAAATTGGACATACCTTGAATAAGAAATGTTAGATTGAAAAGACAAAATCAACCCAGTGTAGTGAAAGAGTCCCTTATAATTTTAAGAAGGAAAATATTGTAAGTTTCTAAACATCAAAATAAATTCTATACAAATATAAACTCCACCTTCAGATTTTTTAACTAGAAGCCTCTGTATTTCTGTGGTCACAAAGATTTCTAAGCAAAAGGTAAAAACTCAATAATTACTGTCAATTAAACTCTAAATGTGGAGATAGGGGAGGAGAAATATCAGCATCACTGAAACTCCCAGTAAAAAATACAACTAAGACTGATTTTGGTCTTGAAATTTTGTTTCAATGACTATGTAATTAGACCTTCAAATTACCCCAAAGCCTGTTATACAACTGATTTAAAATATACTGCTCCTGAAATAATCTCCCTTGCATTAGGATGGTTTATATTACTAAAGGGAGGGAGGAAAGACCTATGTAGAGCTTAGAAAATGTTGGCAACACACAAACTGCTTTGTGTAAGTTTAAACAAAACATTCTGCTATATTCACATTGAGAATAAGAAAATCCTATAAACACTGTCTTTACAGGTGCAATGGCTGATCAGAACTAGTCAATTATAAACAAATATAAAAGCACATGTGATATAACATCAGACAAATACAGGCCCAACAGAATGTAGCAAAATAATACTTAAGTTATTAAAGTCAACTAATTATCAACAAAGTCATACCCCCTCAGTAAAATCATGGCATAATATGCTAACTGGTTCTCAAGACTAACTTAAAATACCTATACAGGTATACATAATATAGCAAAACAGACTGTAGAAGATGAATACAGAACAAAATATCTGTAATGTATATAACTGATAAAAGGAAAACAAGAACTTTATCAAATTAACAAAGATTAAAAAAGGAAAAACTTGGAAATTCCCCTTCATTTCCTGAATAATTCAATCCTACAGCCATTAGGTGAGGCACAGCGAGGTGGGGAATAAACACAGAGATCCAAACCTGCGTAGTAGAATCCTGAAACCCCTATATGAAGAAGAGCTTCCTGGCTTAGAGAATCAGAGTCCAGGCAAAATGCAGAGTATCCATATAACAAAGGGGCGGGGCAGGGAACTTGCCTGGCCTGAGAAATCAGACGCTGACTAAAACAAGGAGGGTGTCAACAGAGAAGCGGAAAGGTAGGTTATCAGCCCTGAGGCAAGGTCAGAGAGGGAGTTACATGAAGGGGCATTAAGAACCCCAAGCAGAGTGTAATGGTCATCCATTTAGGAAGGTGGCCCAGAATCAGGCTTTAAAGTCCCAGAAGGGTACCCTCAAAGATATACTCTCAAAGAGGTAGTCTGGTGTGAGGAATTCACAGGCCCCGAGGGTTTGGAGAATGCCTCTGCAGAGGGATGACCAGAGGATGACCAGAGGTTATGTGCCAGAGCCCAACCATGATGAAGAGAGTGTCCAGAGTGGCATCCTGGCCTAGAGGTGTCAAAACCCAATCAGGTTGACAAGGAATCCCTATGAGAGAGCAATCCAGCATGAGGTCTCAGAGTCTAAGCAAGAACCAAGACCCTAGCAGACTGTCACAAAAAAGCAGAAAGCTTCGCAGGGAAGGGAAAGGAGGGAATCCCCAGAGAGGGGTGACCTAATGTGAGAAGTCACAAATCAAGCAGGGCAAGGAGAGCATCCTGCAGCCTCACATGGGATGCCCCACCTGAAGAGAATGAGCAAGTGTTCCAGGCAGAGCCAACATGTGGTGTCAGAACCCACTCGCAGTGAGGAGGAAGTGTGGGGAAGGAGTGGCAATGGGAGAGAGCCTGCATATAGGCAAACTGAACAAATAAGAAAACAGTAAGAAAAATAGGAAACAGATTTCTCAATGTTACAAAAGGGAGTTACAAATACTAGAATAAACTCTATCATATTAGATCAGAATTGGAGGTATTGGTAATAAATTAGTTCCACTATCTATATAGACAGATGGATGTAGCTAGGTATGTGTGTAGACAGAGTCAGGCATCTATGTGTGTGTGTGTACATATAGTCATACACATATTTTGTAGGTCTGTATAGACAGGAGCTAGAAATAGTGACATCTTGATAACATGTTACCTACAGCCCATATCTTAGCTTCAAAATATTTTCCAGTGAAAGGAATCAAGCCTCCTTAGAGAAATGGCCGCTTCCAAAGCTGGAGGTGGGAAAGTTAAAGATGAGCCTGTAACATCTGATTATCCTAGAAAACAAACAAGTATTGCAAGAATGAGGGAGATATGGCAAAGAATACAAAAGCTTAAAGGGGTTCCCACTGGCCAAATCTGGGATAATTTGAATACCAAAGTAAATAATAATAGTATGGTGGTAGGCAAAAATAATGAGCCTCAAAGATGTCCACATCCTAATCCCTAAAACCTCTCCACATACTAGGTTACAAGGCAAAGGAAAATTAAGGTTGTAATCAACAACCCTACATAGGGAGATTATCCTGGATTATTTGATGGGCCAATGTAATCATAAGGGTCATCAAAAGAGGAAGAGAGATAAAAAAAATCAGAGGAACATATGAATAAGAAGAAAGGTCAGAATGACGTGATGTTAAGAAGGACTCAACTCACGACTGCTGGCCATGGAGAAGGAAGGAGACAATTTGGCAAATATGGGTAGCCACTAAAAGCTGGAAAGGACATTGATTCTCCCCTAGCCTCCAAAAAGAAATTCAGCCCTGATTTTAGCCTCTGTTTCAGTTCCTGATTTTAGCCCAATGAGGCCCATGTAGGACTTCCAACTTACAGAACTGTATGATAAATTTATGTTGTTTAAGACACCTAGCTTGTGGTAATTTGTTACAGCAGCAATAAAAAACTAATACAGATGGTAACAGGATATAACCCATCACACAAACCAGGTAATAGTGACTTGATAAAGATACATAGATATTAATAGGTATATAGATGTAAATAGATATAGACATTAATATATAGGTATATAATAGATAACTGAATGTTAATAGATATATATTAGATAAATGAAAAGATAATCTGATGACAATTAAGATACCTACATGGTTCAAAAAATACTTATTTTTTTTCCTTTCAATTTTATTTTGTATTGTTTCAGGTGTACAGCTTAGGGGTCAGATGATCATATACTTTACATAGTATTCCCCCTGATATTTCTAGTGCCCCAACTGGCACCATACATAGTTATCACAATATTACTGACCAAATTCCCTATATTTTTCTTACATCCCTATTGTCTCTTTTCTAACTACCAATTTGTACTTTTTAAAATACCTTCACCTTTTTCACCCAGTCCTCCAACCCCCCTCAACTCTGGCAATCAACAGTTCACTCTCTGTATCTATGAGTCTGTTTCAATTCTGTTTGTTTACTTTGTTCTTTAGTTAAATCAATGGCATTTGTCTTTCTGTTTATTTCATTGAACATCATACCCTGTAGGTCCATCCATGCTATGACAAATGGCTTTAAAAAAAAAAAAAAAACTTTTTCATGACCAAGCAATATTCCATTTGTACTCACATGTGTGTGCCACCACTTTTTAATCCACTCTATTGATGGGCACTGGGGTTACTTTCATATCTTGACTACTGTAAATAATGCTGCAATGAACACAGGGATGCATATATTCTCTCTAATCAGTGTTTTGGGTTGCTTTAGATAAATCCCCAGAAGTGTTAGAATAACTAGGTCATAAGGAAGATACTTTTTTTTTAGTCCTCACCAGAAGACATTTTTTCATTGCTTTTAGAGAGAGGAAGGGGGAAAGAGAAACACTGATGGGAAGAGAAACACTGATCATTTGCCTCCCAAACATACCTGGATCAGGGACTGAATGTGCCCCACCAGGGATGGAACTGCAACACAGGCATGTGCCCTGACTGAGAACTGAACCTGCAACTTTTTGGTTACGGAACAACAATCCAACCAAATGAGCCACACCAGCAAGAACAAGGCAGATCCATTTTTAGTTTCACAAAATACTTATTAAGAAGGGGAAATAGAGCCTGGTAAATATCACCTTAATCACATGACCAAGGTGATCATCATTAGCAGAAATGGGACAAATTAAATTATGTGTCACCTGATAGGACAAGCAATGAGAAGAACACATTAATTTTATGACACTCATGACAGATATAACCTGAGTCTAATTACAAGTAAACCTTAGATAACCCAAACAGAAGAACATATCACAAAATAACTGACCTGTAATCTTTAAAAGTGTTAAGATTAAGAAACTTAAGGAAAGAATGTGCAACTGTTTCACATGGAAAGAAACTAAAGAGACATGGCAACTAAATGCAACACATGATCCTGAATTAGATCTTTTGTCATAATTTATGACATGATTGGGAAAACTGGCAAAACTTGAATCAGGTCTGAATATTAAATGGTAAGAATGTATCAGTTTTAATTTCCTATTTTTAAGAACTGTGTTGTGGTTATGTAGAACATCTTGTTTGTAGAAAACACACAGTCAAGTATGGGGGTAACAGGGCAACAGGTTAGCAACTTATTCTCAAAATTCTAGGGGGAAAGTTCTCTGTGTAGTGCTCGCAACTTTTTAGTAAACTTGAGATTGTTTTAGAGAAGAAATATAAAACTCACAAATGCTCTCTCACAAAATGACATTGATTATATAAAACTGACAAACTTTTTTGATAAGTCATTTAGGCAATATATATCAGAAATTTTTTAAACCTTACAATGTTTTGTTTTTTGGCCCAATAAAATCATCACTGAAAACCTTGCCAAAGAAAATAATTCAAGCACAAAATGTTTAATCTATATGGATGTTAATTCCAGTATTATTTATAATGGTAAAAAACATGAATCACTGAGAATTTCCATTAACTGAAAATTTGTGTAAACTACTATTCACATTAAAAAAGAAAACTTGCCCTGCCTGGTGTGGCTCAGTAGGTTGAGCACCAGCCTGCAAACTAAAGTGTCACCGGTTTGATTCCCAAGCAAAGGCACATGCCGGGGTTGCAGGGCAGGTCCCCTGCAGGGGGTACGTGCAAGAGGCAACCACACATTGATGTTTCTCTTTCTCTAACTCCCTCTCCTCCCCTTTCTCTAAAAATAAATAATAAAATCTTTAAAAAAATAAATTAAAAAAAATTCTATGCCACTGAAAATACAAAAAGAGTTTTAAATAACCTGAAAACAAAGTTCATGCTGCAACACTTACAAAGAACATTCTAGAAATACCAAAATTATAAATGTACATTCCTTTTCACCCAGAAATTTCAGCACTTGAATTTTATTCTACTGATTTACATAATATGCAAAATAATATATTTAACATTTTTCACTACCATATTGTTTGTAAAAGATTTTATGACCACCAACAGAAGTTAGAAAATTATGGTGCATTTATAAAAAAGAACGTTGCTCACTGGCAAAAAAGAGTGAAGCCCTTTGTGTACTATTATGGAGGTCACTATACAATATTAAGTGAAAAAGAGCAAGATGCAAAATAGTGTGCTTAAAATCAGAAATATGTGTAGGTATAGAGAAACCTCTGGAAGGCTATACAAGAAAAGAAAGCACTAATTGCCTCCAAGGAACATAACCAGGTAGCTACAGTAGAGTTTTTTTTACCATGTACCCTTTTATATTTTTTGCATTTTTTAACCCTGTAACTTACTTTTTTAAATAAATTAAGCTTAAAGCTTAAAATTTAATAGTCATTAAAAATGTAGCGTACATAAAATTTAATAGTTGATAAAAATACAGAGTAAAATACTTCAAACTAATTTCCCCTTTCTTTACATTTTTATTGCTTTATGAATTTTCCACTGATCATGTATTATTTAATTAAAGAATTACTTTAAAAACTGGCATGATTATCTAGAAGAAAACATGATTAAGTATTTGTATAAATCACAGCTAAAACTCTAAGAAAACTTTCTAAATTATTTTTTATTACTACTCCACATTATCTGAAAATTATCAAATATAATCTTAAAATACTCTAACCTTTCCAGAAGCATAGTGTTATGTTAAATTCATATTCCTATTTTATTCTTCATACTTGAAGATTTGTTACACTAAATGGTTTGGACTCATAGATAATGCTAAGAAACAGTCTCTCTGTCCTCATCATATAGCAATATTTTTGCCAATATATCCTTTAGGGCAAGGGAAATAAAGGAAAGACTAAAATGGAACTATATCAAATTTAAAAGCTTCTGCAAAGCTAAAGAAAACATCATCAAAATGAAAAGGGAACCCACTGTATGGGAAAATATATTTGCCAATGGTACCTCTGATAAGGGTTTGATCTCCAAAATATATAAAGAACTCATACCCCACCACACCAGGAAGACAAACAATCCAATTAAAAAATGGGCAAAGGACTTGAACAGACAGTTCTCCAGGAGGACATACTGAGGGCACAGAGACATATGAAAAATGTACAACATCACTAGCCATCAGAGAGATGTAAATTAAAACCACAAAGAAATACCACCTCACACCAGTCAGAGTGGCCATCATAAACAAATCAACAAACAAGTGTTGGAGAGGATGCAGAGAAAAGGGAAGAAACCTTGTGCACTGTTGGTGGGAATGCAGACTGGTGCAGCCACTATGGAAAACAGTATGGAATTTCCTCAAAAAAATAAAAATGGAACTGCCTTTTGAGTCAGCAATTCCACTACTGGGATTGTATCCTAAGAGCCTTGAAACACCAATTCAAAAAAATTTATGCACCCCTATGTTCATAGCAGCACAATTTACGATATCAAGTGCTAGAAGCAACCTAAGTGCCCACTGGTAAATGAGTCAATCAAAAAACTGTGGTACATTTACATGATGGATTCTATGCAGCAGAAAGAAAGAAGGAGCTCCTATATTTCACGACAGCATGGATGGAACTGGAGAGCATTATGCTAAGTGAAATGAGCAAGGCGGTGAAAGACAAATACCCTATGATCTCACCTATAAGTGGAACCTAATGAACAAAACAAACAAATGAAACAAGAAACAGACTGACAGTGGCCAGAGGGAGGGAGTGGGGGATAAGGGGGAAAAAAGGGAAGGGTCTAATCAACAAACAGGCATGAATGACTCATGGACATGAACAACAGTGTGGGGACTGCCTATGGAGGGTTGGCGGAGGTGCAGGAGAGAGCAACAGGAAAATTGGTACAACTGTAATAGAACAACAATTTTTTAAAAAGCCTTAAATCAACCAATGATGCCAAAATTTTCTGGTTTTTGTTTTTTGAAGTTGGAGTTGCAAATAACTATCTATCCTACATAAGTAGTAGAATATGTAAGTTTAGGCAGTAACTCAGAGAGAGGTCAACTACGTAGACAGAGGAGTACCTATTCCCACTCTTCTTGAATGAGGCAATTTGACATCTATGGAAGACAGCTCCACTGTCATCCTGGGCACAGAGCTTGGCAAAACGCACACTTGGAACCAAGGTAAAAAATGAGTCATATCCTAACTGCTGATGAAACAAAGCAAAATGAAATAAATAGAGTGGGTCTGGAAAGAGATTAGAAAAATTACAGAAGAAAAGATAAACTGTTTGAGGCAGAAAGCTCCTCAGAGAGCGCCAATCAGCTGAGACTGTTCCATATGTGGGTACTTATTTGGGAATAACTATGTGTTCTAAAACAAGTCACCCCAGCTTTGACTGGAAGGTCATTTCTTTTTATCATACAAAGAAATCAACTCTATTTCTAAAAGTCACTGCCTAGAGTTACTGAGTATGTTAGAGTAAGTGGCATGATCAAGAATTAAAACCTGGTTTTAAGATGCTATATTGTCTCTATCCCAATAAATTAAGCCTGTATCTTCATCACCTGGAATAGGCCCAGGTTTTTTTTTCTTATTTTTCTTTGCAGATTAGGATTTTCATACTCATGTTTAATGTATTTTGTCATCACTGCTCCATTCCAAAAAAGGGGGAGGGTGGGGGAAAAGGTCTTTGAGAAAAAGAAAAAGTAATCAAGAGAAATGAAGCAGCATTCATGTATTTTCCACACATGCACCAGGGCTCATGGAAAAAATGCCTTTTTTGTTCTTTTACACCCTTATTTCAATTGAATTCATTGGGATTATACTGAATAATAAAATGATATAGATTTCAAGCGCATAATTCTATAATACATCATCTGTGTACTGTATTGTGTGTTCACCATCCAAAGTCATCTCTTTCCTTCATTATTTATCCCCTCTTTACCCTCCCTCTTCTACCTCCCCCACACCCCTTTGGCAATCACCATACTATTGTCTGTGTCTGAGCTTTTTTTGTTTGTTTTTTTTTGCTTAAGCCCTTCACAGTTTCCACCCATCCAAACATCTCCCCTCCCCTCTGACAGTTGCCAGTCTGTTTTCTGTATCTTTGAGTCTGTTTCTATTTTGTTTATTTTGTTCAGTAGATTCACATATAAGTGAGATCATATGGTACTTGTCTTTCTCTGACTGGCTTATTTCACTTAGGATAATAATCTCCAGGTGGAATAGGTCTAGATTCAATTTCATTTTTGTTAGACAAAGATATTTTAGATTACGAACAGTTAACACAGATGCTGAAACACCGCTTGTTAGCTCACACCCTGTGTTCATAATAGGTACTACTTGTCCTAGTAGCGGCAATTTGGGTACAGAGAAACAGACCTGTATCACTCTACAATTCTTCACGTCAACATATCTGACCCAAAGAGCAGAGGAGAAAAGTTTTGGATCCGAATTCCAAACCACTTCAAAATATTTTGCCTCTCTCTCTGCTAAATGCCCATTTATCATTACCTTGCAAAGTAATATACATGTTATATTTCATTTTTTATCAGTAAAATAGGGAATTTGTGTCAGAAACTCCTTTTACAGTGGTATCTTAATAAAATTTAAAAAGTCAGGCTACTGGCCAAGATGGACACATAGGTAGACGCACTGTGCCTCCTCGCACAACCAAGATAGGGACAACAATATAGAAACAAAATAACAACCAGAACTGACAGAAAATTGAAGTGTATGGAAGTCGGACACCCAAGGATTTAAAAATAGACACGTTCATCCAGACCTGTAGGAGGGACGGAGTCGGGCCACGCGAGGGACGAGGAGCAGAGAGCTGAGCAACCCGGGCGGCGTGCAAGTCTGCAGCAGGCAGACCCTGGGCACACAAATAGCAGTGGCTGGTGGTGACCGGCAGACCCAGGGGGTGGTGACTGACAGACCCAGCGAGGCGGCCATTGTGAAGCAAGGCACTGCGTGCAACTCAGCGTCCAGCACCGGGAAATAGAGCTTTGGGTCACTGACTGAAAAAGTAGGTCCCATGGGGTGCACAAGCCCACCCACACTGGAAGTGGTGCCAGAGGGGTCCAGTTAGCTTGCAGAAAGCGGTGGAAGGGTCTGAGGTCCTAAGGAGAGCAGAGCAAGCACCACTGTTCCTTCTTGGACCCTGCCCCCACACATAGCATCACAACCCAGCAACTGGGGTGCCCTGCCCTGGTGAACTCTTAAGACCTTGCTCCTCACTACAGGTGCTCGACAAGACCAAAAAAAAAAAAAAAAAACAGCAAAAAGATGGGTTAAACAGAACAAGAATTGAAAGCTCCAGAACCCATCCTTTTAAGCCACCAAGAGATAGCCAACCTATCAGATGCACAGTTCAAAGCACTGGTGATCAGGATGCTCACAGAATTGGTTGCATTTGGTCGCAAATTAGATGAAAAAATGCAGGCTACAATAAGTTTAATGAAGAAAGATGCACAGGGAACCAATAGTGACGTAATGAAATATGAGTCTCACATCAATGGAATGGACCAGAAGGAAGAAAAAAACATACAACCCGAAA
>CM052539.1:65988783-66007241 GCA_028533065.1 Trachops cirrhosus | reverse complement strand
TGGACTGAAGTAAAGGGGGGGAATGTGGGTGGGAGAGGGTGTTCAGGGTGGAGGGGAATGAAGGGGGGATAATAGGACAACTGTAATAGCATAATCAATAAAATATATTTAAAAAAATAAAAATAAAAATAAAAAAAAATAGTGGTATTTTCAGTCTCCTTACCCCATATGATCAAAACATTAAAATGAAAAAATTGTAAGTAACTATTTTCCATATTTTGAAACATCAATTTGCTACATATAAATATTTATAATAGTTTCTACTCACCAAGAAGCCAAATTTCAATATTAAAAAAAGATTATGTTCAAGTTTACACAGAAAGGGAGAGAAAGGAGAAAGAAGGGGAATTATTTTTAGAAGCTCAACGATCATCCTGTCAGAAATACTTCAGGCATCCCTACAATTCAGTGCAATTTTAAATAGTACACAAAATGGTTATGTAGCTATTTTAATATACATTTAAAAAATATAGCTGGTCTATTACACGTGTAATTTCACAGATATTATTGCTTACCCAAAGCGAAGTTTTAAAAAAAAAGTAAGTATTTACATAGGCACTATACAGAAATGGCAGTAGTATGTGAAAGTGTAAACTTTCAGGCACACTACTGCAGAAACAATTACTAAACTGGGTGATATAGTTAAGGCCAAATAAATTAAAATTCCTTCAAATTTCAAGGATTTCTTCAAATCTGATTCTAGCAACATTTTAATAGCTATACTTTAGAAAGCAATGTTTTCTAGATGCATACTGACATAATATAGATTGACCAAAGAGATGCTTTTTTAGAGACATCTTCCAAAGATAGGGGATAATATTAGGTAAAATTTATTCTTTGAGCTACAGCAATTTAAGTTCTAGAAACAGAATAATAGATTACATGAAGAAATAAGAAAGCACGTAGATGAGGTAGAGAACTGGAGAATTAGAAGTTATACTAATAAAAACTACCATATATCAAGCTTCCACTCTGCAGTAGGCACTGAGTTAGACAATCAAAATAGGCAGACTTCACATAACTCCCTTTCACAGATTAAAAATCTAATACTCTGAAGTAATTGACTTGTGGTGCCTGCTGGGGGGAGGGAGAAGCTTAAGGGGGAAAAAGTGTGACATAAGGGAAAAAAATCTTTGATAACTAATATCACAAATTATCACTATTGTTTTTTAGCATTCTTAACATTTGAAAGCCTTACAAAAATCCATAAAGTAAATGACTAAAGACTAATAGGCAGACAAATGGCCAATAAATCAAATTTACTCCACTTAGCATTTCAAGGAGGTACTATACACAGAAAAACCTTCAATTTGATAGAATATATTTATAATGTTCATCTTAGCCTAGCTGAGGAAGTAATTACATTGCTGGTTCAGCCAATAAAGAATAGCAAAACCAATGCCCAAAACTTCCTAGTCACATTTCCATATTTCTTCTGAACAAAGTCAGAAGTTATTAAGAAGCCCAATAAAACAACAAAAAACTTATCACATACTCTCTACTTCTATGATTTGTGTCCTTAAAATGTCAAAGGATGTTTAGTAGTTAAACTTAAATTCTCTACATTTCAGAAACCCTCTGTATTTACATGATTATAAAAAGTAGTAATTTTGTGCAACTGAAGGAAGACTGCTATTCATGCTTTTAAAATGTGCTTTTAATTTTTCTGACTACTAAAGGCTATAATAATGTCACTTGGAAAACAGAAGGCTGAGTGAGCATCTGAGGGTAAAAAGGAATGTTTTCACAGGCACAGTTGGTAAATACCACTGGCTCTAGATGAACATTCTTCCTTAACTGGAAGCCAATCACAATTTAACTTTAAAAATCCCCTTGTTACATAGAGCAATGGGAGATTGTTATCTCAATTATCCCTTCACATAAAATTCATGGGTTGAACTGATAATTTAAACATTATCAACATCAGCTCCTTTTTACTGTGTTTCCAACTGAGTCCACACCCAGACTTAAGTTTTAGCTGAACTAGTCAACAGGCTTAGATGTTAGTTCTCCAGCTTGAGTACTACAAAAAGCTGGTTTTTATACTTGATGGGAAGAATAAACATTTGAGACCCAGTTTAAAACTTTAATCTCATAGTATCTTTCACTGCATTACAGCACAGCAATAAGGCCCACACAATGGAAAGGAGTAATTCTACACAAACACATTATATAGTTATATATCTGCAATCAGTCAATCGATTTGGATGCTGGACTAAATGATCTTGAACAAAAAGAACTAGGTAACTGGGAAATCTATAAAGGATAATCAGATGAAATAAACACAAATTTTTAAATAAAGCAAAATATTACATTTCTGAAATTTAACGTATTTTTCTCCACACTTAAATTTTTACTCTAAGTGACTGAATACACACCATACACATAAATAGGAAATTCAGAAGAGAAATATAAATACCAAGTGTAAATATGCACAATCTCTAAGAAAAGCAAATTACAACAAAAAGAGAGAATTGGTTAAAGATTTTATGGCACATAATTTTCATTTAAAGCTTTCCCTTACAAGCCTGAATCCTGGATCCCAAATTATAATCTCCCATAACTTGGCTCAATCTGTCAGTATAGTTGCCACATGTGGTATCTCAGTTTAGATCTGACCCGAGGATCAGGTTAGTCTCATAGTCCAAAGGCTGGACTACCAAAACAAAGGCACAGGTAACAATGAGAAAATCAAAAAGGAAAGGAATAGTCCCAAGGCTCAAATCCCTCAGTCCCTTCTATAGTGGATTTCTGAACCATTCATAAAACACAAGAAGGTACTGATACAATCAGTATTTAAAATTTATGCCAGAAAAGGAAGCAACCAAGTGTCATTTGACTAATGCATGGATAAACAACAAGGGTGCGTATATACACACAATGGAATATTAATCAACCCTGTTGAGAAAATTCTGTCATGCTACCAACATGGATGAACCTTTGAAGACATTATGCTAAATGAAGTAAGACAATAACAAAAGGAGAAATAGCACTATAATTCCACTTCTTTAAGTACCTGAAATAGTCTAATTCAAAGAGACAGAAACTAGAATAATGGCAGCTTGGCACGGGGAGTAGGGAGTTACTCTCTAATGGAGTTTCAGTTTACTAAGATGAAAAAGTGGCTACACAATAATGCAAATGTACTTAATGCCACTGAACTGTACACTTTAAGATAATTAAAATGGTAAATTTTATGTACACTTCACCACAATAAAACAAAAGGTAAAAGAAAAGATGAAAACAAGCTCACAACTGCAAAGACCCTAAAAGATTTTCAACAGCATTCATGGAATTTAAATTTTAACTAAGTAATACAAAGATATTTGTTGTCTCAATACGCTTCATAATGTAGACCACAATCTCATGAGTGTGATGAGGATTTCAGCTGATTGAAGAATGGCTTTCAATACAAGTCACGTTAAAGCTTTTATATAAAAAAGTTTCAGATTTATGATGCTGTAGAGAATGCCTCCTCAAAAGCTCTTTGGAAAGATCTCAATCATAAATCAGATAAAAATATGGACAATCCCACACTTCATTTCCAACCTCTACATTAACCCATTCCTAAGATGTATTTACAAAAATGCACATTCTGCAGCAAATCTTTTCATCAACCACCACGTGAAAACCTTTGGCAAGGACACTGTGCATTCTTGGGAGGATTTAAATTAGTTTGTGAGGGACTGAAACCTGGCTTAAAAGCAAAGCACTGAATTTAGAATTTGATAAAGAGTTCTTTCCTGAAGAACTTAAACTGTTATATCATGAGTTTTCACATTTATGTTCTCCATCTAAGAAATAAAATATAAAATTAAAATGATCTTTTGGTAGTTTTCTACACATTATTTATTGTGCTAATAATATTGTGCTTTTACTGTCTAATATTTGAAACAATATTTTTATTTTAAGCAAAAAAACCCCATAAATCAAATATTCCAACTGCAGGAAGTCCTGTTCAATTGCATCATTTAAAAACTCTTAAATGATCTACTTTTGAAGAACAGAAGTTCTCTACTGGAAAACAGGATAATTTTTTTAATTGATGAAAATTTCAATCTCCTTAAACACTTTTCACTTGAATATATCAGTGTTTATTAAAAATAAATTCACACTCCAAATTTCAGATCCTTGTTTCTTTCAAAAATGTTAGTTTGACAAATTATTTTAATTATAGACAATAGCCACCCACTTAATTCTGCAAGTTTTAGTTTAGACCTAAAAACTCAAATTGCTCTAAATGGTCATTATTTGTAGTGTGGTAAATTATGAAAAATCAAGTGCTGCTACAAGTACTATCTGAATGATCTGAAATCCTCCTTTAAAAGCCAAATTGTCAGATCAGCTTAATTTAAGTAGCCAAATATGTTAAAACAGTTGCTGTAAACCTGAGGAAATGAGATGAAAAGATTAACAAAAAATAAATTGACAGTTCTTAAAGGATAGGGGGAAAACCAAAAAGATCCTTGTGGTAATACATGAAGAATATTCCAGTCCTATAACTCAGTAAAATAGCATCCTTACTGGCAAAACAAAACTGATCAGAATAGTGGATTAAAGTCTACTCACAGTAACAGCACCCACCATTTGCATAAAATAGTTAGTTAAATATGACTGTTATCTTAATTACAAATACTGTTCCACTAAAGCACCAGCAAAACGTTTGTGTATAGGGGAAAAGGGATGGAATAATCAATCCAATGGTTACAATATGACCTATAATATCATTATAACATAGTACCCTGTGTTCAATATATTGAAAAGATGAAATACATTTCCATGTAAAAAAGTTTTGCATTAATTCTAAAACATTTGCTCTAAAGATGGACCTCTTGTCCCTCTGTGCAATAGCAACGTGTTTCTCCTTCCCATAAATCAATCCACCAAGGAAGGTTCTGGGAGAGTCTGCTATCCCTCTTAACTTGGAAAGCTGCTCAAACAGCCAAATTCTGGTAGTGTTTTACTACCTCTTCGGAGAACAGTTACCACTTAAGAACTGGAGACTGCCAGCACTAAAATGCCCTCTCTTTTTTTTCAGTAACAATCAAGAAATCTTTCAGTTTGTGCAGTCTTGCTACTGTACGTACCCTAAGAAAAATATGAAGGAAGTAGAAGTACAGTTTTGTTTTTATTAAAGTCACTTAACACCTGCATTAATTTTCTAATGCATTCAAGCTTAGTAAAATGCAGAATCCCAGACCTCTCCCTAATTCTTTCAACAAAATCTGCATTTTACAAAATTGCCAGGTGATTTGTATGCACATTAAAGTCTAAGATGTAATGGCTGTGACCACACCTGCCAACCTGACAGTCTTCATTAGCACCAGGCCTCATTACCTATCACCAATGTCCAGATATTTTTAAGCTTTAGAATAGAAGTGTTAAAGCAGCTCAAAATCCGAATGTGAACTGACACTTTCTCCAGTATCAGACTAAAGTGAGAGAGGACTTGAACAGAAAAGTATAGGTTCTTATTTCTGGCTCTCCTTGGATTCTCTAGGGACTGTTACAAAAGTATTGATGCCCAGGACCCACACCACAGGACTAAGTACTGAGCATCAGGTTCCTATGTTACTTAACATGAAGCTAAAAAACATAACCAATGAACTAGAGCTTGGCTTCTCACATTTTAATACACCCATATACCACCTTGGGATCTGTGAAAATGCAGATTCTAACTAGTAGGTCTGAACTGAGGCCTGAAATACTGCATTTCTAAAATGTTCCTGAGAAGGAACAGCTCAGCCTCGGTCCATGTGACCTAACAACTCAGGAACAAGTTGTTAAAAGCAGATTTTGAGTTTTGCTCCTGACTGTTATTCTCAATAGTCAAATGTGAACACAGTCTCCATTTCAGAATATTGACATGTATGAGACTTTTTTGAGACAATGTCAATTCAGATATTAAGAAAATACATGAAATTCCTACCCTTGTGGAACATATCATCTAATATGTGAAAGAGACAAACAATTAAGATAGAACACTAATGGAAATATCTAAACCTAGATCTGGTATGGAAGAAGATTTCTCAAGTGACATATAGAAGAGATGAGCACATTTGGGGTGGAATTCCTTCAGGGTCATAGGGCAACAATACATGTGAAGGTCTGAAGGTGAAGAAGAGCATGTCACATTCGAGGAACCCAGTATTCACTAGAGATGCTCCTCAACTTAGGATGGGAGAATGTTCCAATAAATCCATCACAAATTGAAGACATCAAAAATCGACAATGCATTTAATACACCTAACCTACCAAACATCATAGCTTAACCTAGCCTACTTTAAATATGCTCAGAACACAACATCCAAATACACTGGCAACACAGTGCACTGTAAAGTATGGGCAGTTCACCCTGTGATGGTTCACTACTGCTGCTCAAAATCACATGAGAGTGTCGTACTGCATGTTGTTAGTCCAGGAAAAGAACCAAGTTCAAAATTCGAAGTACAGTTTCTATTTAATGTATATCCTTTTGCACCACTGCAAAGTGAAAAAATAGTAAGTAAAAACATTGTAAGTCAGGGACTATTTGTATTTTTGAAGTCCAGCGGACCTGAGAGATGAGATTGAATGGGGGCAGAGTTAGCAAAGGCCAAAAAGTAAAGAATCTTATAAACTACCTTAAAGAGTTTGGACTTTTCCTAACTTTTTTTTTCCAAAAGGAAAATTGTATAAATCAATATTTGTTTTGAAATCTAGCTTTGACTACAAGATGGAGGACACACTGGAAGCAGATAAATTAATTAGGGGCCCAGATGGGCATTATTGGGGGCTTGAACTAGTGTAGTAATAATGAGGATGGGAGAGAAATAGATGAATCTGAGCAATATCTAGGAACTAAAGCTGATAACATGTGGTGAATGAATAGATGTAATACGGAGGTGAGGCAGGGAAACATAGAAGATACTCATGTTAAATCAGAACATTCCCATCAATAACTTGGAAAAACTAGGTCGTACTACTCACAAGTTAGGGAACAGAAGACAAACTTTGGTAAAAAATATTATAATTTTAGGAAAAGAAAGCAGAAATGATCAGTAGGCAGTCTGGCACACAATCCTCAAGATCAAGAGGAAATTAGGTGCTAGAAATACAGATTCATAAATTAACAGTTATGACATCTACTTAAGGACAAGTGCAATACTACGGACTGGATTTACCTTCCTGCCTGAAACAATAAGAAAAAAATAGATCAAATATATTAAATAAATGGTTTTCAGAAAATGAATGTAAGGCAGCACACAATAAAGACCCAAGAGACACAACTAAAGGTAAGCTCTATGATTACTGCCTAGAGAGACTTTCCAGACTGCAGAACAGTAAGGAAGAACCTTGGCAGCACCCAGCAATCTCCCTGAATTGAAAAAATGGATGTGGAAGTCCAGGAAGGCCACAGTAGCTAAAGTCTGCAGGGTAGAATTCTGAAGAGAACTGCAGAGAGATCCTCAGAGCTGTGAAAGGGGCCCTTCTCTAGATTTAAACTAAGTATCACTAGTGCATGCACATGCTTTGCATGCTTTGGAAGCACTCCAAAGATGGGGAGAGAACCATTTGAAAGGATTACAGTAAACAAATTTAAACAAAATTGATTTAGACAACACAACTGTGCTGAATGAAGTCAGATTTTAAAGACTCCGTACTATATGATTACATTTATATGAAATTTTAGAAAATGCCCATCATCTATTGTGATAGAAAGCAGATAAGTCGCTGCCTTGAATAGGGGTGAAATTACAAAGGAAAACAAGTAAACTTTTTGGGGTGATGAACATGTTCAATGTCTTGATTGTAGTGATGGTTTCATGGGTGAATACATGTCAAATTGTACACTTCAAATATATGCAATTAATTATATGTCTATTATATTTCAATAAAATAAACTATTAGCATACATAGGAAAACGAACTACAGGAGTGGTTGAGACTGCTGAGTAATCATATATGGAATCACAAGAAGGCCTAGGATAGGACCATAAAGAGTATCAACATTTAAAGAAGTTATAAAGCAAAGCTATTTTGAAGCTGTGTCCAAAGAATTAGAGAAGAAACCTGGAGAGTGTGACATCATTGATGCAAATGAAAAAGTTTTCTTTCAAAGAGTCTTTCAAGGAACGAGTAATCTACATTGCCAAATGTAAGATGAAGCCTAAAAAATGGTCAGTGTACAAAAGAGGAAGATTATGAGGCAGGCAATATGTCATAGGAGAAAGAGCACAAAAATACTCATTCTTTATCTAATAAGTTGTGTCATCTTTAATCATAAAGACTAAAATACAATAAAATTTTTTAGATTTGACAGTTGAGAAAAACCATTAATCCTACCTAGATGCCAACATATAACCTGCATCTGGCATTGGCACTCTAATAAGCTATATTCAACATAAAATGTAATAATTATCCTAAATTAACTCTTTAAAGGAAATTAAATCAAAATCAGGCTAAGAATCATTCATATACATACTCAATAAACATGAGGAAAACTCCAATTTGAAGGTCTATCTTCCCATCTAATTTTAATAGGAAACAATACTTGAACTTCTTCCAGTTTTTCTTTTTAAATGAGAAATAGGGTTATTTATGTTCTTTCCACCAGCAAATGAAACAGGATAAATTATTTATGCCTCATGTTATAATAAAAGTGTGTTTACATATAGAGGCACATCATCAGTAATATAAAAATTTAATTCAGCAAATTAAATTTAGTGAACCTTCAAAACAAATGTAGATTTATCTGTTACATAACACTAAAATTCCAAAAGAAAAAAACTAGCCATCTTTCAAAACAAATATTAATATCAAAAAGCCGTTATATTTAATTGCTTACAGAGACTCAGTTAATTGAATATTTTAATTTTTTTTAAAGTTATGAAATAGATTTTATGTTAGTATCTTGACTCAACACACATCACATTTTTTAAAATATATCTGAACTTAAGCTAAATAACTTCTAATCTTTTATAGCAGCAACATTTTAGATATTGGATAATGTAAGCCAATATACAGCCATATACATTCACAAACACACACGTTTTCTTTGTTCTTGTCATTAAAAACAATGCCCTCACTTCTAGTCAAGATGAAGGCGTAGGTAAACACGGCTCACCTCCTCGTACAACCACAGCAAAATTACAACTGGACTACAAAACAAGTATCACCCAGAATCATCATAAAGTCAAGCTGTATGGGAGTCTAACAACCAAGGAATTAAAGAAGTCACATCGATCCAGACGGGTAGGAGGGGCAGAGATGTGGGGACACCAAACGGGCAGTCCCACACCCACATGTGGTGGAGAAGTATCAGGAGGGACACCTCAGGAGCAAGGATCCCAGCTCTACACCAGACCAACCAGCCCAGGGGTCCAGTGCCAGGAAGGTAAGTCCCAATAATTTTTGGTTGTAAAAACCAGTGGGAGTTGGGACAGTGGAAGAAACCAGGCTTCTCAAGAGTCTCGTCTTAAAGGGCTTGCAATGGACTTAGGACCTACACAGACTCATTCCGTCTGGGCTTCAGCCAGAGGGCAGCAGCTGAAAGGGCACCAGTGGCATATGGGGAGAAACTGAAGTGTCTGACATCAGGGTGAGTACCAGGGGACAGCTTCTTCCAGACAAAATTCAAGAGGCCACGCAGCAGCACTGTCCTCTTTCTGAGCCCTCCCCTACACAGAGCCACAGAAAAGCAGCACCTTATCTGAGACTTCATCAACCTGGTTCACATGAGTTGCCCTCCCCTAGCCTTCAGCAATTACCTAAGACTCCACCCCATCTAACTTACCAGGACACTTTTCTACAACAGGCCACACTACTAAGACAGGGAGTCAAAGGACCTCTACCTAATACATAGAAACAAACACATCTGCCAAAATGAGGAGACAAAGACATATGGCTCAAGTGAAAGAACAGAACTATAGGGAAAAAAAAAAACTGAACAAAATGGAGATAAGCAATCTATCAGATGCAGAGTTTAAAACACTCGTTATGAGGATGCTCAAAGAACTCATGGGGTACTGCAACAACATAAAAAAGACTCAGGTAGATATGAAGGTTACATTAAGTGAAATAAAGAAAAATCTACAGGGAACCAACAGTGGAGAGGATGAAGCCGAGAATCAAATCACTGATCTGGAACATAAGGAAGAAAAAAAACAATCAATCAGAACAGGAAGAAAAAAGAATTTAAAAAAACAAAGACAGGCTAAGGAGCCTCAGGGCCAACTTCAAACATACCAACATTTGAATCATAGGGGTGCCCAAAGTAGAAGAGAAAGAACAAGAAATGGAAAACTTATTTGAAAAAATAATGAAAGAAAACTCCCCTAATTTGGTGAGGGAAATAGACATACAATCCAGGAAGCACTGAGAGTCCCAAACAAGATGGACACAAAGAGGGCAACAACAAGACACATCATAATTAAAATGCCAAAGCTTAAAGATGAAGAGAGAATCTTAAAAGAAGCAAAAGAAGAGCAGACAGTTACCTACAAAGGAGTGCCCATAAGACTGTCAGCTGATTTCTCAAAAGAAACTTTGCAGGCTAGAAGGGACTGGCAAAAAGTATTTAAAGCGATGAAAAGCAAGGACCTACCTCGATTACTCTACCCAGCAAAGCTATCATTAGCATAAAAGGACAGATAAAGTGCTTCTCAGACAAGGTAAAGTCAAAGGAGTTCATCATCAGCAAGCCCTTATTATATGAAATGTTAAAGGGAACTATATAAGAAAAAGATCAAAACTATGAACATTAAAATGGCAATCAATTTCCAACTATCAACAACAAAATCTAAAAAGCAAACTAAGCAAACAAGTAGAAGAGGAACAGAATCACAGACATGGAGATCATTTGGAGGGTTATCACCTGCAAGGTGGAAGGAGGAGAATAGGGGGAAAAGGTGTAAGGATTAAGAAGTACAAATAGGTAGTTACAGAATAGGCAGGGGGATGTTAAGGACAAGATAGGAAACAGAGTAGCCAAATAACTTATATGCATGACCCATGGACATGGACTAAAAGGGGGTGGGGGGGTTGCAGGAGGAAATGGGGTAGTACCAGGTGGAGAGGGGCAAAGGGGAAAAATTGGGACAACTGTAATAATCATAAAAATATATTTAAAAAATAAATAAAAATTCAAAACAAAACACTGTCCTTGACTTATTAACCTCATCTCCAACACATCTTTATGCTACAGTAGTAAGACATAACTGGAGAAAGCGCACCGGTGCACATATTGTCCAGACCAACCAATTCCTAAGTAAAACTAAAGGAAATCCCATTTTACAATTTTGCATATTTTCTGTCTGCAATCACTCAGAATATTCATTGCATTCTTATATACCTTAAGAGGAAAATAAGGTATTATAGCTTGAGACTAGACATAAAATGAAAATTTATCAATGATAAAGACAGAATATCAAAAGTTTTTAAAGTCATTTTCTGTGACATGTAGAAAGGATTTTTGTCTGTGGCCCATCCTGTTTCCATTTTTTCTTTTCTGACATTTAACAAATGAAAATATTTGGGTTTAAGAAACTACACACTCCCTAAAACCAGTTTTACAAATTGTTCAAAAGAAGGAACATTAAAGTTGGAGAGGGTGGATGGGGGTGAGACATGGAAAGAAAAATCTACTCTTCTTAACCAACTAGTTTATTAGACAAAGCTGCAAGAAATAAAAGTTAAAAAATGCTGAGAACAATATATTCCTCATTAAGTTTAGTGCTAAGTCCATGTTAACAGTTTGGGAGACATAACTAGACATTAAAAGGCATCAAAAGCAAATCTATCACAGACATAGTAGGTTATAAATGCAAGTACAGTACTTGAAACTCTGCAATCAGCTACAGTTAGCAGCCCAAGTTACCCTGGTCAGTCAGTAGTAGCCAGGGGAAATGAAATGAGGTAAATAGGAAACAACTCAGATGAAATGTTTATTCCTAGGGTAAACTTCAAAGTGGCTTTGCCAGGAATCTGCTCTTTTACTGATCAACTGAACATGTTAGGAGACAGAGAACAAAAATAGTTATTAAATACCACAGGACAATTCAAGATGAAAGAGGTAGAAACAAGCTATAGAAGTGCTAGAATGAGGTATTGAGAAAAGGAGAAGAGAGAGAATGAAAGAAAGCAGAGTTTAAAAAACACTTCCTGGGGATAACCTTCATACACACACACCAAAACCACCACCACCATCACCACACAAGACAAAAATACTTGCCTGTTACATTCTTTTATAATAGCCTATACCAAAGGTTCTCAAGCTCTAGCATGCATCCAACATTACCTGGAGAACTTGCTGAAACAGTAGTTCAGGGGTGAAGCCACAATTTTGTACTTCTAACAAGGTCCTAGGTGACAGTACTGTTAAACCCATAACCACACTTTAAGAAGCACTGCTCAATACTTACCCCTTCTGTAACACTCATCCCACTCATGACCACTTACATTAATATATGTAGCCTGGGAGGGGAGAGAACTCTGTTAAATCCATTCCTGTATGCCTATCACCTAGCACAATTCCTAATATATTATAGTCTCCAAGTATTTACTGAAAAAAGACCACTGGAAAAAAATGGAATATACACAGGACACAAGTGAATGTGGGGAAGGTAGGGGAGAGACCCCCAAAAGAGAAATAGAAGTACAAAGACAAAACAAAAGCACAATATAAATTTAGAAGTATTTATAAAAACCGCCCAGGTCTGAGAATGACAGTAACTGGACACTAATTTCACAAGGAGGTCATAAGCCAGGGAAATGTGTGTGAAGATGAGGTAGAAAAAGAAAAAAGATTATAAATAAAAGAAAAAATATTTATATCATTGAAAAAGATATTTTAAAAATAGAAAGTGTGGTAAATTCAAGTGAAGAAGATAATTTGTTATGAATACACTGCCATTAGATAGCATGCTAATCATCATCACTATACTTCATGAACTATCTATGAGTTAGACACTACATTAAGCAGTTACATTTAATCAGCTACTCCAGATAGCTATTCTCTACATTTTACAGGTAAGTAAACTAGGCTCTAAGTGCTGAAGTCATTGGCCTTTAGAGTCAGATGGATGTAGGCCTGAATCCTAATGAACTGTTCCTACCTCATCTCCTAGTAGAATGACCTTGAGCAAATATTTTAGCCTTTTAACCTCTTACTTAACTATTACTCTTTCCATTAAGTCAGTCTTTTTGTTATAGTCATTTTGTTTGGTGTTTATTTTTAACCTACCATTTAATGAGTACCCTGTGTGCTAAAATAACATGGTAGTCAAGGGCATTTAAGGTATAAACTCCATGAATACAATAGTGCACAGGTCTGAATTCCAGATAGTCAATTTATTCATTTAGAAAATGAGATTATAATAATAATACCAACCACACAAGGCTTAGAAGAGTGTCTACATAATACAACCTAGCTTCTGTTATCATTATCATCAGTACTACTACTAACCCATATATATCAACAGGGAGGCAAATATTAGTGCCTATTGACAAGTGAGGAAATTGAGGCTAAAAGAGATTAGCGCCTAGAATTTGTGATTAACTAATCTACTCAATTTAAGTATTTGTTGAATTTGATTGTTTTATCTATACTCTAAGTTCTGTTCATTAAAATTTTGCCTTTAAAAGTGGCAATTTATAAACCTTAGAGTATCGAGTCTTCTCATTTAGAAGAGAAGACTGTGTATGTGATAGTGGGGAGGGAAAGAGACATTGTGTAACAAAATCTCCAAAAGAAGAGTTAGAGAGAAGTGTAAACGACTGAAGAAAGCAGAAGGCAACACCTTCTCCTGTTATGTCCACAACTCATAAAATAGGCCCTCAATATATACTCGCTCTACACCCAATTGTTATTTTTTTTCTTTTGCTATGAGAAATGCACAAGATTTTACTGCCTAAGTTTTCTTCTAGGATTTTTATGTTTTCAAGTCTTTTAAGGCTTTAATCCATTTTGAGTTTATTCTTGTGTATTGTGTAAGGTGGTCTAGTTTCATTTTTTTCCCCACATATCTGTCCAATTTTCCCAAAACCATTTATTGAGCAGACTGTCATTACACCATTATATGTTCTTGCCTCCTCTGTCAAATGTTAACTGACCATAAGGCATGGGTTTATCAAACTAAAAATTTTTGCACAGCAAAGGAAAACATCAACAAAATGAAAAGAAAACCTACTGAATGGGAGAACACATTCACTAATGATACATCTGATAAGGTTATTTTTTTGACAATTTTTAAAAGCCATTTTTATTAAATAGTGGGTGTATACAAGAGAATATTTGTTGATAAGGGGTTAATATCCAAAATTCATAAAGAAGTTATACAACTGAACAACAAAAAATAAACAATTCAATTTTAAAAAAGGCAAACCAAAAAACAAACAATCTAAATTAAAACTAGGCAAAGAACCTGAAAAGACACTTCTCCAAAGAGGACATACAGATGGCCAATAGACATACGAAAAGATGCTCAATGTCACTAATCATCAGAGAAATGCAAATTAAAACCACAATGAGATACCACCTCATACCCATCAGAATGACTATCATAAATAATCAACAAACAAGTGTTGGTGAGGATGTGGAAAAAAGGGAACCCTCATGCACTGTTGATAGGAATGCAGACTGGTACAGCCACTATGGAAAACAGTATACTAAGTTTCCTCAAAAACTTAAAAATGAAACTGCCTTATAATCCAGGGATTCCACTTCTGGGAATATATCTGAAGAAACTTTAAACACTAATTTGAAAGAATATATGCACCCCTATGTTCACTGCAGCATTATTTACAATAGCCAAGATTTGGAAGCAGCCCAAGTGCCCATGTAAATAAGTGGATACAAAAAAAGTTGTGGTACATTTACACAATGGAATCCTCATTGGCCATAAAAAAAGGAAATCTTCAACTGTAATAACATAATCAATAAAATATATTATAAATAAATAAACAAGGAAATCTTATGTTTTGCAACAGTATGGATGGACCTGGAGAGTATCATGCTAAGTGAAATAAGCTAGTCAGAGAAAAGACACATACCATATGATTTTACTCATGTGGAATTTTATGAACTGAACTAACAAGCAAACTAGAGACAGACTCATACATAACAGAGAACAGACTGACAGCTGTTAGAGGGGAGGGGTTGTGGGGCTGGGTGAAAAAGGTGAAGGGATTAAGAAAAAAAAAACTCACAGACACAGACAACAATATGGTGATTACCAGATGGAAGGGGGGAGGGTAAAAGGGATGTACAAGAGCGTAAAAGGGGGATAAATGGTGATGGAAGGGGACTTCACTTTGGGTAGTAAACACACAATACACTATACAGATTATGTATTAGAGAATTATATACCTCAAACCTATATATTTTTATCATCCAATGTCACCCCAAATAAATTCAGTAAAATTTTTTTTAAAAAGATATACTTGATCGGCCCTGGCTGGTGAGCACAGGCCTGTGAACCAAAGGTCACTGGCTCAATTCCCAGTCAGGGCACATGTCTGGTTTGTGGGCTAGGTCCCCAGTAGGGGTGCACGAGAGGCAACCACACACTGATGTTTCATTCCCTCTCTTTCTCCTTCCCTTCCCCTCTCTCTAAAAATAGATAAAAGAAGATATACTTGATCTGATAAATTTCCACTTTCTTTAAAGCTGTACTTCTCAGTTTGGCATACCTATTCCCTTCATGGAAATACAGCTTTACACCTGGCAGGCAGAAGCACAGTACACATGACCTATTCCTAGAGCACAAAATGTATTCAAAGATGGACACGAGGGTAGTGGTGATGACAAAAAGGAGACTTCAAAGTAGGAAGAGGCTGTGGTAGAGACAGTTCCATTTCCAGGTTGGCCAGGGGAGGTGGGTGAGATCTCTACTGCAACCCCTTCCTTGTAGCCTTCAAGGCATACGTACACATAGAACTTTTCTTTAAAACACATAATCCTTTTTCTCAGTAACTTCTTCAATCCTTTCCATGTTTGTGTAGGTTCTGAAACTTCCAAGGAAGTGATATAAAAGATTTTTCAAATTTATCTGATGATATGAGCTTTTCTCCTCCTCCTGGTCAGGACTTCACCCCACCCCATGCCTCCATTAACTAATGTGCTCATCCCTCAGAACTCTGTTCTTTTACATCCAAGCTATCTTCGCTAGGTGATATACCTACTTGCACATGGTTTTAGTAGCACAGATTATTGGTTCTCAAAATGTGGCCCCCAGAGTAGCATCATCATCCCTTGGGAACACGTTAGAAATGCAAATTCTTAGACACTAACCCAGACCTAGTGAATCAGAAACTGGATGGCCCCAAAGCAATGTGTGCAGACAAGCACTGCAAGTGATAGCAATGTATGCACCAGCCTGAGAATCCGCTGCCATACAGGGTGACTGGCTCCGAGTTGTTACATGTAGGCCAGACCTTTTCCCTAAAATCCAGACTCAGCCTGTCTAGTAGGATGGCCAAAACAGCATTTTGTTGTACTTTAAAAAAAGGTTAAATCAAACAAAAGAATTAATGTAAATAGTAAATATGTACTTAAACTTAACATTTAAAAACTTACACTTTAAACTCTTAATCATAATATTTCAAACTAGAAAACTCACTAATAAAAGATTTCAAATTCATTACAGTGTTCATTTTCAGCCCTGAAAGACTCTTAAGGGATATCTATACATATTTGTTGGTAAAAGTAGAGAATATCTCTGAAAGTACACAAGAAAATAACACTGGTTGTCTTCACCAATTTTATCATGGGCATGTTATTCTATTAGTATATTACATTTAATGTAATATTAGACTTAAAATAATATTTCACTTTTAGTTATAAGGTAATTTTCTCATTTACTGTCTAAATTTTTTTTTTTATTTCAGTAACACTAATTTAAAGCCCTATTAAAACTGGAAAATTGCCCTGGCTGGTGTAGCTCAGGGGATTGAGCGCGGGCTGCGAACCAAAGCATCGTAGGTTCGATTCCCAGTCAGGGCACATGCCTGGGTTGCAGGCCAGGTCCCCAGTGGGGACCACATGAGAGGCAATCACACATTAATGTTTCTCTCTCTCCCCTCCTCCCTCCCTTCCCCTCTCTAAAAATAAACAAAAAAAAAAAACCATTAAAACTGGAAAATTTATCAACTACAAAGCTTGATTCTGCCTTTGGATAATTATGTAAGTTAACGCAAAGCCCCTCTCCCACCACCATGTTCCCTTTATCCCCATAAACACTTACGATCATAAGCATCTATGAAAAGCCCATGTGTCATAGTAAAAGTTAATATGATCACTTAGTTCCATACCTTAAGAAGGGTTCAGAGACTGTAAGGTTCAGGGAATTATAATATAGGAGGGTTACAGTCTGGTTAATCACATTCAGAAAAGTAAAATGGAAGAAGCAATAAAAGTAAAAATAAATAAAAGCACCTCAAACAACCCAATGTTACCACCTGAAGTAATACAAGACAGATTCTCAAAAAAGCCCTATTGAAATGCAGGAAATGTTACCTGAATTACAGAAAAATCTCCATCAGTAAGTAAAGTTTAAAAGATCCAGACACTCAGGACAGGAAACAGTGATAAAAATCATTTGTTGGGATACTAATTTACATTTGACAACACAGTTTTATTTTTTAAGATTTTATTTATTTATTTTCAGAGAGAGGGAAACGGAAGAAGAAAGAGAAGGAGAGAAACATCTGGACTTCTGGCCAAGATGGAGGCATAGGTAGACGCACTGTGCCTCCTCACACAACCAAGATAGGGACAACAACAATACAGAAACAGAGTAACAACCAGAACTGACAGAAAACTGAACTGTATGGAAGTCCAACACCCAAAGAGTTAAATTAGAACATTCGTCCAGACCAGCAGGAGGGGCGGGATAAGGCAGCTGGGCGCTGGTAGAGGACCAAACACATAAGGCAACTGGGGCGCACAGGACCACAGCAGGCGGACCCTGGGCGTGAAGCAGTGGCTAGCAGACCCCGGCCGAGGGGTGGCAACCAGCAGACCCAGTGAGGCAGCAAGTGTGAAGCAAGGCACTGTGCACAACCCAGGGTCCGAGAGCCAGGAAATAGAGCCTTGGGGCACTGATTGAAAAGGAAAGTCCCACGGGGTGCACAGGCCACCCACACAGGAATCAGCACCAGAAGCACCCAGTTTGCTCGGGGGAAGCCGCAGAAGGGACTGAAGTCCCACAGAGAGCAGAGCAATTGTGCCTTCTTGGACCCCACCGCCACATACAGCATCACAACCCAGAGACTGGGGTGCCCCGCCTTGGTGAACACCTAAGACTCAGCCCTCATACATAACAGGTGTGACCAGACAAAAAAAGAAAAAAAAAAAAGAGAGAGATGGCTCAAACAGAAGAACAATTGAAAGCCCCAGAACCCATCCTTTTAAGCCACCAAGAGATAGCCAACCTATCAGATACGCAGTTCAAAGCACTAGTGATCAGGATGCTCACAGAA
>CM052539.1:65932748-65988283 GCA_028533065.1 Trachops cirrhosus | reverse complement strand
CACTATTGATTCCCTGTGCATTTTCCTTCCTTTCACTTAGCATAGCCTTCATTTTTTCACCTAGTTTGCAACCAAATGCAATCAATTCTGTGAGCATCCTGATCACTAGTGCTTTGAACTGTGCATGTGATAGGTTGGCTATCTCTTGGTCACTACAGCTGTATTTGCTGGGGAGCCTTGATTTGTTCTTCCATTTGGGCCATTTTTTTTTTGTCCTCATGCGCCTGTTATGTAGTGAGGGGCGGAGCCTTAGGTATTCACCAGAGCCAGGCAACCCACACCATTGTGTTGTGACGCTGTTTGGGGGGAAGGGGTCCAAGAGGGAACAATGGCGCTTGCTCCCCTCTCTGCTGGATTTCAGTCCCTTCTGCCACTTCTCCCAAGCAAATTGGGCCCTTCTAGTGCTGATTGCCATTTGGATGGGCTTGTGAACATTCCAGGACCCCGTGGGTCTCTCCAACAACCTCTCCTGTGAGACTGGGAGTCTCTCCCTGCGCCTCAACCCCCTACAGGTGTTTTCAATAGGTGTTTTGAGGCTTTATTTCCCGGCACTGGGACCCTGGATTGCAAGGTCTGTCTCACTCCCCAGTTTTGCCTGGTTTATCTGTGTGGGAGTGTGGGACCACCCCGTCTGCCAGCCGCCTTTGGGCCACGCCCCTCTTCAATCCACCACCTTGCTGGGTTCGCCCATTGCCACCCCACACCCAGGGTCTGCCAGCCACCACGTTTTTTGCTGTGACCCCTCTCTGCTCAGCCGCCCAACTCCACCCCTCCTACTGGTCTAGATGAATGTGCCTATTTTAACTCCTTGGTTGTCGGACTTCCATAAAGTTTAATTTTGTCAGTACTGGTTGTTTCTTGGTTTCTAAACTTTTGTTGTCCTTATTTCGGTTGTGCAAGTAGGCACAGTGTGTCTACCTATGCCTCCATCTTGGCCAGAAGTCAAAAAAGTCAGTATTTTAACCTAAGGATGGCACAAAAAAAACAAGAGATGGGCATTTGTTCAAAATAGGAAACAAATAAGATTGCTAATCATACATTTTCATTCCCTGCAGCACAGGAAATTTGTATTATTTTCCCCCATTTTAACAATGTACAGAGTTTTAATAACAAAATGTTTTAAAGAACTAAGCAAGAACTAAAAGAAAATACAGGGAAAGTTACCAAATTAGAAAGGGTCTTTGGTTTTAAAACTATATTCTCAAAGACTTCCATGGAATCAGGTACTTTAAACTTAAACAAAACTAATGTCCTAATTAACACAGTAAGAAAAGTAAATAAAATGTACACAGATTTCGAAGGAAGAAATAAAACTGTCTTTGTTTACAGATGACATGATTTATGTAGAAAACCTAAAAGAATCAACAAAAAAACCCTCCTGGAATTAATAAGTGATTATAGCAAAGTTGCAGAATACATGATCAATACAAAAAAAAATCAAATCATTATACCTATATACCACAATAAACAAGTGGAATTTGAAATTAAAAACAAAATATATTTATATTACTGCCCCCCAAAATTAAATATTTAATTATAAATCTAACAAATATGCAAAACATCAATGTGAGGAAACTATAAAACCTGAAGATATCAAAGAAGAATTAAATAAATGGAAAGATATTCCCTGTTCGTAGCTAAGAAGACTCTCTGTCAAGATGTCAGTTCCCAACTTGACCTATGGATTCATTGAAAGCCCAATCAAAATCCTCGCAAGTTATTTTGTGGATATCGACAAACTGATTCTAAAATATACATGGAGAGGTAAGAGACCCGGAATAGCAAACACTATATTGAAGAAGAACACAGTTTGAAGACTGACATTACCCAAGTTCAAGACTTACTATAAAGCTACAGTACTCAAGACAAAAAACACTTGCCTTCGAGCCCTACCTTTGATTACTGACTTATCACGGAGAAGTCTTAAAGATCTGTCCATCAACATAAAGGTAGACATATTAGATGATCAGTAAAAATCTGCTGAATTGTATGATGTGAAAAATCAAATATTTGAAAGATACTTTAAAATTATCTTATTTACTACTTCCATGGTATTTTTATTCTTTGCAATAATTGTGCATATTTACTTCAGAAAAGAACAAGTCTCAGACCTTAGTTTCTCTAGGTTAACTTATTTTCAAATTTATAACCATTATTAAGTTACAAGTTTTTGAAGAGTCTTAAAACAGACTAAGATATGGCACTCTTACAACACAAAGAGTGAATCCTAATGTAAACTATGTACTTGGGTGATAATGACGTGTCAATGGAAGTTCATCACTTCAGGTCACTGGTTCGATTCCCAGTCAGGCCACATGCCTGGGTTGTGAGCAAAGTTGGAGACTTGCAAGAGGCAGCCAATCCATGTTTCTCTCACACATTGATGTTTTGCTCCCTCTTTTTCTCCCTCCCCTCCCCTCGCTCTAAAAATATAAATTAAATCTTTTTTTTTAAGACACTGTGGTACTGGGTTTCCCATTGTGAAGTTAAAAGCATAGCAAAAAAATCAAAGGGCAAGATTGACAACTAATTCCTCAAATCAGAAATTCAATATAGCATATCCTTTCTGTGCCTAACCTTCCTCATACATGAAGTAGGAAGAACACTGACTTCCTTGGTTTTTCTAAAATGTAATGCATTAATACCCATAAAGATCTTAGAATAGTGCCAAGCCCAGTAAACACACAAATGTTATCTATTTATCAATATGGCTTGCTTATCCTGCAAGGCACATACTCTTTTTCACCCATAATCAAAATAATAAAATACTCTATAAGCCAGCTTGTGGTATAAGTGATTACTGGTCTTTGAAACTATCATGTCATTCAGATACTAAGATCAATCCCCTAAGCATTTCAACTGAGGACACTAATAGTCAATTAAACAAGACATAAAACTGAACACATGCTAATGAACTACATTCTACCACAGTGGTCTAAAATCTTCACATATAATGTCTCCCCAACTGGTGTGTGACAACCTCCCAATTCATCTCTTTGCCTTTGTTCTCTCCTTCCTGTAACCTATTCTGCATGCCACTAACCAATAGCTGATTTTGCTAAAATCCTGGTTTCACAAATATGAATGTATCCTGCTCAAGTTCTCCTATATTTAGGCTAACACATGAAGCCTACCATCTTCAGCCTGGTTTTTAAGGTCCTTCACAATACTGCTACCCAATTTCACGTATTATAATTATGTCCTAATACAAATCCTATATTCCAATCAGATTGCTAATTCCCATCTTTGTATCACTCCCCACTCTGCTCTCTCAGTCTGAAACACAACTCTCCTTTTCATCTATCCACTTCTTAGCAGTCTCTCAAGGTCAGCTCAACTCTCACACTCCCTCCATGAAACTTCCTGGACCACTGAGTACTCCAGGGGCCTCTCACTTCTATGTATTAACAGTATGACATAACACTTTACACATTCTTATACATTTATTAACATTTAAAACTGTCTTATACAATCTTATTTCTCCAAATTAGAGTATAAATTGCTCAAAGACATGAATTAGAGTTTGTCCAAATCCTGACAGTGCTGGTAACAGAAAAGATATAGCAACTCAAATACCCAAAAGGTGTCTAACATCTAACATGTACTAAGAAGCTAGTAAATATAACATTACTGGAACATTCAAATTATGAATATTCTATAGTCATTAAGAACAACACAATTATGTCTTTACTGACATATAAAGCAAGAGGTTCGTAAGATACTGAGCAAAAAGTTCACACTATCTGTAAGATGATTACATTTCTGGATATATAAATATATTTATTGTATGTGTAAAATATCCTCAAGAACTGTATATCAAAACTATAAAGTAATAGTTATCATTGGATAGTGGTAATTATGTTCATGAAATAAAAATATTACCCTGGCTGGTGCGGCTCTGTGGATTGAGCACAGGCCTGTGAACAAAAGGGTCGTCTGTTCAATTCCTAGCTGGGACACATGCATGGTTTGCAGGCCAGGTCCCCAGTAGGGGGCACATGAGAGGCAAACACACACTGACGTTTCTCTCATTCTCTTTCTCCCCCGCTTCCCCTCTCTCTAAAAATAAATAAGGCAAATCTTAAATAAGCAAATAAAAATATGCAGCCAACAGCTCTGCTTTCAAAAAATTTTAAAGGAAATAATATTTGATATAATATCAAGTTTAAAGGTAGGTTATAAAAATGTACAGTGAATATAATCCCACTGCATAAAAATAAAAATGGAAGACTGTATTCCAACTAACAACAATCTATAGCTGATCTCCGCACAATCCTGTTTTTGCTATTTGTTTCAAATTTTCTACAAAAAGAAGGCATTACCTTTGTATCATCAAATATAAACAAACACTATTTCTAAAACATGGTTTGGAGAAGCATTTGACGTCCTCTAATAGAGGGCAGAGGGAAGGAACATCAGAAGTTAAATATGTGGAAAATGATTCAAAGACAATGCCCATCCTTTAGCACCTGTATTCCAGGATGAAGTGGAAGAAGCTGGGAATAAATATTTGCTTTTACATCAACTACAGGAAAAAGTCTAAACCCAGATATAATATTAAGCTATAATATTAAGCTATAATATATAGACTTCTCATGGTTACAGTCTGAACAGAATCTGGCAATTTAATGTCACCAGAGATGCCAGCTCCATTCCATCCTGCTCCTCCAAAAAAAGTCTTTTCCAAATTTATCTTCAGTACAAAATTATTTGTGATAAAAAGAATCATTTGGTACAACTTCATTTAGAGCCTATTCTTTCAATTGATTTTAACCCATATGTAAGTTTGGATTTACTTATTCTATTATATGCATTTTACTTTTATAGGATTCTATGTTATTTATTATTCTTAAATAGGTATGTGTCTCTGAACAAGAAAACCATCTTAATGATTTCAAGTTAGGCGGGCAAAACTTTTTCCATTCCAGAAGCTGTCAGAGTCATTGTATAAACAGGTATGGACAGAGGAAGGAAATGCACAGCAAAAAATACTAACAACGAACAGCAAAATAAAGTCTGAATTTCTTGGCATAACATTGAGATTCATCACAACTGATCTGTATTTCTCTTTAGCTGTCCTCCATTCATTCCCCGTTATAAAGTCTCTGCACATCAAAGTTTCCTCTGTTACAATATATCCCTCCTTCTTTCCAACAATGATAACCAATGCGTGGGCACCAATTGGCAGCCACCCAAATGTGGCGTAATGTGGTATGGCTTTTGGGCAAGTAACACATTCTTTGAGGCTTAACTTCTTCATCCTATAAAACAAGAATGATAAAAATAAAAAATAAAGAAATCTACCTTGTGAGGTAATTAGAGATGAGGCTTGAAAAGCCCCCAGCACAAATGCTCAGCATACAGTTGGCATGCAACAGGAGGCTATTATTTGCTGGCTCTGTGCCTTCACACATGCTATTTGCTCTACCTACGATGTTAATATGTCCCCTCTCCACTTGGGAAATACTCATCAGTCTCATCAGTCAGGACTCAGATTTAATAGTTCATCTTATATAAAACCTTCCTTGACTCTCTTATGTAATTGGTGGCTTCCTTTTCTGAGTTAGTTCAGTACTTTGTTCTTTTCTCCATCACAGTTCTTATTATGCCAAATTCTAATTATTTGTTATTCATCACTGACTCAATATTTATGTCTCCCTAAGTCCCTATGTGATAGTATTGGAAGGGTGGGCCTTTGGGAGGAGATTAGGTCATATGGGTGGAACTCTCATGAATGGGATAGTGCTATGATAAACGAGACCCAAGAGACCTCTTGCACCCCTTCCACCATGTGGGGACACAGTGAACCAGGATGCAAACTCTCCCCAAACACCAATTCTGCTGCCACCTTGATCTTCAACTTTTTAGCTTCTAGAATTGTGAGAAATAAATTTGTTTCTTATAAACCACCCAGTCTATGGTGTTCTTGTTAGAGCAACCTGAACTAAGACATTATCTTTTTCTCTGAATGAAGACTGAAGTTCCTTAAACACTGGTGGGTTTGGGCCCTGGCTGGTATGGCTCAATTGGTTGGAGCACTGTCCCACAACCAAAAGGCTGAGGGTTCAATTCCTGATCAGGGCACATACCTGATATGCAGGCTGAATTCCTGGCCCAGGTGCATACAGGAGGTGACTAATCAATGCTTCTATCTCACATCAATGTTTCTCTCCCTCCCCTCTCTCTAAAAGCAATTTAAAAAAGTCCTAGGATGAGGATTAAAAAAAAAAAGACTGGTGGGTTTGTATTTCATCTTTATATAATCTAACACTGAGTGCAGAGTACTCAAATGTTTCTGAATAAAACCTAACAAAGCCCTCGCTGGTGTGGCTCAGTTGGTTGGAATGTCATCCCACACACTGAAAGGACAGGGGTTCAATTCCTGGCCAGGGCACATGCCTGGGTTGCAGGCTTGGTCCCAATATGGGGCATATACATGAGGCCACCAACAGATGTTTTTCTCCCTCCCTTTCTCTCTCTCTAAGATCAATGATAAGCATGTCCTCGGGTGAGGGTCTGAAAAAAAAAAAGAAAGAAAATCAAAAGATAACTTGAAACAAATAAAAACAAAATGACCCAAAAGCTATGGGACAGAGCCAAAGCAGTTCTAAGAGGTACATTTATTGCAATACAAAAACAAGAAAAACCTCAAACAACTCAACCTTAGACCTACAGGAGCTAGAGAAAGAACAAAGCCCAAAATGAATAGAAAAAATAAAGTAATAAAAAGCAGAGAAGAAATAAGTGAAATAGAGTCTAAAAAATACAAAAGATCAATAAATCAGGAGCTGAATCTTTGAAAAGAAACAAAATCGGTAAACTGTTAATCAAACTTATCCAAAAAAAGAGCGACAAAAAAAAGATTAAACAAAATCAGAAATGAAGGAGGAGAGGTAAAACACCACAGAAATACAAAGGATTTCAAGAAAATACTATGAACAATGATATGCCAACAAACTGGACAACCTGGAAGAAATGGAAAAATTCCTAGAAAGATACAAGCTTCAAGGACTAAATCAGGAAGAAGCAAAATCTGAGCAGACTGCTAACTAACAAAACTGAATCAGTTGTAAAAATTCTCCCAACAAACATACATCCTGGATGAGACACCTTCAAAGGCAAATTTTACCAAACATTCAACGAATATCTATCCTTCTCATACTATTCCAAAAATTGAAGCACTCTCAAAGTTATTTTTATGAGGTCAGCATTGCCTTGATACCAAAGCCAGAAAAAGACACTACAAAAAAAAGACAGAGAAAATTGTAGACCAGTATCTCTGATGAACACTGATGGTAAAATCCTCAACAACATATTAGCAAACTGAAGTCGGCAAAACATTTAAAAAGGTCCTAACACCATAATCAAATGGAACCTATTCCTAGAATGCAAGATTGGTTCAATATCCACAAGTCAATTAATGTAATACATCATATAAACAAAATGAAGGCTAAAAATAATTTAATGAATTGTTTTAGATTTTATTTATGTTTAGAGAGAGGGGAAGGGAAGGAGAAAGAGAGGGAGAGAAACATCAATGGGTGGTTGCCTCTCACGAGTCCCCCAAGGGGACACATCACGTAACCCAGGCATGTACCCTGACTGAGAATCAACTGGCAACCCTTTGGTTCACAGGCCAGTGGTCAGTCCACTGAGCCACACCAGCCAGGGCGATACTGAGAATATTTTGATGGCTGCCAGATGGGAGGGGGGTTGGGAAGAGAGGTGAAAGGGGGGAAAGTTAAGATGTACAAATTGCCAGTGATAAAAATAGTCACAGGGATGTAAAGTACAACATAGAGAATACAGTCAATAATACTGTAGTAACTATGTATGGTGTCAGATAAGTACTAGACTTATTGGGGTGATCACTTCGTAAGTTATACTAATGTCTAATCAGTATGTTGTATACCTGAAACTAATATAATATTGTATGTCAACTATAATTGAAAAATTAAAAAATTCTTGTTTAAAAAACGTACACTGTGACCAATAAAAATTCAGTAAGGAAAATTTCTAAATACTACCACAGAATAAGTATTTATCAGCTAACTCACATATTAAGTTTTGAACTTATTAGAGCTGTTTCTATTTTGGAAGTAAATATACTTGCTGCTTTTAGAAATTAAGTATTCTTATAATTTCATTAATGCATGTCACCTAGTGAATTTTTAAGTAACAAAGAGAATGTAATGGATGCCTGAGGCTTTATTCTATATCAACAGGTATATAGCTATAAACACAGATGCCTTGGATTCAAACTGAAAGTTGCCTCAGCAAAAACGAAACTCTTTTTTTTTTTTTGGTAAAGAGTTAGGGGGAGAGAGAGAAACACTGACTTCTTATTCCAACCTTTTATGCACTCACTGGTTGTTTCTTGTATGTGCCCTAACTGGATGGAGACTGAACCTGTAACCTTGGTATATAGAGACAATGCTGTAACCAACTGAGCTACCCAGTCAAGGCCCAAACATGTTAGGAGTGAAGGCCCAAATCAATTGGCTAGTGAAGGACACCTGTGGGCCTAATATGTGGAAGTACTAAACAAAAGAAAAAAAACCTTGCATTTCAAAACACATATTCTGATAAGATAGGCAAAACCTGTCTTAAAGAGTTTAACTGCTAATTAGTAAATACATTTATATATTTACTAATAAATATATTTATAAATATAATTACAAACTTTCCCTTAAAGATATATAAAAATGAAAAGGAGTGAAAATCAAGTTTGAATTATACATTAAGTGTCAGAGGCTTAGTTCAGTAGTCTAAGCTTCTAACAAATTCTGGACAAGAAGCAAGGCAGATAACATTTTATACTAAATATATGAATTACATAAATGTTTATAAGGTACTTTGAATTTCCAAGTAGCTCATACTTAGAAATTATCTATAAAATTATCTAAAAAATTATTATCTGTTAAAATTATCTATAAAGTTTAACGAGAAGGTAAAAATGAGAATGCTTAACATCCCAATAAGAAATTTCCATTAGACATCAACAACCAGCTATCAATGTAACCTATACAGTAACCATAATTTATCACTTGGTTATTTTTTTTAATCCTACCTGAGGATACATTTATTGATTTTAGAGAGCACAAGGGCAAGAGAAAGATAACAGACATAAAAAAAAAAGAAGGAAGAAAAACAAACCAAAAAAAAAAGGTCACAACAGAAACATCAATCTGAGAGAGAAGCATCAATTGGCTGCCTTTCATATACAACCAGATCAGGGATGGAACCTGCAACCTAGGTATGTGCCCTGACCAGGGATAAAATCCACAACCTTTTGGTGCACGAGATGACACTCCAACCAACTGAGCCTCCCAGCCAGGGCTATCACTTGGTCATTTTTAGAATGTTTTACAAATATTTTGTTTGATTCATGTAACAATCCTGTTGCATAATCAGTATCAATTTCATTTGAGGTATCAGTAAACCAGTACAAGGCATGTCAATTCTTCCCAAAATTTAGCGTTTACAAGAATTACTCAAGAACATGTTAAAATGCAGTCTCAGGTAACCCTTACCCACCCCCAGACTGAGATGAAATCTCAGAAATCAGCATTTTATGTAAACAATCAGTATTTAAATAAATACTAGTACAGGTGGTACCTTCCCCACCCAGACACAGCTTTTAGGACACTGATCTAAGTAACATACTAATACTGTTAGTACTCCATTCATACTCTGAATCAAAGTTCCCAAATGTTTAGAACAGCGATATTCAACCAGAGTGCGGCAATAATTTTTACAACATCCAACACCTGACCATTTAGTCGGGGGCACTGACCTCTTTTCCCTTAGACTGGCAAATAAAAATATTATAACAGCCAATACTACAACAGCAATGCAGCATGAATACACTGTCTTGATCCACATACCCAGGGCATATAACAGAGTTGCATCTTATTGGTCACGTCACATAATCAGGTTGCATCTGATTGGTTAATTCTTGGTACCAGAAATCCTTATATACAAGTATAGGCACCTGTTTTTTAAAAAGTCACTTTGGAGCAAAAAGGGTAGATAAGTACTGCCATTATTATTTTTCAGTAACTCAATCAAAATTTTACCTACTTTTTGTTAGATCAGCAAAAAATATATTTTTGGTGCTTCACATAATTTTAGTAATTAATGTGTACCATGAGATGATAAAGGTTGAAAATCGCTGGTTGAGACAGCAGAGCTTTGTGGATCTGCATGAAAAATATGTACAATTTTAAATAAATTGAAATATTACATTCAGTTAAATTAAATACCTCATATTAAACTCCAGTACAAACCACTAGGTGACCAAGTTTTAAGAAACTTAAAACTAAGTAGATTCTACCATTAATTTCATTTTCTCTGTGAAATAAAGGAAAACCTGATTAAACTACTTTAATTTACTAGCTTCTCATGGTTTGAAAACTGCTGCTCTTCCTTGAGAGGGGAACTAAAACTTAGGTATCTCAGGTTCTAGGAACATAATGAAAAATTAAGATGAAACTATAAAAGCACTTGAGAGCACAACTTTGTGAATATACTAAAAACCCTCGAACACTTTAAAAGGGTGAATTTTATGATATGTGAATTATATCTCATTTTTTATTTTATTTTTTAAAGATTTTGTTTTAGAGAGAGGGGAAAGGAGAGAAACATCCATGTGTGGTTGCCTCTTGCACGCCCCCTACTGGGGACCTGGCCAGCAACCCAGACATGTGCCATAAACTGGGAATCAACCAGCGACCCTTTGGTTTGCAGGCCAGCACTCAGCCACTGAGCCACACCAGCCAGGGTTATATCTCATTTTTTAAAAAGGAAAAAAAAAACACTTAGAAACTTCCAAACTCTAATATTTTCCAACAATTTTAAACTTATAAGATATCATATCAGCCCTGGCTGGTGTGGCTCAGTGGCTGAGTGCCAGCCTGCAAAGCAAAGGGTCACAGGTTTGATTCCCAGTTTATGGCACATGTCTGGGTTGAGGGCCAGGTCCCCAGTAGGGGGCATTCAAGAGGCAACCACACATGGATATTTCTCTCCTCTTTCTCCCTCTCTAAAAAAATAAATAAAATCTTAAAAAAAAAAAAGACATGTCAGCATTAAATAGCATAATTATTTTCTGGCCTACATCACAGATGCTAAAAACCAATGTAGAAATAATGAAGAGTGTAAATAAGGCCACTGGTTTAATAATGACTCTAAATAAGAATTTTAATGTCAATGTTTATATGTTTATTTGCTGAAATTTTTCCAATAAATCCTACTTCATCTGCCTTTTATAAAAGCTATTTTCAAATTCTATAATATATGCATATTTTTTACTTTATTAAGATAATCTTTGTGTTTCTTAAATTGAGTATACAGTATATAATACACTAAAATATAGTAAGATGGCTATTTAGCATCAGGCTTTGAAGGCAGACTATCTCATCTCTGCTTCTTACCATATACGTGACCTCAGGCAAGTAAGGAACTTACCCTCTCTGCCCCATTTTCCCATAGGGTTGTAGCACCAGCGTATGTAAAGTGCTTAGAACAGTGCCTAGTACTAAATAAGCACACCGTAAGTGTCATCTACTTTAATTACACAATTATTATTTTTATGGGAAAGAGCACCTCACTTTAAACAACTCATTACAAATCACAGTAATATTAAAATTCAATGTACTTCATCAATGAAGTCAAACATTTAGGAAAGTATAGCTTAATATCTTATTAAGCAGCCTCATTGTTTGTTGTATCTCTCCTATTCACAAGTTCAATTTTTCCAACTCTGAGTCATTATTAGTTCCTCCCCTGACTCATCACATAGAAAGGTAAACAGTCTACAATATAAGAAGCATACCAAAAGGCAGTTCATAATCTACCTGGATTTATAAAGTTTACTAAGTAGAACTTGTCCTACATAATGTTCAAAAATATGCTGAACGATTATGACAAATTTTGTTCACTTAAAAATGCTTTCTATGTATCAAATGCTCCTTCAAATGATGGAGTAAATGTTAAAACCCCACCTTGACAGCCCTAGCCTGTGTGGCTCTAGTTCATTCATGAACCGAAAAGTCGCACATGTTCAATTCCTGGTCAGGGTGCACTCTGAAGGCAACCAATGTTTTCTCTCTCTCTTTCTCTAAAATCAATAAAATCCATCCCCAGTAGAGGATTAAAAAATAAATTAAAACCCCACCTTGACAGAGAAGCAACATGTCACTTAAGTAAAAATCAAACAGCCACATTTCCTGACTGCTAGCCAAAAACAGGTTTATACTCTGCTGACGGCCTGGTATTCAAACTTTTTCCAAGCAAACTGTAGAGGGTCAGAAGCAATTACTGAACCTACAAATTTGACCTGAAGTTCTTTTCGATTCCTTACACTGTTTTCCCCATTTAGATGTTTAAATTGTTTAAGATAACCTCTAAAAAAAAGTTATTTAAAAAGTCTAGGGAAATAAGCTAAATAATGTACAGAAGGTTAATTCTTTAAAACTCCCCATTCCCTAAATACACACATACACAAACACACACCAACACTGCTCTATCCCTTATTCACATTCCATGTGCTCTTGAGTCATTTAAACTCTCTAGGCCTCCATTTTCTCCTCCGGAAATGGGGATAAAAAGAGTAAATGTAACTACCACACAGGATTACTTGTGAACATTAATTAGGACAACACATAAAATACTTTAGTTAACCAATAGGAAATCAATGCGTTTCAATGTTAACTTATCCAGTTGAATCAAAACCTCGGTGTCATTTGAGTCCTACCTATTAAAAGTTTATTTTCTATGGTAACCATCTCTATTAATCCATTCATGCAAACCTAATCAATGGCAGTAAGTTTTACAAGCACTCTATAAACAGGGTTATATAACTACCTAGCAAGCCTTCCTCAACTATCACCCTCCTCCCTGAGTTAGGTACCCTGATCAAGAAATAAGCAGTACTTTACACTATACTTAGCATAACTGACTATATTATTTGAGAGCCCCTTGTGGGCAAGGCCTGTGTCCTCTTCATTTCTGTACCCCAGACAGCAGCCCAATAGTTCTTAACCCTGACTCACCTCAGAATCCCACAGAGAGCTTATCAAAACATCACTGCCTGGGATCCATCCCAGACCCACTAAATCATAAGGGGATCAGGGAGGAAGAGGGCAGTGTTTTTTTTAAGATCCTCACATGATATTCATGTGCAGCAACAGTTAAGAACCCTGAACTCTGGCATTTAAAATACTGTAGTTGCACAAAAAGCTATGTATGTGTGTATGTGTGAATACATAGGTAGAGAAACATAATCCTAAGCTCCAGACCATCATCCTCAGTAGTCTCTCAGCCCAATCATTTTTTCCCCTTTAAACACACAATATTTCTAATAAACAATTACTTCTAAGCATTAAGATGGCTTTTAGACTGTCAACTTAGCCTTCTTCCTGGACGACACTCTTGCTCATTACTCTCCTTGTTTTCTCCACAGAAAACAAGTACCTCGTTTTGCAATAGTACCTTGAAGACAAACATGCAGTAGACATCTGACTGATTTAATAAACATATGCAATAATTATTGGCAGGAATTATGTCACATCCAATATCCAATCCAGGCTATTCCCTCAAAAAAACAAAAAAATAAAAATGTTTTTAAAAGTTTTAAAAACATCTCTAACTTTGGAAATGAGAACTAAAGTATCTCATCTACATATTTGCACTTTTTATTATAATCATCACATGTAGTATCAACCCAGTATTTTACCCTCATTCACCACTTTCAGGTTTTGACCTGCTTCCTTCTTAAAACTACCTCCTAGCTGCTTCTGGTATCTTTGCTGTTCTCAAGTACCTTTATAATAATTTAATAGTAGTCAGTAATTAGTAAAATAAGTTAATGAAAGTCACAATGCATGTGCCACACACATTTAGTAAATACTTCTTGAAGGAACTTACTGTTTATTAACCACTAAAATAAGCATACAATTTACATGCTAATCTACTATAAACTTGGTCAGGAATAGGGTCTAACAATAAGTCTTACTCAACATTATATATAATACAAGCCTACTTTTGAAAATTGACAGGTTGGTGATGTTCTGCTTTTATAGTATTTTCATACCTGAAAATTCTGTAAATATTATACAACTTTTTAAAACAGCAGTGCTACAAGTAGTATTACACAAGAAGCTCCACAGCAATGGACCTTGTGAATATTGAAACTAATAGAAATGAATGGCACACAATTCTAAAAAAAAAAAAGATATGGCAAAAGGTTCACTTTCAAAGTTTGAGCCATCTATTCTACCACTACTAAAATAATCTGACTTAAGTCATTAAAAAAAACTGAAAATATGGGGAGGAGGCACTCAAGAAGCACGCCTGCTAATTAGATACAATGGTAAAACATGACCATGTTTTGTTGGGTCCTACAGCATGAAACAGAGCCATAGTAACCACAAAAAGCAAGCAGTCCTCAATTCCCTATTCAATAAAAAAGGTTCAAATTCCACAGACAAAAAAATGGTAACCTGGGTTGTTTGTTTTTAAGGAAGATTAAATTTAGGAGTTGCCAACACCCAAATGAAAAACATTCCAGAGTATTAGACTCAATTGTAGTGAGGAGTCATCTACATTCTCAGCACTATGTTCCTTACCCAAAGCAGAAGTATTAACAAAGAATGTTTCTTAGGATCTCACAAAATACACCATACTTATTCCCCTAGTAAACATTACCCTTGTTAAAAAACAAAAACAAAAAGGTATTTGAGAAATAACAATGTTAGCACAAGCAGCCAAATACTGAAGTTTAACATCTGCCAATATATTTCCCAAAATAAGACTCCTGTCAGATGAATAATGAGCAAAAGATTAAAAATGACAAATTCCTTTATTTGGACCCTTCAGCTACTTTTAAAAATAAAGTTGAGGAATGTAGTTTTTCCAAAGCCTTGTCTTCAGTTTCCCCTTAATCTTCATACTTTTAACTAAACAAATAAAAATAACCTTAGAAATTTGATTACCACTCTTATGAATTCCTTCTAAAGCAATTTAATGAATAACAGATCTTTTGTACAAGTAGCAAACCACTGTGGACAGTTTTGCTGGCTGATAAAAATCTCTCTGAAACACTCATAAAAATATACTCTTCAAAGAAAAACTGATTTTCCAGGTACAGAAATTATATTAAGACTTAAAAACCTGGGTATGTCTGCCAATGCTTTTATTTGAACCACAATTAAAGTTAGTAAATTCTTATTATTTTCTTGGTGTCACAATGAAGCAACTGAGGACCAGAAGTTTAAACAAAAAAAAAAAGGTGGTAAAACAATCAGCCAATGAGAAAAAGATGGAACTACTTTGGATGAAACAAGGTTGTGGAATCACTTCCCAAAACAGGTGAGCTACTATTAAAGTAACCAAAACTTGTTTAGGATTGTTTTGTTGTGGGTAAAGTGTGGTGCAGCCATACACTAAGTAAAAATCTTTCACCAGTCACTCTAATAGGAAGGTGCTAATGCCTGCAGAAATGTTGTGACACTGCTCAAAAACAAACAAACAAAACCCAACTCTACCACAAATGTTTTCTAGAATACACAGAGCCAAATACTTAAATAAAGGAGAGATCAACTCAGCAAAAATTTTGAGTTTCTATAGTGTTCCTATTGTCCTAAATATCACTCAGGAAAAAAGTGAGTGAGTGAGTGAGTGTGTGTGTTGAGGAACACTATTTCCAAAGGCTGGGTTATACATGAAATAAATGAAATAGGGCATATATTTATGTGGATATACTCATCTTGGGTTCACTGAAAAATAAAGGTGTCTCGGATAGTGCTTAGGCCACGTTTACTTTACAGGTGCTATTAAACACTGTTGAGAAATGGAGATAAATAATCTGCTAACTTGAGACAGACACGTGGGAAACTAGAGTTTGTCATCATCGCCATTAATCAATTTTTCTAACTAATCAAGCATTAAAAAAAGAAGTCTAAGTGAGCAAGTTCTGGAGCCAGGAGTTGTCTTTCCACCATTGTAAAAATGTATCGTGGGTCTGAGACCTTAACCTGAAAAGCACGTGCCCTGCTTTGGGTTCTGGGAACTTCCCAAGAAGCATTTATTTGTTCAGAGTAAAACTCCATCACCCTCTTCCACCTTTAAAGGGTAAGTGGTACGAACTACAGTGGGAAAACTCTGAGCCCAGGAGACCCGAGAGCTCCCAGGAGGAAACACAAGGAGACAGCAGCCTCCACCCCCACCCCCAGGTGAGGCTGCAGTCCCCGCCCGGCTCACCTCTGTCGCCGGGATGTTGACCACGCCGGTGGAGCGCCGCTTCTCCCGCAGCTTCCTCTTCTCAATCTGCCCCTTGCCTTTCCTGGCACTGGGACCCGAGCTCTTGCCTTTCTCCCGGGCTCCGTCCCGCTCCTCCTCGTCGCCCCGGGCCGGCGGTGCCCCAGAGGAGGTGGAGGCGGCGCCGGCTGGGGTCTCGTCTTCGGGCCGCCGCGGGCCTGGGGCCGGCCGGGACAGCACCGGGGGGGCCACCGCGTAGTTCACACCCCCGGGGGTGGCAGGTGCGGCCGCGCCGCCCGGGAGGTTGTTGTTGAGCTCATTGGCCGCGGTGGCCCCCGAGGTGCCCAGAGACCCGGGCGGGGGCTTTCCGGCAGCTTCGCAACTGCCCACGCCCTGGGCGGCCGGGCCCGGGGTGCTCTGCTTGGCGCGGAGTTTCTCGCGCTTCGCCTTCCACTCCTCCAGGAAGTCTGTGGTGCTACCGCCGCCGCCGCCGCCGCTGTTGCTGCTGGTCCGGTAGCCACCGGTCGCCATATTCCCACCGGGGCCGGCCGGGCTCACACCTCAGGCCGCCCACCCAGGCTCCGGCCGCCGCCGCCTCTTCCTTCCGGCGGCCCCGAGGGTACGCGCGAACAACCCCCAGGCGCGGAGCGGCCGCGGCTCCCCGAGCGGCTCGCGGTCTGAATGGAAACACAAAAGGGGGCGGGGAAGGGAAGCGTAAGGTCCTCACGCGGCCCAAGGTACTGCCCTGCGGCTGCGCCCCTCCGGGCCCCCAGACCCAACGTGCGCCCACTTGTCCCCGCTGGCGAGTGGCTGCAGAGTCCCCGATCTGCAAAGTTTCGCAGACGCACCTCCACGGCGGGCCCGGACGCTAGCCGCCCCTCCAGGGGAGGAGAAAGGGACTGCCCCCACCCTCGGCCCCCGCCCCAACCGCACAGGGGTCCCGGCCTGCGGCGGTCTGTGGACCCCGGCCAGACCCCGCCACCTGCCGACCCGTCTCATCTCCAGCCCCTCGCTCGGGACACTGCCGGTCCGGGGTCCCCGCCGCCGACACTCCCATTCCTTGGGAACGGCTCGCTGAGGAAGGGGGACTCGTAGACACTAGCTGTCCAGCCGATTCGGGAAGGGACCGGTGCGCGTGTGACAACCCCTTACCTGGGAGAAGTTTGGGGGACGAGGCGTGGGGCTAGAACCGGCGCCCAGGTGAGCCGAAGCGGCCGCGCTAAAGGCTCCACAGCCAACTCGCCGCCCGGAGGTCCCGGCTCTCTACCCTGCTAGCTAGGAGAGAGAGAGGGAGGAGGGAGGGAGAGAGGCAGCGAGGGGCGGGAGGGGAGCCGAGGGACGCCGAAGCGCGGGCGGAAAGGGCCGAGACGGCGAGGAGGGGCGCGGCGCTAGGTGGGAGGGGGGTCTTGCCCGTCGCCGCTCCGCCCCCGGCGCTCAGGTGCGCGGCGCCGGGGCCAGCCCGCCGCTCGGATGGCACATTCCAGGGCTCGCAGCCTCGCAGCGTCTGGCCTCTCGGCGCCTCCGACTGGGGCGGGAACGGCCCTCCGCGCCCTTCACCCCGTTTCTCTTCTCCGCCTCTCCCTTCTCCCACCACTCTTCCTTTTAAGTACAAGACAAATCTTCGAGGGAAAGTCTCGAATGCTGCTGGTTGAGGGGGAAAGTGCAATCAACTTGGGATGATTCAGGGCCTGGCTAGCCAGGATGGGAAAACATGCTTGCGTCCCGGTTCCTCTTCGCCGCCCCTTTTCAGATGTGCTTAGAATGGCAGGTAGAGAACAGAAAGAACTGAAACAAACCCAGCACTCTCCTTGAAAGAAAAGTTTGTAGTCTTCTGGTAAAAGGGTTACCTAAAAGGAAGGGCTTAAATTGACAGTGAATTATCAAGGATTTACGATTATCTTACGCTTACTAGAGAAAATTAAAAACATTTCGACCTCATGGGCTATCTTAATCCTATTTGGCGTTTTCTTCTTAACCCTGTCTCTACACCTCCTCTTTCCAGATAGTGAATTTAGCAGCAAAAGCTCCGTACCAAAGTACTAACTCTGCATTGATGCTCGTTTGATAGGAGCTGGGGCCGTGATTGTCTTTTATTTTTCTTAACGTGCCATAGGGTAAATCTTACCCTCAGGTGCAAATCATCTGAGATTTCTGGATCAGCGCTGGGTGGCCTGCAGCTGACAGGGACCTGAGGCATCTGAGCTCACTGTATCCAAGGAATGCCAGGGCACATCACAGTCTTAGGATACAAATGTCAGGTCACCATTTTGTGAAAAGCAGGTGAGCCCTGAGTCACACACTCTTACCTAACATCAATCTTTCTTCCTATTTAGTATGCCTCTTTTGCCCAGGTGACACATGGTGGGTGGGCAGTCATTGTGCGCCTGCCACAGGAATGAGAACAGGAGAAGGTGATTCACTTGCTATTTATTTCTCACAAGGAAAGACACAGCTCTGGGCTTTGGTCTGGCTCTTGGGGTGAATATATGAGTAACCAGGAGGGAGCTCTGGAAAAATCCTTAGAAAATTAGAGGACTTCCTTGGGAATGGATATAAAAGGCTGAGCCTGGCTGGTACCAACCTGGGTGCACCCCCTGAAATTTTTCATTACAGATTCATTAATTTGTTTTCTGAGTTTTAGGAGAGGAGACAAAGGGTTGGGCATTAACCAGATTCACACTAATATGCTTGGAGGGGCTGCAGGATACAGTGGAAAAAGAATATAGTGTGCCTGGATGCAAACGTAAGTACCTAAAAGGTCTCAGGCATGTTGTTTAAATTCTCTGAAACTTTCTTTACTATGAAAGTCATCAATGACAGCATATATTTTTAAAGCTGTTATAAGAATGGACAAGGTGTGTTAAGTGTGCTTGGTTCAAGAAAGGCACTCAGTGCCCTGGCTGGTGCAGCTCAGTGGACTGAGTGCTGGCCTGTGAACCAAAGGGTCACTGGTTCAATTCCCAGTCAGGACACATGCCTGGGTTGTGGGCCAGGTCCCCAGTAGGGGGCACAAAAGAGGCAACCACACATTGATGTTTCTTTCTCTTTCTCCCTCCTTTCCACTCTTTAAAAATAAATCAAATCTTAAAAAAAAAAAGAAAGAAAGGCACTCAGTAACTACAGTCCCTTTTATTAATAGAGTATCAAGCAGTTAGACTCCTGGGTCTTTAAGATGTTGGGTGGTTTGGGGGGACTTAGGCAAAACCATAAGGTACTGAATATGAAATATAAACTTGAAACCAATTGGCTAAATGAACTAGGATAATACTTATGCCACATAAATTTGTTACTGCATCTCTTAGACCAGTTCTTTTAATATTAATAGGGTCTGTGTCAGGAATGCTGGCTATTACTGACTTGTGTGGCTTTGAGTGAGTTGCTTAACATTTGTTCCTCTGTTTACTTGCATATAAAATGGGGATAATAATACTTCCTACATTGTGAGAGTGTTGTGAAAGTGCTTGAGATCCTTAGATAAAAGGTAATATGTTAGTACCAAAGTAGTTATTACTAGTCTATAAAGTATCCTAGTACCATGGATGAAAGAGATTATTGAGGTACAAAGCACTGTATATTATTATTGTTATCATGTATTATACCTTTGTCTTTACCTTACCATTCTCAACATCCCCAAACATGTATTTCACAGCCAGACTGCTTCCAACATTGCACCAAGATATATAGCTGAGTCAGTCCTAAATTGCAAAATGTATGCATATCATCAATCTTTAAGTATATAGTGTTCTGATGAAATAATTTTCAGAGACTCAGAGCTTGGTTTCTCAACCACATCTCACTATTGACATTGGGGACTAGATAATTCTTCATTTGTGGAGTTGTCCATTGTAGGATGTTTAGCAGCATCCTTGGCTTCTATCTATTAGATGCCGGTATCTGCCCCCCAGCCCTGGTTGTAACTTTGCCAAATGTTCAGGGAGTACAGGGAGAGGGGCAAAATATTTCCCAGTTGAGAAGCCCTGAGCTAGCCTAAAATAACTAATTTTGATGATTCACTTGCCTTAATAATAAAGGGAAATATGCTAACAAAACAAATATATTCCTTTTAATATGTCACAGTGAAATTTACTCTAAATGGTAAGTCTTACTTAATGTTTTCCAGGCAGTCGATTAGCTATGATATGAAACAACCTACTTGTATGTGTTAAAATAATAGGATATTGGGAAATAGCTGTTTTGCCTTCAATGCAAATATTTCTGGACCATATGCAATTCACCCTTCAAAATAAAAAGAATTCATGTATGCCGTTTTAAAAGTTAAATACTTTTGTTCTACCAGGATTATAGCAAAAGACAGCAACCTACCCTTTCCACTCCCAAACCCTTCCCAGAACTTTGAACTCCTGTTTCTGCTTATACAGATCTTCATATTTATTTTTAATGTCCTTATCTAGTATCTACTTATTGATTGTACTATTTTTAGACATCTTTACTGAGCTCCTAATACAGAAGAAAATTTAGCTCTTTTACACTAACCACACATACACTTTCCTTACTGCTAAACTCCAGTATATCATGATTTTTATTAAATAAAGAGTAAATGTTTATAGTGCTATGACAATTCAAATATTGTTCACAGCTGAGCCATGCAATGTACTATAATTGCATTTCTTTTGTTTTTTAACATCTATTATTACACAGCTATCTATTTTTTCCACAATTAAAACTTGCATTCTTTTTGTATTGTTGGCTTGTTTTTCTATATACCAGTCACATATTTACACTCAAACTTTTCTCCTCTCAACAACCTCCTTGCTACTGAGCCTTGAAGAACAAATTCAAGAATCTAATTTTTCCTTAGGTTGATTTTCAACAGTTGTTCAGTTTTCACCCCCAACCTTTGCTCCCTTTCAGAGGTATGTGCTACTGCCTCCAGTGTCTGGACTTTCTTTTTAGGGTTCTTCAAGATAAAAAGAATTACCTCTTTTCATTTTGCCGCCTGCAGGTGGTTAGAATTCACCTTTCTCTACTCTGCTGAAGTCTACCTGTTTTCCATCTTTCATCTTCCAAAATTTTCTTCCCATATCCCACCCTCTTTGTTGTTATTGGTTTATCACTTTACTTTTGTTTTAGTGAAGTTACTTGAGGGAGCAGAGATAAAATGTGTTCTTGTCTGTAAAGTTTAACAGGAAGTCCAATCCATTGGTTTTGTGGATTTCCAAATACTTTGAAATCTAATCCGTGATGAAGCCAGATTAGTATCAAGCCAGATTATGATTTTCATTGAATGAAATCATAAGCCCCTTATTAACTGGCACTATTAGAAAGAGCTCTATGAAATGTATTTTCTGTAGACTGTTTTTTTTTGGGGGGGCAGAATTTTAAGGTTTTATTAACACAAATACAATGTGCACACAATCTGTCTATTCATTTTCTTCACTGCGCAGCCTGGCGTTGGGATTGGTGACTCTGATGGCCAGCTGGGCTGCTCTTTCCACAATGGCTTTGCGGTTCTTTGAGGAGACGTTGTGAGCAATCTCAGCACAGTAAGATTTGTTGCACATTAGCAGCACTTCAAGCTCCTTGACGTTATGGACCAGGAACTTTTGAAAACCACTGGGCAGCATGTGCTTTGTTTTCTTGTTGCTCCCATAACCAATGTTGGGCATCAATATCTGGCCCTTGAATCTTCTGCGCACCCTATTGTCAATGCCTCTGGGTTTCCGCCAGTTCCGCTTAATTTTGACATAACGGTCTGACTGGTGCCGAATGAACTTCTTGGTCCTCTTTTTGACAATCTTGGGTTTCACGAGGGGTCTGAGGGCTGCCATGGTGCCAAGTAAGAGATGGCTGCCACCTCCGTAGGCAGCGCCGAGGAAGAGTGTAGACTGTTTTGAAGATGTGGACCATTATATTACATAATGTTCCTATTATTAAAAACCTAGGAACATTAATATTAAAAATAGCTCTATTTCTCTTTTGTTACTTTTTTTTAAAGATTTTACTTATTTTAGAGAGAGAGGAAGGGAGGGTTCAAGAGAGGGAGAGAAACATCGATGTAAGAGAGAAATACTAATTGGTTGCCTATCCTACACACCCCAACCTGGCACTGACTGCAACCTAGGCATGTGCCCTGACCAGGAATTGAACCAGTGACATATTTTCTGTGTGGGACGACACCCAACCAGCTGAACCACACCAGTCAGGGCATGTTTTTTTAAAACCACAGTAAAACTATGTGTTATTTAGCTAGTGAATTTTCCCTTTTTTCATTTGACTGCTGGTAATCTTTGCCAGATTAATGGCCCATCAAGTAAAGGATGTAGGTTTTGTGATGCCCAACACTTATACAATCTTCCTTAAGAAAAAGAATAGGTAAGAAAATAAGTATGTATAATAAAGATTTATTTTTATTTTTTAATTTGTCTTTTTGCTTTTAGAGAGAGGAGAAGGAAGGGGAAAAGAGACGGAGAGACACACCAGTCGGTTGCCTCTCTCATGTGCTCAACCAGGAACCGGGCCCACAACCCAGGCATGTGACCTGACTGGGAATCCAACTGGTGACCTTTCTGTTCACAGGCTAGCGCTCAATGCACTGCGTCACACCAGCAAGGGCTAATCAAAATTTTTTTCAATTATAAATGTTAACAAGTTGAAATATGCCGTAAGCATTATAAAAATTCCTAAGGCGGCTGTACCCACTTTCCTATATCTGGACCTGCTCTCTGCCTTCTTACTTTGAAAGTTCCCTGCTTCTCTCAAAGGCAGTCCTGCCATCTGTTCTGTTTGCTCTGTGAAGGGCTTTGCTCTCCTCTCGTTCATAATCAACTTCTTCTCTAGGAAATCATTCCTTTCAACATACAAATGAACTTTTGTAATCCCTGTATTAGTTTTCTATTTGTTACTGTAACAAATTTCCACAGATTTAGCGTGTTAAACAATACCACTTTATCATCTTACAGTTCTGTTGATAGAAGTCCAACACCGGTTACCCTGAGCTAAAATCAAGGGGCCAGCAGGGCTGCAGCATTCCTTTCTAGAAGCCCTCAGGAAGAATCCATTTCTTTGACTTTTCCAGCCTCTAGAAGCTACCCATACTTCTCAGTTTATGGTCTTCTTCCCTCATTTTCAAAGCAAGCAATGTCAAATCTTGTCCGCACTGTGCCTTTCTTCCATAATCACAAATCCCTATGATTCTCTCTTCTGCCTCCCTTTTCCACTTTTAAGCATCCTTGTGATTACTGTTAAATTCCAGTGAGCACATTTGAAGATATAATTGGCTCTATTAAGGGATTCCTAAATCAGGCAGCATCCCATCTAGCAACCAGAAGGGTATTTTGAGGCTTTGTACAAAATTTAAGGTTTCTATAGAAAAGAAGGGTGGGGCAAGGAAGCTATTAGCAAAACAAAGGATTATTTTTAGGCCAGGATATTTTCTTTGGTCCAGGAGAACAGGAAGAAGAATTTTATCTCAAAGTTTGCCTCTGGTTTTGGGGAATGTAGATGGCCCTTGTGACAGATAACGTCATCGAGCTGACCAGAGAATTCCAGACTAGTTAAGATTACATTTCTGGAAAAGGTCAACACTGCAATTAGGGTAAGTGTTAAATCCAAGTTTGGGATCATGGGCTTTCAGTACAAGTGATGACATTTTGGGCCTGTGGTTTTTCTTTTGTATTACATTGGGACCACCTGGATAATCTGGGATAATCTATTTTAAAGTCAACTGATTAGCAACCTTAATTCCATCTTCAACCTTAATTCTCCTTTTCATATAATTTAATATATTCACAATTCCCAGGAATTAGGGCCTGGAACCATTTGGAGGTCATTATTATAACTACTACACCCTCTTAGGAAAATAAAACAAAATGAAACAAACTACCCTTGACTTTAGAATCCAGTCTGGTCAAAGTCCTATTTCTCTGTTTGTGTTCACTGTCAAAATTCTTGAAAGAGTTTTCTTCAGTCCCTGTTGCAACGTTGTGGGACTCAGCCTTGACTCCCTGAGGCCTCTTCTAACCCCGGGTGCTTAGTGTCGTCATTGAATGGTAGGTATCCAGTCTCGGTGTCCCGAGAGTGAGAAAACTGGTCGGTGCAGGAGCGGCCCACCTCTCAACATTTAGTGTCACAGTGTTGAGAGCAGGGAGGCACAGTGTTTCTCTTTTTACCTGAAGGAGAATTTACTTGCAAGAGGTTAGGTTGAAGATGTGATTTCCTGATAAGCCAGCAACTGCACTCTTAGGTATCTACCCTACTGGAACTCGGACATGTACACAGGGACACATAGAAATGAGTGTTTATTGCAGCACTGATGGATTTTTAATAACTTTTTCTAAATCTACTTTTTGTACATTACTATATTAGCTTCATGTGTACAACCCAGTGATTAGACATTTATATGATTTATGAAATGATCACCCTGATAAATCTAGTACCGATCTGACACCATACATAGTTATTTCAATATTATTGACTATATTCCCTATGCTGTACTTTCCACCCCATGACTATTCTGTAACTACCAATTTGCACTTCTTAATCCCTTCATCTTTTTCTCCCATCCTCCCAAATCCCCTCTCATCTGGCAACAGTCAAAATGTTCTCTGTATCTGTAAGTCTCTGTCTATTCTGCTTGTTCATTTATTTTGTTTTTCAGATTCTATCAATAACTGAAATTATATGGCATTTGTCTTTATCTTACTTATATCCTTCAGCATAATACCCTGTAGGTCCATCTACACAGCATTGATTTTAATAGTGAAATAATGAAAAAAACTACCTGTAGTTAGCAGCAGATATATAAATTATAGCTTATTAGTACAGTGGAACATTTACAGCATCTCAGAAACATCATAAAAACAGTTCAAATAGATATGTAAAGTGTGAGATTCATATAATTTTCTAAAATGTATAATATATTTTTTCACAGATACATGCTTTTCTAATATAAACACAAACACAAACATGCCAAATTCATCTTATTAGTTATTTCTAAGGACAATGAAGAAAGAAGATAAAGGAGCTGTAATGTTGCTGTTATTTATGTTTTATTTCTTTAAAAAGAAAGAGATCTAAGACAAATGTTGCAAAATATTTAACATTTGTTAAATCTTGGGTGGGGGATACCTATGCTATTTGTTATATTATTTTCTGAAATTTTGTATGTTTAAAATATGCTAGAATTTAAAAATTACTTTTAAGGAATGGCTGGACTTATGTAAATTATTTCATAAGACAAGACTTGATTTTAAAAGGCTGCAACTTTAAGACTACACTTTCAGGGACCATTTCTATAGTTCGTTAAAAGGCTACAACTTTAACAAAATAGGACTTGCCCAGCACATCTTGGGGCAACCTTAAAATGTAGCTACCTTTTTTTTTTGTCAAGCAAAAAAGGACAAAAAGTTGTAGAAAAATTAGTGAACCCATGTACCTTGGAAATACTTGAACTGATTTACGGCTTGGAGCAAAGGAAGAAAACTGAAGCCATGCAAATTTCAAAAGGCTCCATCCCCTTCAGTATCACTGATCTGTCTTCTAATGTCTGGAAACAGGTCCCTAAACTGGCTGCTAAACCACTTTCCTTCAACAGGCAAAGACTTAGACAAAACAAGTGGTGCCTTTCATTATAACTAGCTCTTCATTATCATTCTTTATTTGTACCCTAGCACCATTAAAAAATATTCCAATTTTTCTGACTCCCTTTTGGAAATTCGACAAGCCATTGTCATTTTCCAAAAAATGAAAAAATGTCTTTGTCAAGGAAAATTTCATGCAGACAGAAAGCTTTGCTTTTCTGGGCACAGATGGAGCACCTTAGAAGTTTGGTAACATGTTTGGTTGGACTGCTTTGCTGAAAGTGCCCCACACATTGTCATGACCCGTGGTTCTCAGCATCAACAGGAATTGGTCTATGCCAGAAATATTAAACGGAGTCTTGTCCACTGTTGTGAAGGTCATTAACTTTATCAAAGCCTAGTCCTGACCTCAACCTTTTCAAGAAATTTTGACTAGAAAAGACCTTGTCTATTCACACAGAGTCCACTGACTTTCCAAAGAACAAATCCTTTAACAAATTTTTTATTGTTCATATATAGTTGACATTCAATATTCCATTAGTTTCAGGTACACAGCATAGTGGTTAGACATTTGTATAACTTACAAAGTGAATCCCCAATAAGTATTGCACCTCCCTGACACCATGTGTGGTTATTACAATACTGTTGACAATTTTTCCTAAGTTGTACTTTACATTCCCCTGACTATTCTGTAATTACCAATTTGCACTTCGTAATCTCTTCACCTTTTTCACCCAATGCCCCAACCACGCACCCATTTAGCAACAATCAGTTTCTTCTGTGTATCTATGAGTTCCTTTGTTTTTTTGTTAGTTTATTTTGTTCCACAAATGTGAACATAAATGTGAAATCATACGGTATGTGCCCTTCTCTGTCTAACTTATTTCACTTAGCATAATAGCCTGTGGGTCTGTGCTTGTTACAAATGGTAGTATTTCCATCTTTTTATGGCTAATATTCCATTGTATTTAGGTACCACAGCTTCTTTATCCATTTGTCTTCTGATTGGAACATTAAACCATTTACATTTAAAGTAATTATTGATAAGTATGTAGTTATTGACATTTTATTATTTGTTTTCTGATTGTTTTTGTAGTTCCTCTCTGTTCCTTTTTTGTTCTCTTGCTCTCTTCTCTTGTATGTTGATGATTTTCTGTAGTGTTGTGTTTGGATTTCTTTTTATTTATTTCTTCTGTTATCTCTTATAGATTTTTGGTTTGTGGTTACCATGTGCTTCATGTATACAAAACTATGTTTATAGTAGTCTAATTTAAGTTGGTGGTAACTTAAGTTCAAACACATTCTAACATCATTATAATTTTTACTCAACCCTCCATGTTTATTTTTTTGCCATTTTTTTACTTCTTTTGGGGGTGTGTGTGTCCCTTAATTTACTATTGTAATTACACCTGGTATTTTTACATTTGCCTTTTAACATTTGCATTAGCTTTAGTGTTAGTTGATGCACTACTTTTATTATATGTTGACCTTTGTCAGTGATCATTTTTTTTCTTTGCAATATTATCTTATTCATAAATTTTTAAATGGTTTTCTTCTTAGAGAAGTCCCTTTAACATTTCTTGTAATACTGGTGGTGATGAATTCCTTCAGGTTTTTTTTTCTGGGAACCAAAGAACAAATGTTAAATTATATGATTGAACTACATGCATAAGTTGTATGTGTGCTCATAAGGGATAGAGACAGAGCCCCGGCTGGTGTAGCTCAGTGGACTGAGCGCAGACCTATGAGCCAAAGCATCACAGGTTTGATTCCCAGTCAGGGCACATGCCTGGGTTGCAGGCCAGGTCCCCAGTATGGGGTGTGCTAGAGGCAACCATACATTGATGTTTTCACTCCCTCTCTTTCTCCCTTCCCCATCTCTCTAAAAATAAATAAATAAAATCTTTAGGGGGAAAAAAAAGAGATAGAGACAGAGACAGAGAGTGAGAGAGAGAGAAAAAGAAGCTGTCTCAGAGCAATTTAACTGGGAAGAATTCATTATCAGTTTTGTTACATCACAGATATTTTTTACCATGAGACTAGGGTAAATCTTTTGATTCAAGGTCCTACATAGAGCATTATGGATGCTGCTAAAAGAAACCTACCAACTCTCACAGCTCAGCCACCATTTCAGGAAGTGAGGATGAAATGCAAGCGACATTGCCAACTTTCCAATGAGGAGGAAGAATTTCCTGTGGTCCGAGACCCATTGAAAACGTTTTATTAGTTTCTCTGCAAGCAGAAATCTTCAGTACTCCCCAAACAGCTTAGAATTCTTTTGAATTTTTCTTTTGCTCAGATGAGTTTAAAATTAAAACATGAGACTTCTAGTCAAGATGGAGGCGTAGGTAAACACGCTTCGCCTCCTCACACAACCACAGCAAAATTACAACTAGACTACAAAACAAATATCACCCATATTTATCAGAAAAATCAAGCTTCTTGGAAGTCTGACAACTAAGGGTTTAAAGAAGCCACATTCATCTGGATGTATAGGAGGGTTGGAGACATGAAGAGGCATGGAGAGGTGCAGAGCGACAAGGAGTGGCAGAGAGGTGGTGGACTGGGTAGTCCCACATTCACGTGTGGTATATAAAAATTGGGAGGCATACCTCAGGTGTGAGGGATCTCAGCCCCAGACCAGACCACCCAAAAGTTCCAACACCGAGAAGATAATACTCCATAACTTCTAGCTATAAAAACCAGTGGAGGCCCTGGCTGGTGTGGCTCAGTGGGTTGAGTGCCAACCTGTGAACCAAAAAGTCATTGGTTCAACTCCCAGTTAGAACGCATGCCAGGGTTGTAGGCCAGGTCCCCAGTAAGAAGCATTGTTACAGGGTGCAGCCAAGAGAGGGGCCCCAAATAGGGATTTGAAATGGCATCCAGAACTCAGGGTGTCCAGGAAATATTAGGATGTCCTCACCTGCCCGCCCCCCGCCCCCCACAGGTGTGGGTTGGGGGAACAGATAAATGGAGCAGGGCCATTGAGAGCTGTTTTGCATAGCAACAGCTTTGCAGCTAACCTCTGGTGTGGTCATTTAACATATCTATAACCTTTAACTGGTTACATAGATATGTTAGATAGCTGTGGCCATGCTCTGAGTCAGGGGAATGGAAGTAACTTTCCCACCAAGGTGTAACTGGGGGCAGGTCCCCCGAGTTGCAGTGCCTGTGTGAGAGCTTGGAGATGACTGGCTCCATGACATGGGGCCACACCTGCCCAAACTCACAATGGCCCCAGTAAAGCTGGAAGGATATGGGAGTGCTGGCAAGTGTAGCTGATTGTGGGAGGAGTCGGAAATGGGGCTGCAGAGGAAGATTGGCGCGAGGATTTAAACTGAGGTGCAGCAGCCATACAGGGAGAACTAGGATTTGCCAGAGTGGGGACTCCCGCAGCCATTGTGCAGAGAGGACCATGTGGCTGTGGCAGTGAGGGAGAACCACACGGTTTGGGCAGAGCGGCGACTCCCACAGCCCTATGAGAGAGAATCACCGTGCGGCTTTAGCAGAGAACTGCCACTTGGCTTTGGCAGAGTGGCAAACCCCCTCCTCGCAGCCATTGCAGAGGGAGAACATGCAGATTTGCCAGTGTGGGGACTCCCGTGGCCATTGTGCAGAGAGAAACACGTGGCTGTGGCACTGCAGAGAACCATGTGGCTGTGGCAATAGAAAGGAGAGCCAGGCAGCTTTGCCAGAGTGGCGACCTCTCAGCTTTAGAAGAGGGAAACACCACCCAACTTTAGCAGAGATCCTAGAGGCACAGCTGATGGTGCTGGGAACCGAGGGAGGCCTACCAGCCGAGACAGATTGCGGGGAAGACCCAGGGGCTGCCTGAGCCACGGACTTCTGTTTCTTTTCCTGAGATACGGTACCCCAGACTGGGCAAAGGGGGGAAGGAAGGACTGTGTGTTTGTGGGTGTTTTAAGGGACTTTGGGATTTTGATGAAGACATTAGGTCATTTAATGCTGTACTTTAAGTCTGTACAGCATTAAATAAACATTTCCTTTTCACAAATCTCTGGCATTGAGAGATGTCTTTCCTATAAGGCAGAGGACATAACGAACCTGGGGGGTTCCTTTTGGTAATAGTATACTGCCCTTGGCCCCCCCTTGGCCCCTTGTGTTCTGTAACAGCATGAAAGAGGCAACCTATCAATGTATCTATTGCACATCAATGTTCCTCTCCCTCTCTCCCTCCCTTCCTCTCTCTAAAAAGAAATAAAATCTTTAAAAGGTGAAAAAAAAAAACAGTGCGGGTTGTGGCAGCAGAAGAAACTGCAGGATTCTCAGGAGACTCCTCTTAAAGGGCCCACAAAAGTCTTAAGACTTACTCAGACTCATCCCCTCTGGGATTCAGCACGAGGGCAACAGCTGGAATGGTCCAACTGGCATACAGAGAGAATGTGAAGTGACTGGCAACAGGACAAGTACCAGGGAACACTTCCTCCCTGAAAAATGTCCAGAGGCCAGGCAGCAGCATTGTCCTCTCTCCAAGCCCTCCCCCCACACAGAGCCACAAAGTAATGAACTGATGAAACGGGTTGCCCCTTCCTGGTGATTACCTAAGGCTCTGCCCCACACAATTTTACAGGTGCCTTTTCTAAGACAGGGAGTTAAAGCAGCTCTACCTAATACAAAGAAACAAACACAGGGAGGCTGTTGAATTGAAGAGACAAAGAAATATGGCCCAGATGAAAGAAAAGAACAAAACTCCAGAAAAAAAATTAAACAAAATGGAGATAAGCAACCTATCATATCAATGCAGAGTTCAAAACACTGGTTATCAAGATGCTCAAAGAATGCATTGATACTGTTACAGCATAAAAAAGACCCAGGCAGAATTAAAGGTTACATTAAGTGAAATAAAGAAAAATCTATAGGGAACCAACAGTGGAGAGGATGAAGCCAAGAATCAAGTCAATAATTAAAAAATAAGGAAGAAAAAAGCATTCAATCAGAATAGAAAGAAGAAAAAAGAATTAAAAAAGATGAGGATGGGCTAAGGAGCTTCTGGGACATCTCCAAACATACCAACATCTGAGTCATAGAGGTGCCAGAAGGAAAAGAGGAAAAGCAAGTAATTTGAAACTTATTTGAAAAAATAATGAAAGAAAACTTCCTTAATTTGGTGAAGGAAACAAACACACAAGTCCAGGACAAGACAAGATTGCACCCAAAGACAACACCAAGACACATCATAATAAAAATGCCAAAGGTTATAGGTAAAGAGAGAATCTTAAAAGGAGCAAGAGAAAAACAGTTACCTACAAAGGAGTTCCCATAAGACTATCAGCTGATTTCTCAAAAGAGACCTTGAAGGCAAGAAGGGACTGGCAAATGTATTCAAAGTGATGAAAAAAAAGGACCTACAACCTAGATTACTGTACAGCAAAGCTATCATTTAGAATTGAAGGGCAGATAAAGTGCTTCCCAAAGGGAAAGCTAAAGAAGTTCATCATCACCAAGGCCTTATTTTATGAAATGTTAAAGGGAACTATATAAGAAAAGAAGATCAAAACTATGAACATTAAAATGGCAACAAATTCACAAAAATCAACAATGGAATCTAAAAACAAACTAAGCAAACAAGCAGAACAAGAACAGAATCATAGATATGGAAATTATTTGGAGGGTTATCAGCTGGGAGAGGAAAGGGGGAGAACGGGGGGGGGAAGTATAGGGATTAAGAAGTACGAATAGGTAGGTACAAAATGTACAGGCAGATGTTAAGAGCAGTATAAGAAATGGAGAAGCCAAAGAAAGAACTTATGTGCATGACCCATGGACATGAACTAGGGAGGATTGCTGGAGGGAATGGGGATACTGGATAGAGGGAGTAAAGGTGGGAAATTAGAACAACTGTAATAGCATAATAAATAAAATATATTCTTAAAAATTTAAAACATGAATTCCTTATTATTTGGGCCCATAGAATGCTTCAATGATATATACCTCACCAAAGATGGTTCCATTAATTTACAGTGATAATGACACATTAATTCAACTAAGTCTTGGAGTATGTTCTTTGACCTATATGAACCAATGTTTTCAGCACTTCTTGACTTTTAAAAAATATTGAAATCAAATGGATGACATAAACCAATTTCTTATGCAAATCGAAAGTAGCCTTTCATTGGAATTTACTATAGAGTAACATTAAGGTTTCCCTTTATTTTATTGACATTTGGATTTAATCCAAATTTTCAAGGTAATATTTTGCATAGTAATATTTATAGCAGTAATTTATTGCTTATCACAAGTGAGGAACTACTGTGCTGTCACTTCACATACGAGGTCTTACTTTACCCTTTACACAGTCTGGTAAGGATAGCACTAATATTACTTCCCTTCCAGAGATCAGAACATTGGAGCAGAGCCCTGGCCTGATAGCTCAGTTGCTTAGAACATCGTCCCCTATACGCCAAGGTTGCAAGTTCAATCCCCAGTCAGGGCACGTACCAGAATAAACCAATGAATACATAAATAAGTGGAACAACAAATCAGTGTGTTTCTACCTCTCTATCACTATCTCTACTCTCTCCCTATCTGTCTCTTCACCCCTTCCTCTCTCTCTCTAAAAACCAATAAAATTTTTTTAAAAAAAGGAAATTGAGGCATGGAGACAGATTAAGTAACTTGTCTGATGTTACATAGCTAGTAGATGATAAAGCTAATAGTTATGTCAAAGAATTTTCAATGTAATAAAATAAATAGAAGGTAAACAGTTTCTGTGCATTTTTCTGTGAAAGATTTGTTTTGATTTCATCAAAATTTTAGAGCTTGATCATCACCAATCCTTAGGACTAAGAACAAATGGACAAGACAAACCATGTAACTTGGACTCCCTGAGGAACCCTTCAGTCTCTGACTTTGCATCATAGTGTCTGGCTTACAGCAGGTGCTCTCTGTGTATGAATATTTGTCAGATGGCACACAGGCAGGATAGGTGTCCTAAAACTGTCTCCCAGGGCTTTACTTGGTAGGTGGGGGAAGTTCAGCATGGGGAAGTGTTCCTTGGTGTTTGTACCATAGCCAGCCTTTGATCCTCAGCTTTGCAGATTCAGAACTCTGATTTTATCAGCAATTGAAGAGCATATTAATATCTGAGAGACACAGTCACATTAATGTAGGCCACTTGCCTGATGTGTAAGAGCCAAAAAGTCATTGGTTTATAATGGAAAATATCAAAGTCAGAAACACAGGAATGTTGAAGTGATGAACAATGTGCATTCTCCAAGAAGGCTGACCTTCATAGGAGAGAAGGCATAACTGGAAATTTAGTTGGTAAGTATGGAAAGTGAACAAGAGGGGTGGGTTAGAGGAATCCAGTGCTTACTGGCCTCTGCTAAGAGAGACAGACATTCCTCTCCACAAATAAGGGCAGTTCTACCAAACTGAACAGAATGGAATGGCTCTCCTCAGGACCTTTCCATGCTGACTCTTGTTTGTTGAGGAGGCTGCTAACTCTGCTACTGATGGACATTCTTTCTTTATATATGTCAATGATTTTAATCTGGTTATGTTCATGTTTTATTGGTTGGACCTCTATCTGGTGAATTTGCATATCTCTGCGAATTTCATGCATTGAATTTTTCAAAAGTCTAATTCCTCAGGGTAATTTTATTGGTGGCAGTTCTACTATAACTGCAGTGTACTAATGACTACCATTTTCTAAGGCCACTCGGTAGAGGTGTAGGCCCTTGACCTTCCAATAGAAATTCTAATTTAAAAAAATTTTTTTAAAAGGTGGATGCTCTAACCAACTGAACTACCAGCCAGGGTGCTCCTAATTTTAAAGTCATTATATAAACTATATGAAGAAAGGGATTACAGTATTCACTCGCTGAACATTTGGGCACTCCCTGTGTGCCAGACTTCTTCCATTCAAGTTACTGTTTAAGCAACTGTTCTGTTGGAGTGCAAAGATAAATGACATCTCCTGCCCTCCAGGAGCTTGCAGGTGTGTAAACACAGAGGGACAAGGCTCTCCAGGTCTTCAGGGCCAAAGACACAGCAGCCCTTTCCCACCTCCCTGAAGCCCCTTCCCTCGGACCTGTGGAACACTTGGCCCTCCATGTTTGCCTCTTGAGCCTCTGGCTATTATTTCTGTGTCTCTTTCAGAAGTTTCTGCTTCTTTCAGGTCATTCCTTAAATCAGCAATTTTAAAAAATTATTTTTTGAGTACATAATGCATGTTTATAGAAAAATATTTTAAAAGTATAAAGGCAAAGTCTGAAAAATTAGGTTTCCCTCCCATCTATGTTGGCCAGCTGCACAATTCTGCTCTCCCACTCTCAGGGATGACCACTCGTACCAGCTTACTGCAGATCCCTCAGGAAATTCTCTGGCTCAGCAAGTGTACATGCTCATGCACACACATGTGTGTGAGTGGGTGTGTCTATGTATGTATATGTATGTAAGTATATAATTTTTTACCCAAGACCAGAATACTATTGCATCTTGCTTTCTTCACTTAAAAAATGTTTTGGAGATCTTTTAACATTTATCATTTTTTTATTCATTCATTTGACAAGTCCTTATTTAGTGTCTACCATATGCCAGGTACTCTTAGGTGATGAAGATAGTGGATAAAATAGGCAAAACATCTGACTTCATAGAACTTGCATTCTAATTGAAGGGGATGGGAAAGACAGACAAAAGTCAAATAAGCAATGAAATATACATATTATGCCAGACAGTCACAAATGCTATGGAGAAAAATAAAATGGGATGCTGGGAGGGTAAAAGTTGAAGAGTGGCTGCGAGGATCTAAAGGAGGGTGGGAGGAGAGACAGACAGACAGACAGACATATTGAGGCCTCCTTCCTTACCCGTCCAGTAGCATTCTGTCAGATGAATATACCAAGAGTTCTTTAATCAGTCCCCTACCAACAGACATTTACATTGTTTCTAATGTGTTGCTGTTACAGTGACACAATTCTTGCACATGTCATTTGACACACTTAAGAGACCCTCTGTAGGTTAAATTGCTAGAGGTAAAATGGCCATTTCAAAGGGTCTGTGTGGTTTTAATTTCATTAATTGATTAATTTATGTATGTATGTATGTATGTATGTATTTACTTTTAGAGAGAGGAAGGGAGGGGGAGAGAGAGAGAATCATCGATGTGAGAGAGAAACATCGTTCATTTGCCTCCTGCACGCACCCTGAGTGGGGACGGAACCCACAACATTTCCATGAATGGGACAACACTCCAACCAACTGGGCCACACCAGCCAGGACTGTGCGGTTTAATGTTAACAGAAATTGCCAAATTACTCTCTGAAGAGTACCAATTTACAGACTTTCAGCAATGAATGAGAGGCCCACATCACCACAGTGTGTTGTCAGAATTTGTGATGTTTGTCTATCTGAGGAGTAAACCATGAAATGTTATTATAAGTCTAATTTGCATTTCACTTTTTATGCTTGGAGTGTCTCCTTACATGTTTAAAGGCCATTTTTTTCTATTTCCTTTGCCAAATTTTCTATTATATGTGTGTGGGGGGATGGTTTTGTTTTACTTCATTTCTGATTTTTGGAAATCTTTCTTAATAGAGGATTTACTTCATGGGTGTCAAACTCATTTTCACTGGGGGCCACATCAGCCTCACAGTTGCCTTCAAAAAGGGCCAAATTTAATTTTAGGACTGTATAAATGTAACTACTCCTTAACTGTTAAGGAGTTGAAATGACATTCAGCCCTTTGAAGGCAACTGCGAGGCTGATGTGGCCCCTGGTGAAAATGTTTGACACCCTTGATTTACTTAGCAAAGAATTTACATCCTCTTTGGAATGTGAGTAACAAGTATTTTTTCCAATTCATCAGTTCTCTTTTGACTGTGTTTATAATGAATGGATTTAAGAAGCAGGAAATTTTTATTTTTTTTAAGATTTTATTTATTTGTTTTTAGAGAGAGACAGGAGGACAAAAGAGAGGGAGAGAAACATCGACGTGTGAGAGAAATATTGATTGGTTGCCTTTCACATGCCCCCAACTGGGGACCTGGCCTGAAACCCAGGTGTGTGCCTGACCAGGAATGGAACCAGTGACCTTTTGGTTTGCGGGACTACATCCATTCCAACTCATTGAGCTACACCAGTGAGGGTGAAAATTTTTATTTTTATATAGTCCAATTAAACCATCTTTTTATGATTCCAGAAATTATTTTTAAAAACTCCCTGTATATTCTTCTCATACATGCTCTTAAAACATTTAAGCATTTAAATATTTTACTTATTTGGAATTCATTCTATGTAATATGTGAGACATCACTCCAGTTTTTTCCCAACTCTTACCCAGTTATTGCAACACCATTTATTGAATAATTCCTTTCTCCCTGATTTTTTAAAAAAGTATTTTATTTATTTATTTTTAGAGGGAGCAGAAGGTGGGAGAAAGAGAGAGAGAAACATCAGTCAGTTGCCTCTTGCCTGGGAATTGAACCTGCAACCTTTTGGTTTGCAGGATGACACACAACCCACTGAGCCACACCAGTCCGGACTCTCCATGAGTTTTAAATACCTCTTCCTCACAGGCCATGTGTGTGCGATTTGGTTTTTCTACCAAATCCATTGATTCGTTCTACAAATGTGTGTTATATGTGCCATGCCCTCTTCTCCATATGCATCTGTACCACATTTTAAAATGTTTAGCTTAGATGTTTTACTATCTAGGACAAAAAAAGAATGCTTCTCATTTTTCTTATTTTTAAGACTTCCTCTGACTCTTTATTTGCTCGTTTTCCATTTGAACTTTAGAGTCTGTCTAGTTCCAAAATAAATCATCTTGGTGTTTTTATTGGGATTACACTAAAGTTATAGATTAGTTCAGGGAGAATCAATCTTTGTCATGTTGAAATTTCCAATTTCCTGAACAAGAGTATGGTGTCATTTGGTATGTATATATATTTTTTGTATTTAGTAGTATTTTTGTTTTCTTCATATAAATCTTTCACATATCTATATATCTTCCTTTTTTCAGTTTTTTGTTGTACAAGGTTATATAAAAAGCCTTTAGTTTCCATATATGAATTTTGAATTCTCTTATTGTTTCTAATAGTTTTTCATTTGATTCTCTTGCATTTTCTGCCTTAAAAATATCATACCATCGGCAAATAATGATAATGTTGCTTACTTTGGCCATTTTTATTTGTTTCTGTTATTTATTTTGGCTAAATAATAGTGATGATAAGGAAGCCCCTTTATTCCTGATGTTAATGGAAATGCTACTCTACTACAAGCTTCTTGGTCATAATTAGAAGCAGAAGTCTCCATTCAGAAGTTGTTAATCATATAATTTTGGGGTGCTCACCAGAGATCAAACTTTGGAAAGTGAAGGGGTTTATGCATTGGTTCTTTCTAGTGATGGGGATTTATCATAAGGATATTTTGAAAAGTGAGGGAGACAAGGATGGCAGTGTTGTTGCTAATTACTCTCTCTCATTTTTTTCCTATCCTACCACTACACTAACATTTTTATATACAGGATGGGGCTAGAGTCGGTTTACAGTTGTTTGTATGGAAAATAATACAACAGTTAATAAATAATAACACAAGAATAAACTCCATCTTTCATGTACTCACTGTAAACCTACTTTGCCCTGCCCTGTATATGAGGTGGTCTGAATTCAATCTCTGCAAGAGCTATAGTACAGAGGCAAAATGCCCCAGAAGGAAACTTAATTGCAGTGTCTTGCTCTGAAACTGCTCATTCTTTAATGGATGTATCAGAAGAGGATAAAATTGCCAAACAAAAAGAATAGGAAGGTAGTATGAGATCCAAATAACCTAGTAGTATGCCTCTAATTAGCCAAACCTTGGCCTTAACTTAAGGACTATTCTTTTCTCACACATAAGAAAGTTTGGCCCCTGCTTGTCTAATCTACAATATCAATACTCAAGTTTTCCTGTTTAGAAAAATTGCTTTGGGATTGTGCAAAAGTTTACATCTTTACCCTCCACAATGCCATAAATATACCAGGTGTTTAAAAGAAAAAACAAAAAAACCTGTTGAATGAGTGGGTTAGGTAATTAGTGCGCCCGTGTGGTTTATGTTAGCCATGTGTTGCAATGCCTGTTGCACAAAGGAGAGGCTTTAGTTACTCTGACACATGCGCCAGCTCTGAAAAAGATGATGAGTGTAGATTGTTTTAAAATGTCATATTACTATAAAAACGTGTTTATGGATTGCTAATAATTGGATTTATACATTGACTTTATCAATCATTATAGCTAAATTTTACTCCGTCTTCTGCTATTTTACTTTTAATTTTCCCTTCAAAATGCCCCAAAGGCACTTGTAACCCTCTAAATCTGTTACTCATTAACAGCTTGTAGGTTGAGGTAAGGACATTTCCAAAGTCCCAAATTGCTGACTTTTAGAGGTTTTAGTCTTTGATTTTTTTCAAGTTGCAGTGGTAAAAGTAGAGGTGAAAAATTTATGTACTACTTTACGTGTGTTAAAGACAAAACTAGGAAAAAAGTTTTAAACTGGAAAAATTTCAATAGTCTGGAAAAGGTTTGTCCAAACAACCCCTTTGGTTTAATTCTCTAAACCCTATTTAGAAGAGCTGATTGATTCAATTGTCACAATAGAGTATCACTTTCCTCCACGGGTTAATTCTCACTTCAAGTTCCTGGCTGTCCTGCAGATGAGCAGCTTTAAAATATTTTGAGCACAGTCCACAGTAATAAATCTATTTTTACATTGTGATCTTATGCATACATGCATATATGCATAGTTTCTTAAAATAAAACTTAAGCAATCTACATGATTTACACTCTAATATTTTGTTCTTAATCTAACCTAACCTATCTCCTCTGCTTTAAAAAATTTCTAGTTGTGACTTGCTAAACTGATTTCATAAGCCTGCCATTAGAAAAACAAAGCTGTAGATCAGTGCTTCTCAAATGTTAATGCTCATATACTGCTGGTCTGTAGACTACACTGAAGAAGTAAGCCTGAAGCTATTTGCCTTTGGTTCCCGCGGCCCAATCTCTGGTTTAATCAGCTGAGGTAAAGGTCTTAGAATCTTAATATGAAACACAGAGATCTCTGCACAAGGATTTTTGGTAACTTTTTTGAGAGAGTCGTGGCCACAGTAAGCGTCGAGAGCAGCACTGTGTCTTACCTGGTACAGCTCCATTTAGACTAAGCATCTGGCTCACGAGCATTTATTTTTTTTACATTTCCCAGGTGCCAGGCCCAATTCCAGGGGAAGATAAAGTCCTTTTTGTATTTTGCATATTAGTAGGGCGAACAATTAAATCTATGCTTTCAGGTTGTCGTAAGTGTGATGGAAAGAAATGAAGTGGTCTGAAGGGAAAGAGCCTGGCAATGGGGGGCATTGCCTGCTTTAGGGTAGGTGTGTAGGAAACGCCTACCTGGGTCAGTGACATCTGACAGGACGCGAATGAAGGGAGGAAACTGCGGGAAGATCCAGAGAAAGGACAGTTCAGACAGAGGGAACAAGGACACAGGTTCTGAGGTGGGGAAATAATTGGTGGAGTTGCAGGGTTCAGCCTGAACACAGGTCTGACTGCAGGGGTGTGAAGGAGAGAGGAAAAGATCGGGCCAGAGCTGATTGTGTAGAATCTTATAGGCTGAGGTAAATTTGGCTTTTATCCTGAGGATAGTGGGAAACACTGGGGAGTTTTGAGTAGGGAGCTGACGTGAGGTCTCAGTTTTAGAGGACCACACAGGGGGACAAGTGGTGAACATACCACAGGAGGACACGGGGCCAGTATGGAGGCCGCTTAGGGCATGGCAGTCGTGGACCCTGTGGACTGCTCTTTCCACTGACAGGGTTGCCCCCGCTCATCTTGTAGAGCAGGGGATAAATTAAAATATTTTGCGCTGCTGAAGTGCTATAAGGTTGAAAATATGAAGATATCCATTTATAGGAAGAGCTTTTGTTGATAATCGACATCTAACAATGCAGGATGCCCAATTTAACGAAAGATATGTCAGTGACAAAATGAAACAGTTGCCCCTATCCTTCCAGAAATCCAGCTTTCCAGGTGAGCTTTCCAGCACCAGCCTGGCCTCCGCCCCACAGTGTCCAGATTCCAGAGCTGAACATTTCATCTGCCTGGATTAAGCAAGCACTCCACGTGCAGCAGGACAGGAAGACAGGCCTATGGTTTTGCTTTAAATAATAAAGTAAGGTATGATGGTTAAAAGCAGCATTCCCCTCACCTGTCAGAGGTGATGACTCTCTCCCTGTCAGACCTCCTGCCCAAATCTGACCTGCCAGTTGTATTCTTGACTTTATTTCCTGTATTATAAGAAATCTAAGATGACATAATGTGGTGAGGCATCATTATTTATTATTTATTAAGAAAAAAGAAACCGCTTATAATATGTACTAGACACACCATCAAATATAAGATGGGTCTCACTTTCAGCAATGTTTAAATGTGAAAAAAATGAGCTTATTAAAATATGAGTGAAATATGTACTGTTTTCACCATCCACCCAGTCAGAAGCCTGGAGGCCATGTAGGTTACCCTCTCTCAACTCCCAGAGTAAACCAGCCCCTGGAGTTTCCACCTCCAAAATCTCTTAAATTCCTGCTCTATCTCCCATTTTGGAAAATTCTGATCTATTCTAGCCTGGATGATTTCCTTTAACCACTAAGTGACTCTCTGCAATAAAAGCAGAATGATATTCCAAAATATAATCTGATGATTACACCAGTTGATTAGATTAAAATATATTTTTTTCCTTTAGTTGGCTTCAGGATAAAATCTAATCTCCTTAGCACAATGTCAGCATACTTTTGAATCTTGTCTCTATCCCGTTTTCAAGTAGGTTCAAGTGCATAGAAACAAACCAACCTACTAAAACTTTATTCTCTCCATCTGTAGTGGCTTCCTGGCTCCCTTTTCTGCCTGAAAACAGGGACTTATTTTTCATGAATCAGCTCAAATGTCACCTCCTCAGTGAACTTACTTCAATGCCCGCTGTGCCCACTCTCAAAGAAGCTAAACGCTTCTTCTCTATAGCAGTTGACTTACAGATCCCTACTTTATCATTTGTCATATTTTATAAGCATTTGTGCTTCTCAACTGTGAGCGCTTCAAGGTCAAAAACTATTCTATCCATTTTCCTGTCCTCAACACATAGCATTGGTCCTGGCACACAAAAAGGCTCTTAGCAAATGTTTGCCAAATGAATAAGTAAATAATGTGAAACTGCAAAAGAACAACCCTTAATAAATAACATGAGATCCAAAAGTTATGAAATATCCATCACTCCAACTTTGAAGAGGGAGTCAGAGCCAAAGGAAAGGCTTGGCCTCTCTTACTCTCCTCAGGCCCCAGGGCAAAGCCCACTGGGGTGGCGTGGGGCCCCAGAGCAATATGGAACCCTGATCTCGGGACCCTCTGTGCCTCCACCGTTCTCTGAACACATGTTTGTGAAGCCAAGCAACCTGGGTGACCACAGAACTTAGAGTGAATTTTGTCAGCCACGGCTGCATTCAAGCAAAGGAATCTAGGTTTCTAATCGGTTGACACATATAGCTCATCATTAGAACTTTATTTTGTGAACTATCAATCACCATTTCAAAAAATTATAGTTGGTAATTTCCAACATTAGTCAGCAATAAGGTGAGAGAGTAAATCCCTGGAAGATTTTTCTGTGTAACTTCCATTCAAGGACATATCTGAGAAATCAGAAAATAGCCAAAAATAAATTCATAGATACAAACATACATACATAAATACATACATACAGCTTAATAGTTATGTAGATAACCTGTCCTTTAAATACTTCTAGGGCCCAGATTAAAAAGAATTTTCGTCCATTTTACATCTTTCTAACATAAACGCCTCATAGAGGGCCAGGTGCCAGTACCTTGTGGGGACTTAATACAGGTTGACTGAAAAATGTTGAAAGGAGAAACTTACTTTGAAAAAATTTTCCAACTTTACTTTTGCCTTGGGCTTGTTTCTTTCAAGCTTAAATAAATAACAGGAAAAAAACGTACTCATTAGTCTCTAAATCACAAACATCATGACCGGTATCCCTATTGCCCTATGTTATTACAACATAAATGCACAAAAAATGTACAGAGCAGTGTTCAAAAGGTGGCTATCAGTAGCCTGTAGGCCTGCATTACAAGGAAGGTGGGGCCCACATTCCTTATTCTTATATGGCATTCTAGTTGTATGACCTACAGAGTTGTGAAAGGATTGAACAATAACAGAGAAAATAATGGTTTTCAAGAAGTCAGGGAAGGAAAAACAGTTATACTGAGAATGACAAGTTTTTTTTAAAAACCTATGTTCATATGAAATTATCACTTTATAAATGGTTGAATATCATCAACTTCATATGGTCCAACCTAATAGCAAAAAGAAAGAAAATTATTTCTAAAAGTGAAAAGATACAATCATTACTTGTTAATAATTTGAAGGACCCCACAAAAATGAAGGCACCCTTCAGTATCAGAATCAGCCAAGGGTGTAGCATATTAGTTAAGATACGAATTTCAAGGTCAGACTTCCTTTAATTGAATCCCTTGTTTATACAACTTACTGTGTAATCTTGGTCAAGTCACTTAACTTCTTCTGCCTTGGGTTCTTTACCTATAAAAGGGACAGATAAGTACCTTTTGGTCTTTCAGATCAAAAGGATCTAGGTTTTCTTTGGGGAATTTATTTACTTTTTCTAAGCATCATCTTTTTCATTGGTAAAATGGGTAAAAGATTATACCTAATTCACGTGACTTTTGGTCAAGATGGAGGTGTAGGTACACATGCTTTGCCTTCTTGCACGACCACAGAGAGAATTACAACTATTTCTCAAAACAAATAACAACCAGAACCATCAGAAAATCAACCTGTATGGAAGTCTGACAACCAAGGTTTTAAAGAAGTAGCATTCATCCAGACTAGTAGGAGGAGCAGAGCTGTGAAGATGGGTGGAGAGGTGGGAATATATGATGTGGTGTGGGAGGGGGCGGGGATGGCAGCAGCTGTGGTGGCAGATCGGGCTGTCCCACACTCACATGTGGTGGCTAAAAATCAGGAGGGACACCTTGGGAGCGAGCTATCCCAGTCCTACTCCAGACTGCACAGCCCAGGGTTCCAGCACTGGGAAGATAAATCCCCATAACTTCTGGCTATAAAAAGAAGAGGGGCGTGGGGCAGCAGAAGAAACTGCCAGATTTTCAGGAGAGTTCATTTAAAGGGCCTGCATGGATTTAAATTGCACTCAAACCTACCCACTCTGGGATTCACCACCAGGGCAACAGCTGGATGGACACCAGTCACATAGGGGAAGTGGGGCAAGTGACTGGAAGCGTGGTGAGTGCCAGGCAAACCTCCAGCAACCAGGCAGCAATCTTGTCCCCTCTCTGAGCTCTCCTGGCACACAGAGCCAAAAACGGGTTGCCCCACCCTGAAAATTACCTAAGGCTCCACCCCACACAATTTACAGGTGTCTTTTCTAAGACAGGGAGTCAAAGCAGCCCTATCTAATACACAGAAACAAACACAGAGAGGCTGCAGAATTGAAGAGACAAAGAAATATGGCCCAATTGAAAGAACAGAAGAAAATCCTAGAAAAAGGACTAAATGAAATGGAGATAACCAACCTATCAGATGCGGAGTTCAAAGCACTGGTAATCAAGATGCTCAAAGAACTCATCAAGTACAGCAAAAACATGAAGGAAGAAATAAAGTTTACAGTAACTGAAATAAAGAGAAATCTACAGGAAGCCAATAGTGGAGAGGATGAAGTTGAGAATCAAATCAGTGATTTGAAACACAAGGAAGGAAAAAGCATTCAGCAAGAAGAAAAAAAATTCAAAAAAATGAGGAAAGGCTTAGGAACCTCTGGGACAACTTTAAACAATTCAACATCTGAATCATAGGGGTGCCAGAAGGAAGAAAGGAAGAGCAAGAAACTGAAAAATTATTTGAAAAAATAATTGAAAAAAATAAAAGAAAACTTCTTTAATTTGGCAAAGGAAATAGACATACAAGTCCAAGAAGCAGAGTCCCCAACAAGTTGGACCCAGGAGGACCATACCAAGTTACATCATAATTAAAATGCCAAAGTTTAAAGGTAAAGACAGAATCATAAAAACAGTTACCTACAAAGGAGTTCCCATAAGAATATCAGCTGATTTCTCAAAAGAAACTTTGCAGGCAAGAAGGGGCTGGAAAGAAGTATTCAGAGTGATGAAAAGCAAGGACCTACATCCAAGATTGCTCTGTCCAGCAAAGCTATCATTTAGAATGGAAGGGCAGATAAAGTGCTTCCCAGACAAGGAAAGCTAAAGGAGTTCATCATCACCAAGCCATAACTACATGAAATGTTAAAGGGACTTATTTAAGAAAAGGAAGATCAAAACTATGAACATTAGAAGTGCAATATATTCACAACTATCAACAACTGAATCTAAAAAAAAACAAACTAGGCAAACGAGTGGAACAGGAACAGAATCATAGACATGGAGATCATTTGGAGGTTTATCAGCTGGGAGAGGGAAGGGGGAGAATGGGGGAAAAGGCACAGGGATTAAGAAGCATAAATTGTAGGTACAAAATAGACAGGGGGATGTCAAGAATAGGAATGGAGAAGCCAAAGAACTTATATGCAGGACCCATGGACATGGACTAAGGGGCGGGGAGTTGCTGGAGGGAAGGGAGGTACCAGGTGGAGGTGTGCAAAGGAGGAAAAATTGGGACAATTGTAATAGCATAATCAATAAAAAATATTTTTAAAAGATGATAATTCATATGGTTGTGAAAAGTAAATAAAATCATTTACATAAAATCCTCAACAAAAAAAGTACTTAATAAGCTGTAGTTATTACTATTAATAAAAATTAACAACATTGATTGGCAGGTTACACAATATACCTTCTTACAGTTTCCTAAAATTAACCAATTCAGTGAAGACATTAAAACATTTGCTTCAAAACTTATCCTTGAAAATTCTGTAATAGTCAGTGCCTAGTTAATGTTTTAACAAATGAACTTTGAATTAAAAAATCTCTATATATACACATTTATATAATTTAAATGTATGAATATAATTTCAAAGTGAATACTATGTAAAAACATTAAAATATTACTTAATGTAGCATAAAATCATAGTTATAAAGTCTACATAACAAAAATATTTAAAAAAAGAAAAAAACTGTTTGGTCTTGGTAAACAAAGGCATGTTTTGTTGATCTCTACGATGAAGGAAAAGTAACAAAACGCTGACGGAAGCCCGGTACAGAAGGCTCCGTCCATCTGCAGAGACAGCTCGCAATCCATTGCCCTTTCTTAAATCTCCATAGAGCTCTGACACAGTGGTGTTGTGCTTCATGGCCTTCAACTCAAAGGACATGTTCTTCCAACCAGAATGTTCTTATAAGTGACATCATTTAAAAGGTAAGGAAGAAAGAATATTTATTGAAATAGACTCAGAAAATTTGGGAGACAAGCAGAATATGAACAAGAAAAGATCAGCTCAGACTGAGTCTTTTTTTTAAATTGTTGTTAAAGTACCCTTGTCTCCATTTCCACCCCACCATGCCCCCCGTCCCCCCATCCCCACTGCCCACCCTCAAACCCACTGCCTTTGGCTTTGTCCATGTGTCCTTCATACATGTTCCTTGATCTTCAAATAATTATGAGAGGTGTTTATTTAGAAATATACTCCTAGGGATCCATATGTTCAAAGAAAAAAAGAATGAATTTGAAGATGATATCACTGCAGTGCATTTGATTAATGAAAAGGACAACTTTAATGGTTATAGGAAAAGTGCTTTTATATAACTTGAAAAGGTAGAATTAATACACAACCTCCTAATACCTCATTGACCAGGAATGTACTTTGCCCTGAGGCTCAAGAGATTTAAAGCCACATAAAATATTTCATTGTCTTGTGATTCATAATGCTGGCACATCTTACATCACATTCACTTAAAGAACAGGGCTTATTTCCCTACATCATCTTCTCACAGAGAAACTGGGGAACACAAAGGTAAGCGACATTGCCAGAAGCAAAATCTTCACCTCTATATGAAATATTTATGTCCATTTCTTGTTCAGAATCTCCACACCACACTTGAAAGTGTCTGCTTTCTACTGTGTGCTCATATATTTTTTATATTTGTCATCCTGCAACAGTTTAGTTTTGGTCTCAGCTAGGCAGATGAAGTCTGGAGGTCTTTCCTACATGCCTTTGTTTTGACTTTGAAAGGAACGAGTCTGTCTGGCAGAGTAGTTAAAGTTTAGTATTTGGTTTCACATAGATCTAGTTCAAACGCAAGACCTGTCTTATTTCCTTCAAATGTCTAAGTCTCACTTCCCTCAGCTGTGGGATTGAGAGTTGTAATAATGCTTACTGCATTTGGTTGTTGAGCACTAATTGCATGTAAGACAACCAACAGTGTCTGGCACATGGTAAAAGCTAAAGGTACTATAATTATTTTTGAGCTTTTTATTAGATAATGTTTGAAGAATTATAGGACTTATATGATGGCATTTACTTATTAGGATGGGAACTCAAGTCTTTCTTGCTTCATGAAGTGTCCTTAAGCTGTAACAATCTCTTCGGCATTTGACACTAATTGCACACTTTAAGGTGTCTTTCTATGGCAGGGTAGCGATTATTGCCTCAAAGTGTGAGATGAAAAGATCATAAATGAGACTTCTATAACACTTCTGGGAAGAGGCAGTAAATATACTTTTTCCTACTTCTCCCACTACATATAACTTAAAACTGTGCCCATTATCCATAAAACAAACATAAATAGACTCTGAAAGGTGGAGAGAAGGCAGACCATCTGGGGACCTGGGGATCCAAGGAATCCCATGTTTTTATTATATATTTACTTATTTATTTGCTTCATACATCCTGGAATGGGTGCCAGAGAAGCCTTCAACCTATAAACACCAACAGGCACACACAAAAACAAACATCCCTGCTTTCTCTAACCAAAGGACCAAGAAAGGGCAGCCTGGCAGGATAGAAAACTTTGAGACAATAACCACTCTACTCCAGCCAAACATCATAGACAACAACTTGTCCCACCTCTACCCACACCAGGAGAGGCCAAATGGGGAGCCTTGAGTTCAATCCTCTCCAGGCTGAAATGAAACATGGCAACTGCCCCGCAGTGTGGGGTCAGAAAACACCAGGGAGGGGAGCTGGAATTTCTCACCCACCTCCCCACTACCCCCACCATTAGGTAGTGATGAGCTGTCACCCCCATACTCTGCAATGACTGAGAAACCATCTGAGGACCCCAGGCCTCCCCTCCCATCTGGCAGTCATACAGATTACTTTCTACTCCCTTTGTGGCGGTGTTGGGCCAGCCTTGCAGAAGGACAGGACTTCCACCACCGCCCAGTGATAATGGTTACAAGGCCATTCTCCCCACCACCCTGGTGTGAACAGAAGTCACACGGAGAGCAGTACTGAGGCATCCTACCTATCCCAGCCGAGGCAATAGCAGTCGACATCTAGAGGAGAGCTAGAACCCCTAGCCCCGCCAAGCTGTACCAAGGAGCCCCCACAGGAGCTGCCAACAGAGGCTGAGCACTGGACTTGGACTTTGACAGGAAATACAAGGCTGCTCTCCCATTCACCTCTTCCCCCGTGAGCGCGGCATCAGAGGAAGCAAGCTAAAACAGAAGGTTTAAATAAGATTGAATGTCATAACATACCTAAAGTGTCCCCATTTCAAATGAAATTCAGACATCATACCAAAAACAGGAAAATCTCAAACTGGATGAAAACAAAGTAGGTACCACCTACTAGAAGAACTAGCACTAATTACACATCAGCTTTTATCTCTTACAGAAAATAGGAGTACTTCCTAATTCATTTTATGAAACTACTACTATTATACTGATGCCAAACAGACAAAGGCAGTGCAAAAAAAGAAAACCACAAACCAGTACCCTTCATGAATATAGGTGCAAAGATCCTTGACAAAATATTACCAAATACAATACAGACATCCATATGCACACATACATACTCATACAACATACATACATACATACATACATTGCTGGTGAGAATGTAAGATAGTATACCTGTTCTGGAAAATAGTTTAGCAGTGTCTTTAAAAACTAAACATGCCACTACATAGCACTCCTGGGCATTTATCCTGGAGAAATGAAAACATGTTCACATAAAAAACATGTATACAAATGCTATAGCAGCTTTACTTATAAGAGCCAAAAAGTGAAAATAAACCTGATAGTCTTCACTGGGTGAATGGTTAAAAATCTGTGGTACATCCATGTCATGGAATACTCTTCAGCAATAAAATGGAATGGATGTTTGATGCATGGAACACTCTGATAAATCTACAGAGAATTATGATGAGTGAGAATGCAAATCCCAAATGCTTACATACTGTATGATTCCATTTATATCATATTCTTGAAGTGATAAAATCAAAGAACTGAGAACAAGTAAGTAGTTCCCAGCAGGAGATTGCTAGAGAGGAGAAGGGGCGGGAGGGAAGCATGTGCAGCTGTGAAAGCACAACACGGGGATGCCTGTGGCGGTGAAATTGTTCTGTATTGTCTTAATGTCGATATTCTGGTTGTGATGTGGTACTACAATTTTGCAAATGTTACCATTGGGGGAACCTGTATATGTGGTACATGGGATTTTTCTCTGTTGTTTTATGCAACTGCATGTGAATCTACAGTTTTCTCAAAATAAAAAGTTTAAATACCTGCCCACGCCAAAATACCAAAAGTTCTGGATTCTGATCCTATGTTCGGGTAATTTTTAGAGAGACAGTAAATTACACAGCTTCAGTTTACTCATTTATAAAATGGAGGAAATAATATGTGTACTATATCCTGGAATTGGGCAAATGAAGAGAAAATGTTTAAGAATTTGCACATAGCTACACACTTGGAACCAGACTTCTGGAACAGAAGGGACTGTAGTAATATTCATGGGTCTCTGAATTACTGTTTTCTGGACGACGGAGACCATGGGTTGGACGTTGTGGTGAGTGATGGGAAGTAGAGCAGAAAGTGTGCCCCATATATCTTTCTCCTTCTAACATTCCACCCCAACCCCTCAACCCCTCAGCCTTACTTTTGTTTGTTTTCCAAGCGAGAATTCTGACGGATTTTGTAGGAGAAGAGGTGGGGTGAGCTTTGGTTTTTGCTTGTTTGTTCGTTCGTTTGTTTTTCTGTTTCACTGACTAGGAGTCTGGTAACCAGACAGGTTTAGTGACTTACTCAAGAGTCGAAGATTGTTGGAGTGAAGCTGAGAACAGAACCAAGATTATTGACCTTAAGTCCAGTGTGGTTTTTTTTAAAAATTTTTTCACTAATTCAGTCATGGTGCCTTGTATTTTGATTAAATTCTCAATATTTTTGTCAACAATGCAAATAGCTTCTTAAACAGCTAGTAATTTCTAAAGTAATAACATTTATTGTTGTATAGAGCCATAACTTTATATAATCTTCCTTAAACAGATCAGTTGAATTTGTCTACATGTTGGTAGTGGTGGTCTGTGATCCTGTTTATAGCTGGATGGAATTCTAGGCGTGTCTTATACATCATTTATAATACATATTTGGAAAAAGCCTGTTAGTGCCACCTAGTGGTTCAAGTGAGGGATATTACAGCAGTAATTCGAAAGATTTTAGATTCCCCCATTTGTTAAGACTGTTTCAATTAATGTACTAAAAGTCATTGCAAACTCCCTCAGCCACTTTATTTCTATAATGTTTTAGGTGAAAATGCTTGTCAAAATGCAAAGGAAAATGCTCATTCTTAGTTTATAAAGTTTATCTGTGCTAATTAAAAACTTTGTTCTTTGATACAGCAAATTACTTAGATGAATTATTTTCAAGCCCAAATTATTTGATAGCTGTAACTAATTTTAAATCAGAATAGTGAATCCTTACTTATTCCAGATCCTTGGATTCCTCTAAAACTAATAGGCATGTTACTCTAGGTACTTAAAAGTCCTAACACATTCTTTTTTTAAAAAAAAATCTGTAATCTAGACTTTTTATTAAGTACTACTCTGTGTAAAAAAAAATCTCATGATCATGTTAAAACTCATATCATAGCACTGCAATTAGAATTAAGTGTACAACTTAACCATATGAGGGTTTTATTAGGATTTATTCAATTCAGTTAAAAATGTTATACATATAATAGAAAAATGAAGAAAAATGATTGAATCTAAATCTTCAGGTCATCTGTATTTGAAATACAATAAACTTCTACAATTTATGTAAAAAGGGGGAGTTTTAACTCTTTGAAGTTTTCTAACAAACATACATTTCTTTCAATGGAAACCTATGCTCAACAGATATAATCCTTCTCCTAACATCAAAACAATTACCTGAACAGTCAAATGCATCTCAGCAACTATTGAATCCTTACGATGCTTAATGACTTCCACATATTCTTACCATCTAACGATTTTCTTTATTCAAGAGGATCATGAAAGGACTGAATCATAAAATAATTTGTTTGCTCAAGATGTTACTAACTTTAGAAGTTGATGATCTTCTTGGATGGTCCACTTATCAAAGCTATTTTCAGAACAATTATGACAATGATGAGTAGATACTTAAGAACAAAAAAAATATTTGGTAGACAAAGGTAAGGGAAGCTATTAACAAGTCTGTGGAGCGAACTTGAATAGATCCAAGAACATAGGTTATAAGAACAGTCATAGAGAGAAATGGGACCAGTGACAAGAAAAGAAGAGAAACAGGTTTTTTGAACAGAAGTGAGATACCACCCTGGCAAAAGCAAAAAAAGATCTGACATAATGCTTGAGAGAGCTAAAAAGTTTAACAGGAGAAATTTGGAAAACTGATTGCAGTGCCTATTTAAACAAGTTTCAACCTGTGCAAATTATGCTTTCTGTTGTTACAAACTTGTTTTAATAATTGAATATTTTTAACCATTGACTACAAGTATATTTTCACCCTGCCAATTCAAAAAAATTATTAAGAAAATGTAAAGCAGCCCTAGCCAAGTAGCTCAGTCGGTTAGAGCATTGTCCTGATACACCAAAGTTTCAGGTTCAATCCCCAAGCAGAGCACATATAAGAATCAACCACTGAAAGCATAAATAAACAGAACAACAAAGTAATGTTTCTCTCTTTGTCCCTCTCTCACTCTCTTCCTCTCAGAAGTCATTAAAAAAAAAAGAAAGAAAGAAAATGTGAAGCAATTGTAGCCCATTTACAAATGCTAGGATCAGAGATGAAGTTTCTGGGTAGTACTCACTAGTTATGTCAGGCAAAATTAAGTTCTTTATGTAAGTTACCGACAAATTGAAGTTATTTCCTGCTTTAAAAAAAATCTGAACACTCTTGGAATAGCCTTAGACTTTCCAGTTAAACAGTTCAGATGCATGTTGAAGACAGGTAGGAACAAAATAGGTTTTGAAGGAAAAGTACTGGAACCTTTCATGTTGATTTCCTGAAATTACATGAAATAGAAGGGGCGTTGGGTCAGATACTGTTTAGATCATGGCTTCATTGCTTATGTATGTATGACCTGAGCTCATGACTTCAGTTTTCTCCACTGGAAACTGGGAATTATTCTGCCTCTTTAGTTCATTGTGATGATTAAATCATGTAAATATATTGTGTGTAAGGTGCTTATGAATGCTTGGCATGCAGTTGGTGATCAAGAAATATTCATTTCTTTTTTCCTTTGAGATTAAACATACCAGGCAATATTAGTAAAGCAATCAACAAAGCATTCAAAGTTGTTTCCCATGATCTTTTGGTTTCACTGGCAAAGAAGTCATCAGCTGTTTTTAATGTTTCACATAAAATTCTTAATGCCCTAAGAATCTATTATTACTCCTAGTTATATCAAGTAGATGTTTGTCTCTAAGGATCTATATTTTTAAAATATAATACCTATAAAATAGTGAACCTCGCTTGTTCTATTTTCATTTGATGTCACAAATTTCTTGGTTTAGAGCTGACATGGAACTTTTAAAGAATAAGGGAGGACAGAATCCAAGATGGTGGAGGAATAAGTGGAAGACACACTAACCTCCTCCCAGGATTAATATGGAATTACAACTAAATTGTAGAGAAATCATCCAGAATACCCAACTGAACTCTAGCTGGAGAGAAGCCTTATAACCAAGGACAGACAGAAGAAACCACTTCACCACAGTGTGACTGGTAAGGAGCGTGAAGGAGACATGAAAGGGCTGGCTGGGCTCCCACGGGTGGCCGCTGAAGTGCCAGAGGGGTGGTTCAGCAGCCAGGGGTTCCCCCTGAGAAGTGTGGGGTCTAAACCCCAAGCTGGGTTCCCCAGCCTACAGCACCAGAACTGGAAAGGAACCCAGATAACATCCAGCTGTGAAAAGCAGCAGGGTTTCTATCTCCCAGGGAGAGACTGCTGGAGACACAGAGAGCCTCTTAAAGGGCCAAAGTACAAAATTTTGTTTGCAGCCACTTACTCTGGGCTCCAGCAAAGGGAGGGCAGAGTGGATGGGAGACACCTGGGGAGAGAACTGAAGGAACAGCTGCTAGGACTCTGTGCTGAGTCATTCTCCACAGTGTAGGAGCCATCCCTCTCGGGCAGAACACTCCTCTCTGAATGGCATCAGCCTGGGGGAAGCAATGCCCCTGCCCACAGGAATTACTCTGCCCCACCCTGTGGTGCTTAAGCTAGTTGCTGATCACCCATTCATTAGATTAGCAGGAGAGCGGCAGTTTGGCAGCTGATTAGTTTAACAGCTAAAGTAGAAAACACAAAGAAGCCCAAATGGTAGGACAAAGAAATAGGCCCCAGATGAAAGAACAAGTGAATTCTCCTGAAAAACTAGATGAAATGGAGGCAAGCAATTTATCAGACAGAGAGTTTAGAGTGAAGGTGGCAAACACAAGGTCCATGGGCCGAATCTAGCCTTCCACCTGTTTTTATCCAGCCCCACACCTTGTTTCTACCTGGTGGCAGTGCCGAGCTCCTTGCCCCTAGTTAAGCAGTAGTTACATTTATCCAGTCCTAAAATTACATTCGGCCCTTTGAAGGCAACCATGAGGCTGCTGTGGACCCTGGTGAAAATGAGTTTGACACCCCTGGTTTAAAGTAATGATTATAAGGATACTCAACAGCATGAAAAGAGACATAGAACCCATAAGAAAGGACCACTCAGAAATAAATAATGCAAAGTCTGAAATAAAAAACATACTGGAGGAAATAAGCAGTAGGGGAGATGAAGCAGAGGGTCAAATCAGTATTTTGGGAGACAAGGTAGAAAAAAATAGCCAGGGGCAAAAATAGTACAGGCAATAAGTAGTATAAATGGTAGGTAGAAAATAGAGGGAGGTTAAGAATAGTATAAGAAATGTAGAGGCCAAAGAACTTATATGTACAACCCATGGACATGAACTAAAGAGAGGGAATGCAGGTAGGAGGGGGTGTGCAGGGCGGAGGGGAGTAAAGGGGGGGGGAATGGGATAACTGTAATAGCATAATCAATAAAATATATTCTAAAAAAGAAATACAAAAGAGTGTAAGAAAATATTATGAACAATTATATGCTAACAAACTGGACAACCTGGATGAAATCGATAACTTTGTAGAAACATACAATCTTCCAAAAACAAATCAGAAAGAATCAGAGAATCTGAATAGACAGATTACACCTAATGAAATTGAATCAGTAATATAAAAAAAAAAAAAACTCCCAACAAACAAAAGCCCTGGACCGGATGGCTTCACAGGTGAATTTTACTAAACATTCCAAGAAGGACTAACACCTCTCCTACTCAAACTATTTCATAAAATTCAAGAGGAGGGAAGGCTCCCAAACTCATTCTACAAGGCCAGCATTATCCTAATTCCAAAACCAGATAGGACACTGTAAAGAGAGAAAATTATAGGCCAATATCTCTGATGTGCATAGACACTAAAATCCTCAACAACATATTAGCAAACTGAATACAGCAATGCATCAAAAAGATCATACGTCACAATTACGTAGGATTTATTCCAGAATGCAGGGTTGGTACAATATTCATAAATAAATGTGATTCACTACATAAACAAAATAAAGGATAAAAACCAAATGATCTTATCAATAGATGCAGAGAAAGCTTTTGATAAAATCCAGCACCCATTTATGATAAAAACTCTCAGCAAAGTGGGATTAGAGGGAACATAGCTAAACATAATACAGACCATATATGACAAACCCACTGCAGCATCATACTCAATGGGCAAAAACTGTGTTTCCCTAAGATTGGGAACAAGACAGGGATGTCCACTTTCACCTCTCTTATTCAACATAGTACTGTAATTCCTAGCCACAGCAATCAGACAAGAAGAAGGAATAAAAGGCATCCAAACTGCAAAGGAAGAAGTAAAATTGTCTTCATTTACAGATGACATGATACAGTATATAGAGAATGCCAAAGACTCTACCAAGAAACTACTAGAACTGATAAATGAATTCATCAAAGTAGCAGGATACAAAATTAATATTCAGAAATCAGTTGCATTTTATATGCCAATAATGAACTAACAGAAAGGGAAATTAAGAAAACAATCCCATTCACAATTATTTCATAAAGAATAAACTACCTAGGAATAAACCTAACCAAGGATATAAAAGACCTGTACTCAGGGACTTCCGGCCAAGATGGAGGCATAGGTAGACACACTGTGCCTCCTCACACAACCAAAATAAGGACAGCAACAATTTAGAAACAAGATAACAACCAGAACTGACAGAAAATTGAACTGTATGGAAGTCAGACAACCAGGGAGTTAAAATAGACACATTCATCCAGACCAGTAGGAGGGGCAGAGTTAGGACTGCAGCTGGGTGGAGAGGGGTGGAGGCACAGAAAGCGGTGGCACTTGGCAAGCAAGACTGCAGCGGGCAGACCCTGGGCACGCAGGCAGTGGTTGGCAGACCCTGGGCCCGGAGTGGCAACTGGCAGACCCAGCAAGGCGGCGATTGTGAAGCGAGGCACTGCATGAAACACAAGGTCCCAGCGCTGGGAAATAGAGTCTCGGGGCACTGATTGAAAACACCTGTGGGGGTTGAGGTGCCGGGAGAGACTCCCAGCCTCACAGGAGAGTTCGTTGGAGAAACCCATGAGGTCCTAGAACGTGCATAAGCCCACCCACATGGGAATTAGCACCAGAAAGGCCCAGTTTGCTTGGGGGAAGTGGCGAAGGAGACTGGGATCCGACAGAGAGCGGAGTGGGTGCCTTTGTTCCCTCTCAGACCCCACCCCTACAAACAGCGTCACAACCCAGCTACTGTGTTGACCCGCCCTGGTGAACACCTAAGGCTCCGCCCCTCATACATAACAGGCATGAGAAGACCAAAAGAAAAAAAAACTGGCCCAAATGGAAGAACAGATCAAGGCTCCACAGCAAATACAGCTGTAGTGACCAAGAGATAGCCGACCTATCACATGCACAGTTCAAAGCACTAGTGATCAGGATGCTCACAGAATTGATTGCATTTGGTTGCAAATTAGATGAAAAAATGAAGGCTATGCTAAGTGAAAGGAAGGAAAATGCACAGGGAATCAATAGTGATGGGAAGAAAACTGGGACTCAAATCAATGGAGTGGACCAGAAGGAAGAAAGAAACAACCAAACAGAAAAGAATGAAGAAAGAAGAATTCAAAAAAATGAGGAGAGGCTTAGGAACCTCCAGGACATCTTGAAACGTTCCAACATCCGAATTATAGGGGTACCAGAAGGGGAAGAGGAAGAACAAC
>CM052539.1:65873167-65932648 GCA_028533065.1 Trachops cirrhosus | reverse complement strand
ACCCACATCCCAGATTGCTCTATCCAGCAAAGCTTTCATTTAGAATGGAAGGGCAGATATCAAGTGCTTCTCAGATAAGGTCAAGTTAAAGGAGTTCATCATCACCAAGCCCTCATTTTATGAAATGTTAAAGGTACTTATCTAAGAAAAAGAAGATCAAAAACATGTACAGTAAAACGACAGCAAACTCACAATTATTAACAACTACACCTAAAACAAAAATGAACTAAGCAAACAACTAGAACAGGAACAGAACCACAGAAATGGAGAACACATGGAGGGTTAGCAACAGGGGAGTGGGAGGAGGAGAGAGGAAAGGGGGAAAAAGTACAGAGAATAGGTAGCATAGATGGTAGGTAGAAAATAGACAGGGGGAGGGCAAGAATAGTAGGGGAAATGTAGAAGCTAAAGAACTTATGACACATGGACATGAACCAAAGGGGGGGAATGTGGGTGGGAGAGGTTGTGCAGGGTGGAGGGGAATGAAAGGGGGAAAATGGGACAACTGTAATAGCATGATCAATAAAATATATTTAAAAAACAAAAAAAAAGACGTACTCAGAAAATTATAAGACACTGAAGAAAGAAATAGAAGAAGGTACAAATAAATGGGAGCACATACCATGTCCATGCATAGGATAGAATTAACATCATTAAAATGTCCATACTAAAAGTAATATACAGATTCAGCACAATTTCTATCAAGATTCCAATGATGTATTTCAAAGAACTAAAACAAATATTTCAAAAATTTATATGGAACCACAAAAAGCTCTGCATAGCAACAGCAATCCTAATAAAGAAGAACAGAGTTAGAGTAATCACACTACCTAATATCAAACTATACTACAAGGCCATAGTAATCAAAAGAGCCTCATACTGGCATAAAAACAGACATGTAGATCAATGGAACAGAAGAGAGAGCCTAGAAGTAAACCCACACCTTAATAGTCAATTAATATTTGACAGAGGAAGCAAGCACATATGATGGGCTAACAATAGTTTATTCAAAATATGGTGTTGGGAAAACTGGACAGATACATGTAGAAAAATGAAACTAGACTACCTTCTTACACCACACACAAGAATAAATTCAAAATGGATCAAATATATTTCTAAACTTCTTAAAATTCAGCTTGCCACATGTATGGCTTAGTTTCAAAAATTAATCCAGTTGAACACCTGTTAATCTATTGTTATTCTGTGTGGAAAAGAATATTTTAAAAAACTGCTGACTTAAATGTTAGGCCTTAAACCATAAAAACCCTAGAAGAAAACATAGGCCGCAAAATCTCAGACATTACCTGTAGAAATTTTTTATTGGCAGTATTATATCTCCCCAGGCAAGGGAAACAAAAGAAAAAATAAACAACTGGGACTACATCAAACTAAAAAGTTTTTGCACAGCAAAGGAAACCATCAACAAAATAAAAAGACAACCCACAGAATGGGAGAACATATCCACCAATACATCTGATGAGGGGTTAATATTAAAAATTTATAAAATACTTATAAAACTCAACACCAAAAACACAAACAACCCAATTTAGATATGGGCAAAGGACCTGAATAGACACTTCTCCAAACAGGTGATACAGATGGCCAATAGACATATGAAAAGATGCTCAACGTCACTAATCATTAGATAAATACAAATTAAAACCACAATGAGATATCACTTCATACCTGTCAGAGTGGCTATCATCAATAAACCAACAAACAAGTGCTGGAGAGGATATGGAGGAAAGGGAACCCTTTTGCACTGTTGGTGGGAATGTAGACTGGTGCAGCCACAGTGGAAAGCAGTATGGAGATACCTCAAAAAATTAAAAATGGATCTGCTTTTTGACCCAGCTTTCCCACTCCTGGAAATATATCTGAAGGAACCCAAAACACTAATTTGAAAGAATATATGCACCCTTATTTTTATGGCAGCATTATTTACAATTGCCAAGATACAGAAGCAGCCCAAGTGTCCATCAGTAGATGAGTGGATAAAACAAGTATGGGACACTTACACGATGGAATTCTACTTGGTTGTAAAAAAAGAAAATTTTACCCTTTCTAACAATATGGGTGGACCTGAAGAACATTATGCTAAGTGAAATAAGCCAGTCAGAGAAATACAAATACCATATGATTTCACTCATGGGTGGAATCTAACGAACAAACTGAACTAACAAGGAAAATGAGGACAGACTCATAGATGGAGAGCAGACGACAGCTGTGGGGGGGTTGGTTAGGAGGTGGAGGGATTGAGGAAAAAGAGCTCATGGACGTGGACAACAGGGTGGTGATTGCTGGGATGAGAGGGTTATAAGGGGACTAAATGGTAATGGAAAATATAATAAAGATTAAATTAAAAAATAAAGAATAAGGGAATAATAAATATGTAGGCTACAAAAAGAGCACTTCTCTTTATTGAATCATTATCAACCAAATGTGAAATGTTGGTGGTGTCAAAGCAATTTTTGTACTGAGGTTTGAGAAAATACTCTTGCTTCCATTAACATTTGCAAAGATGTATAAATGAACATAGATTATGATTTAAAAAATTTTTGACTCATTACCCCTTTTAATGTTATTACCATCCAAACCCAGTTATAGCATTTAGTCAGTTACAGCTTGTTTATGGTAATATGGTAATAAACATGCTATAACTGATTAAACGTCACTATTAAGAAATTGTGTCCATATCAGGGATCCTCAGCTACTGTTGAAATACTCCCTTTCATATTAGGTTGTGCTACAGACATACTCATTCTTTACTCAGTGGTTTGCTGATGAACTTAGCAAAAGAAAAAAATGGTTGGCATATTAATAAAGGGCAAATTCAGCCCTTTTAAAAAATCTGGCAATATTTAAAGTAAAATTATATTGGACATTTTAACTAAACTTTAAAAAAGCTTATTTATTTTTAGAGAGAAGGGAAGGGAGGGAGAGAAACATCAATGTGATATGAGCCCCCACCGGGAACCTAGTCTGGAAATCAAACCTGAAACCTAGGCCTGTGCCCTGACTGGGAATTGAACTGGTGACCTTTTGTTTGGGGGACATGCCAACCAACCAAGCCACATGGGTCAGGGCTTAACTAAACTTTTAAAACTTTGATTAATAATTATACATAAGAAACAGTCCTCTAATATGCCTATTTATATAGTTTGCCATTTGAAACTTCGCTTAGTGTTTCCCTTATTAATCCACTAAATGTATTTTGTCACTTTATTTTTTCAACTGTATCATTTTAAAAATTAAAACCCTTCAGTATTCTTCTTAGGTTTTTTGAATTTGTATTCTCTTTATTTACGTCTAATATTATTCTACTTAGTTGTTCAATCATTTATTTACTCACTCCATTTTGGGTGTGTCTCACACTATGGGGGTTTGAATTCGCCTGTGTTCCTCCTGCATAATCCCAGCCAAGGCAGCGGGAGAAACACTTGGAAGTGCATTTCTGTAAGTATTCCAAGCGGTCATCAGAACTTGCCTTGAACGTGGTCTTACCCTCCTCTCTCTCTTCCTGCCTCAGGGGAAGAAGTATGGAAGTGAGTATAAAAGCTTCCAAGTGTCGCTGCAATCCCCAAGATGCCGACATAAAGGAAAGAGGACACGCACAGGGGTCAGCTCCACAGTTACAGCCAGTGGCACGGGCAAGGAGACTCTGAAGGTGTGAGAACGGAAAGGGTCTTTCTGCAACTGTGAGTCACCAGCACTCGTTCTCCTCCACTCTTGCTCTTCATTCTCCACGTATGCCTCTGTGACATCCTAGCCTACGTGCCCAAGAATTCTCTGGACTGAGAATGAGAGGTGGACTAACAGGCTACAAGATCACTTCCAACTCTGCAATTCTATGATGTTCACTAGATCTTTTCATTAATTTCAATTAATGACAGCATGCTTCATTAAACATAGATATAACTATATTTTGGTTAGATTCAATGAGTATCTTTTTTTTTTCTGTTATTGAGCTCATTTTACCTCCTAGCGTGTCATTCATAATGCTGTTTTATTGCCTAAAATAGCCTGTATTAAGTGTAAAGGGAAGAAATGACTCACTTCAGGGCCTTAGACAAAAATAAGACATGCCGCTGACATGGTCTGGTAGGTGGAACTGATGACATTCACGGTTTATTATAACTGCTGTGGCAGAAACAGAAAGTAGTGCAGTGGGAGCCCAGAGAAAACGAGGTTGCAGAAAAGCAACCCTATTTTAGCCTAGTCATGACAGCTGTATAGGAAACAAGTAAACCATGGGCAAAAGAATGCAAAGTCTGAGGCCTCTTCTGAGAGTCCAAATATGTTAGTGTTCTTGGAGCACAGAGGGGACCTTGATCGTTATGTCCTCAGGACAGTGAGGTTCTGGTCAGCCTCCAACAGTCTTAGGAACAAAGCGTCTAGTCTGCTGACCACAGACTCAGTTTCAGTCAAACTAAAGATGACATCGAGGCCTCAGCAGTGTTTACGCCTCAGACCCGGTAAGGCAGGCCAACCCCACCAGCCACGTCCTGGCGAAACTAGGTGATACCAGGTGAATGATCACCAACTCCCTGCTCTGGCCCCGACTAATCAGTGGAGACCATGACCTTGACTCCTTTAGTCACCGTTATTAATGATTTTGCTCTGTATAAAGCATCCCATAGATGCCTTCGGGGAATTGAGATCTACTGCTTTAAAAATCTCCCCATCTTTCATCACTCTACAAATAGGTTGTTTTTCTTTTTCCATATCTCTTTCTGATTTGCATCCAAAGACACACATATTAGTTGCATATGTATTTTATTCATTATTTTGTGTAATATTAAGTTGGAAATTTTAAATAAAATACGCAAGGCTCTCTATGTCAGATTTAGTTATTCTTCTACTATATAAGGTAATTTAACAAGCATTTGGCAATGAGCTGACAATAACTGCCCTGGTATAATGGTCGAGTCTCCTTGTTTTTTTATGCTTCTCCAACGCTTCTCCACTTGCAAACCATCCTGCCTCAGTGAACGGCTGGTCCAAAGATGACTCGTGTTCTTCACACAAACACAGTTCCTACACCTGAAATGCTTCTTACTCCATTCAAATGCTTTCCATAAAAAAGTTTAATTAAAAAAAATGCCAGATTACAGAAAATGTTATATACTTCCTACTGGGATGCCTCTCACTCCACACAAATTCTATCCTTTAAAAATAGTTTAATTTTTAAAATATCACATTATTAAAAAACTGGGAAAATAGAAGAGAAAATAGTACCTGTAAAGCTACTCCCTAGTACAAATGCTATATTTTGGTCTGTTTGGTCTAGCCTTTTTCAAAGCTAGTTTTTTAAATTGTGGAAGTAATACAGAGATTTTGTTTCCAGTAATGGCAGAGCAGCTTGTATTGTACTAAGCCTCCCACAAATAACAATTATGGATGCTGGACAAGATATAAAACATAACTAGAGAGTGACCAACAGCAGGTACAAACTGGAGAGACCTCAACCCTGGAAAAGAAGAGAACTGTACTTGGTGAGATACATTTTTAAACTGATTTACCCAGTAAGTGCAATAGAGGGTGGCTAGCCTTAAGCTGAATCTTGAAGCCTGAGATGTCACAGGACAGAATAACTGAAAAATGAGGAAAGATTCTAGAAATAAGAGTCATAGAGATAAGGCCCCAAATCCATGTATAAACTCCCTTCAGATTCTTGGATGGCCTCTTAATTGTACATGCAGTATCTCAAAAACAAATGAATAAAAATAAAAAAGCCCAGGAAAGCAACAGCTAGAAAATGCTGAGGAAAATTTTGGATGTTGCCCACCAGAAAAGAGACAGAGTATGGATTTTGAATTCTACTTACCTTTCTAGTCTATTTGGCAGTGATAACAAATATCACAGCCTGACTTATAAATGATAATAATTTGTTTCTCACAGTTCTCGAGGCTGGAAGTCCAAGATCAGGGTGCCGGCATGGTCAGGTGAGGGAGGGCCCTCTTCCAGCTCACAGACTTCTCATTGTGCCCTCGCATGGTGGAAGGGTCTAGGGTGCTCTGCAGGAACTCTGTTCTAAAGGCACTAATCCCATTCATGAGAGCTTCACCCCCTGACCCAATCACCTGGCAAAGGCCCCACTGCCTAACATGATAACATTGAATGTTAGGATTAAATCAAGTGAATTCTAGGGGCACACATTCAGACCATAGTACCTACCAAGTCAGAGGGACTTGGTAAACACGTCAAGCTTTCAATCAAAACTAGAGAGGGGCTACATCTTTGGAGTAAAAACAATTTCCTAAGACTAACGTTTTGCTCTAAGGCTAATAACAAATTGGAAATAGACACATCTTAAAAATATAAAATGTAGGCTTACAGAAGTTCAAAGCCATCAACCAGTAACTTAGCTGCCTGCAAGAATAGAAATCAGAACTCTTCAGAGGAAGATGAATTCATGTTCATGGACATTATTATTTATAATATCCAGGATAAAAAATATTAAACATGTAAAGAAACAGGACAATGTGACTGAAGATCAAGACAAAAAGTAGTGGGTAGTAACAGACCCTCAGATGACCCATATGTTACGATTAGGAGAGAAAGACCTTACAGCAGTTATCATTTTCTTCAAAGACTTACAGGTAAAGAATAGTCATAGTAAGTGAACAGAGGAATTTCCACAGAAAGATGAAAGCTATTTTAATTTAATTACTGTATTTATTGAAATAATTGATTCCAGAGAGAAAGGAAGAGAGGGAGAGAGAAAGGGGAAGAAACATCGATATGAGTGAGAAATATCTGTCAGTTAGTTGCCTCCTGCATGTGCCCCATCTGGGGACTGAACCCACAACATAGGCATGTGCCCTCACCAGGAACTGACCTGCAACATTCTGGTTTGCAGGATGATGCCCAACCAAATGAGCCACACTGGCCAGGGTAATGAAAGCTATTTTTTTAATTAAAAAATAAAATTCTAGAACTAAAAAGTGCAATATCCAAAATGAAAAATTCTCTGGATAGGCCTAACACCAGATTGGAAATGGAAAAGATTGTAAACTCAAACATCAACAGAAAAAATCCAACCTGAATAACAGAGAGGAAAAGGATGAAGGAAAATGAACAAAGTCTTAATAAGTTGTTGGACCATATCAAGCAGCCTAAAATGCATGCAGTTGGAGCCATAAGGAGAAGAGAAAAATAATGTAATGAGAAAGAAGAAGTATTTAGAAAAAGAAGCTGAAAATTTCTCAAATTTGGTGAAAATATTAACTTACAGTTTCAAAAATTTCAGTAAACTCCTTGCAGCAAAAATACAAAAAATAAAATAAAATAAGTAAATGATGGCTGAATTCTCATCACAAAAAAATGAAGACTGGAAGACAATGATATGATAATTGTAAGTGGCTGAAAGAAAGAAAAAAAAAATAAGTCAACTAAGAATTCTATACCAAGAGAAAATAACCTCCAATAAGGAAAGGCAAAGACACAAATATAAATGAAAGCTGGGAGAATACAAAGAATACAAAAAGACTTCCTTCAAGTTGAAAGTCAATGGCATGATATGACAATTTGGATCTACAGGAAGCAATAAAGGGCACCTGCCCTGGAAAAGTAAATACGAAAGGCCATGTAAGTTTCCTTTTGCTGCTGCAACAAATCACCACAAAGGCGGTGTCTTAAAACAAGACAAATATATTATCAAGATAATAAGGCTGGAGGTAAAAGTCTGAAGTGGGTTTTCCTGGGTTAAAATGAAGGTGTCAGGAGGGCTATGTTCCTTCTGCAAGCCTCTCCGTTGAACCCGTTTCCCTGTTTTTCCAGCCTGTGAAGCCCACATGCCTTCTCTGGCTTGGGCCCCACTTCTCTGCCTTCGAAGACAGCAGTCTCAAGTTGTGTCTTCTCGCGCTCCAGTTCTGTCCTGCCTCCCTTTCTCCACTTCAGGGATCCTTTCAATTACATTAGGCCCAGTTGGAAAGCCCAAAATAATATCCCTATCTTAAAGTCAATCAATTAACATTCTTAATTCTATCTGCTGTGACTCCCCTTTGCCATATAACCTAACATTTTCACAGATTCTAGGGATTGGGCCTAGACATGTTCTGGGAGCCATCCTTCTGCTTACCACACTTTTATTGCCTCTTATTTAATGAATAACTGATTATTATTGTAAAAATTACAACATAGCCTTGTAGTATTTATAAATACCTAGACTATAAATAAAAATGTAGGATAGCAAAAGCACAAGGAGTGAAGGATGGTAAATGGAGTAAATTATTGCAAGGTTCTCCCATTTTATATGAAGTGCTATAATATTACAGTGAAATATGATAAATTAAGGATCCATATTGCAATCCTAGATCAAATTTTCTCTACTGGGGTTCAATGGAACCTATGTTTCTGCAAGATATTGGTAGTTGTTTTTAGAGATAAGGATTTCATGAGATACCTGAAACAAGCAAAAGTCAAGATATATTAAAACTTTGTCTCAAACTTCCAGTCAAGATGGACGCATTGGCATAGGTAAACATGGCTCACCTCCTTGCATAACCACATCAAAATTACAACTAAATTATAGAGCAACCATCACTCAGAACTGTCAGAAATCAAGTTAAATCGAGTTAATTGAAAAATTAAAGAAACCACATCCATCCAGATTGGTAGGAGGGGCAGAGACCTGGAATAGGCTGGATTCACACCATGTGTAGTGGATAAAAATTCAGGAGGGATATCTCAGGAGCAAGGCATCCCTGCCCCACACCAGTTCCCCCAGCCCAGGGTTACAGTGCCAGGAAGATAAGTCCCCATAATTTCTAGCTGCAAAAACCAGTGGGGACTCAGTCAGTAGAAGAAACTTCTGGGACTCCAAGTAGTTCCTTTAAAGAACCCATACATGGACATACCTACTCAGACTCACTCCTTCTGAGCTCCAGCACCAGGGTAGTAGCTTGAAAGGCATACAGGGAGGAACTGAAGTGTCTGGCATCAAGGTGAGAGATGAGGGACAGCTTTCTCCCAGACAGAAAGGTAGGCAGAGGCCATTGTCTCTTTTCTGAACCCACAGAGCCACAGACCTGGCAGATGAGTGCCATATCTGAGACTCCATCAACCTGGTTAATACTGTTTGCCCTGCACTGGAGATCCCCTGAGACTCTATTCCACCCAGCTTATAGGACCACACAAACTGTTAACAGAGACTTTTCCATATGAATGACTGGTCTTGCCTCATGCTTCACAACTTCCTAAATCCTCTCACATAAGCAACAGCTGATCTCAGTGACCACTCTAGCCCCTGTACTTCTTGCTAAGTGACCCCAGGCATGACACTAGCAACAGCCTGCCTAGACTCACAGTTTGGCTTTGCCTGGGCATCGCCAAGCCCAGCACAAGTAGCAGCCATCTCAGATTGCTTTATAACACAGGCAGGGTGGCCTCAGGCAAAACACAGGTTGGGGCTGATCTTGGCCTGCACCACCCATGAAACTACAGAGCCTGCACACCCTATATGTCATATTAGAGCACCACCACCCTGCCCTGGCACAGCTGATCCTCCATGGAGGGCAGAGGTTGGTGGTCAGTGGTCACAGCCAGTCCTTGCAGCTGACTAGCCTGGGGAAATCCCTCCCATTGACCTGCCAATAGCAACCAAGGCTCCACGACAAGAATAGGGTACTCAGTCCACAAGAAGGGTGGACCTCAAGTACTCAAACTGGGTGGTAGGGGAGGCTGTGCTATTGGACCCTACTGGGCACCTACTACATTAGATCACACTACCAGGACATAGAGTTATAGCAGCTCTACTTAATCCATTGAAACAAATACAGGGAGGCTGCCAAAACAAGGAGACAAAGAGACATGGCCCAAATGAAAGAACAGATCAAAACTAAAAAAAAAAGAGTTGAATGAAATGGAGTTGAGAAATCTATCAGATGCAGAATTCAAAACACTGGTTATAAGGATGCTCAAGAAACTCAGTTAGGACCTCAATAGCATAAAAAAGATCCAGTCATAATTGAAGGATTCACTAATTGAAATAAAGAACAATTTACAGGAAAACAACAGTAGAAGAGATGAAGCCAAGAATGAAATCAATGATTTGGAACATAAAGAAGCAAACAAAAAACAAAAAACAACCAAGCAATCAGAAAAACAAGAAGGAAAAAGAATCCAAAAAAGATGAGGATCCTGTAAACAGCCTATGGGAGAACTTCAAGCATTTCAACATTTGCATTATAGGGGCGCCAAAATGACAAGAGAAAGAGCAAGAAATTGCAAATATATTTGAAAAAATAGTGAAAGAAAACTTCCCTAATTTGGTGAAGGAAATAGACATGCAAGTCTAGGAAGCACCAAGAGTCCCAAACAAGATGGATGCAAAGAGGCCCACTCCAGGACACATCATAGTTAAAATGCCTAAGGTTAAACATAAAAAGAGAATCTCAAAAGCAGCAAGAGAAAAGAAGTTAGTTACCTACAGGGGAGTTCCCATAAGACTGTCAGTTGATTCAAAAGAAACTTTGCAGGCTAGCAGGAATTGGCAAGATATATTCAAAGTCATGAAAAGCGGGGCCCTACAGCCAAGATTGTTCTGCCCAGCAAAGCTATCATTTAGAATCAGGGGGCAGATAAAGAGCTTCCCAGACAAGAACAAATTAAAGGAGTTCATCATCACCTAACCATTATTATATGACATGTTAAAGTTACTTATTTAAGACAAAGAAGATCAAAACTATTAACAGTGAAATGGCAATAAATACATATCTATTAACAATTGAATCTAAAAAACAAACTAAGCAAACAAGAACAGAGAGAATCATGGAGAGTGTTTTGATGGCTGTCAGATGGGTGAGGGGAATGGGTGAAGAGGTGAGGGGATTACTCAGTACAAAGGTAGTTACAGAATAGCCATGGGGATGTAATGTACAGTATGGAAATAAAGTAGCCAAGGAACTTATACACATGACCCATGGACATGAACAGTGGTGTGGGGATAGCTTGAGGGAGTTGGGGGTGTCAGATGTCAGGAGGGCCAAGAGGGAAAAATTGGGACAACAGTAATAGTATAATCAATAGAATATCATTAATAAAAAATAAAAATTTATCTTCATATCTGGAAACAAACATCTGTCTTAAAGGGACTGTGTTAACATCTGGAGTGATGATGCTCTGCCAATGGTTGGCTGTAGTCTGTTGTTAGAAAAAAGAATAAAGAAAATCCAGATGTTGGTGTTATCATAATACACTGTTTTCTTTACCAAGAGATGCTTGTATCCAAACTCTTAGAGATGAAATTTACAAATACGGAATGATGTTACCAAAAATGGGTAATTGTGTTAAACAATTTACTCAAAAAACCCTGAAAAGTGCATATATTTATTGCCAAATGCAGAACCCCCAGGGGCTTATCTGACGAAGAGTTCTCAAAAGGGTGTTTGAGCTTAAAAGAGACTTGCCAGAGTACTTTCATGAAAATGGAGATCTGGAGTTTGCTTAGTGCTTAGAAATGCAGAAGTGTTTCAGAAATGGGCCTATGTAAGCAGACTTTTTTTTTTAACCACATAACCAGTTGAACAAATCTCCACAAGACCCTGTAGAAAAGGTTTTGATATCAAATGAAAGATTTTTGGATTTTAAGGGAAACTGAAACTTTGGAAAAATCATGGTACAAGAGGATATTTTGAAATATTTCCACAGCTGCTTGAGTCTGACAGTGAAGAATGATATTTCCAAGTGTCCGATTTTATTGAAATCACCTAGAGGAATTGCAGGGCAAAACTAACAGTATTTTCCCTCCCCTCCAACACAGTATGATTTGGGGAAGGGCCCTTTTTCTAAATCTGCTCAATTGGAGAATATGCGAGCTGTGAGTCCGTACACTCAAACGAGCTTGACTGACCTGCCCCCAGACAAGTTCTGGATTTCTGTAAAGACAAGCAAAAAAAACCAAAATCCTGTAATTCATAGGAAAATAATAAACGTCTTGCTGCAGCTTTCAACTCCTTTCATATGCGAACAAGTTTATTTATTTCAGGTAAAAATAAAATCTTTCTTATCCTAAATTCACCCCAGAATTGAGAGCATATCAACACACATCATACCCAACATGTGCAGACTAAGAACTGACATTGATGCGCTCTCCATCCTTCCCTTCTGTCCGTTGTGCTATTGTTGTAATACACTTTACTTTTACATGTTATAAACCCTGAATATCTTGTCTCTATTTTTGATTTAGTCAATTATTTTAAGACCTACTAAATATGACAAAAATGTCTTTTATATTTACTTGCAGTTTAAGCACTTCAACTCTTCACTCCTTTGTGGAGATCTGAATTACTGATATTCTATTTCTTCTGCCTTAAGAACTTCCTTTAAGCATTTGTAGGGTAGATTTACTGAATTTCCCCAGTTATTGTCTGAAAAAGCATTTTTCTTCATTTTTCAAAGATAGTTTTGTGGTGCATAGAAATCAGAGCCACCAGTTTTGTTTCAGCACTTTTAAGACATCACTCCCGCTACGTGGCTTGCACCGTTTCTGAGGAGTCTATTAGTCTCATCTTTGTTCTGTATATGATGTATCTCCCCCACCACTGCCCTTTGATTGCTTACAAGACTTTGTCTTTATCTTTGGTTTGCAGCAGTTTTGATATATAATGTATTCAGTTTTTTAAAAATCCATCTGGGTATGCTCTTGAGGTTTTTGCAACTGTGGTTTGATGTCACATTATTTTTTGGAAAATTCTCAACCACTATCTCTTCAAACATTTCTTCTGTTTCATTTTAACTCGCTTCTCCTTCTGGGATTCAAATTACATACATATTAGACCATATGATATGGTCCCACAGCTCTTGTATCTTGTGTATTTTTTTTTTGAGATTTAGTTTGATAATCTCTATCTTCAACTTTACTCTATGTTTCCTTGGCTGTGTCAAATCTGAGGTGTTTTAAGAAGGCATTCTTTAGCTCTGGGTGGTGTGGCACAGTGGACTGAGCCTCAGCCTGCAAACTGAAAGGCTGCTGGTTTGATTCCCAGTCAGGGCACATACCTGGGTTGCGGGCCAGGTGCACCCCCTACCCACCAGAAGGGGCATGTGAGAGCCAACTAACTGATGTTTCTTCCTCTCCCTGTCTCCCTCCCTTTCCCTATCTCTAAAAATAAATAAAATTTTAAAGAAGGCATTCTTTATGATATCATGTTTTTTATTCTACCCTTTCCTTTAGACTGTTTCTTATGGCTTCTACATCTGCTGAATTTCCTTATCTGTTGTCCACCTTTTCTACTATAGGTTAACACATTACTCATAATGATTTTATATTATTATGTTTTAAAAATGGAATATACTTTCATGATTTTATATTTGCTATTGGATAGTTCCAATATATATACCATCTCTAAATCTGGTTCTTTTATTGATTACTTTGTCTGTTGACAACGGTTTAAAGTGGTTTTTTAAAATTTCTTCTATCTTATACTTATTTTTTACTGCATAGTAGAGACCAAAGTAAATAGTATGTATTAACTGGAATTGCTACTGTTCTACTACAAATGTAGTGTTTAGTCAATATAGTTAGGAACGGAGCTGGGATTGCCTTGTGTTGTTGTTTACCTTCTGTACACACTGCTTTTAAATTTCATTGGACTTCACTTGTGATTAGGGTGGGAATTAGTTTATCAGAAATGTTTTCTTAATGTTCTGCCTCTCCCTTAAGTCTTCTCTGCTAGTTAGTGTTTCAGAGTGGGTCTCCATGCTCTTGACCCTTCCCCAGCCATATGCTTCAGAGGCTGGAAGAGCTTTCTGTGGTCCTGCATTTGCCTCAGATTTAGCCAGACCCAGTATCTCTTGTCTTAGGGATTAAGTTTTCTCAGTGATTGAGTATCCTGCTCAGGTAGGAGACCGCCAATATACTGGGACTTCACTTGTAACTTGATAAGCACTGAATGATACTCATTTTGTAGTATAACCTTATCTCCCCCACCACCAAACAAGAATATCTTATTCAGTTCCTTTTGTAGAGATCCATTAAAAGTGAAGCTCCTATTCATTGAGGTGAATCTGCTCCACTTCAGATTTAATTCATGAATATGAACCTTCCCAATCCACTTGTTTCAAGAGTACAGTCTTCCCTAGTATTTTTGATTGAGTGGAAACAGCAGTACTTTCCTGACACAGCTAGAGGTTTCTCACATACCCCATTGATACCGTAATTCTTTTCCCTCTCCATTAGTAGTCTTTGAGAAAAAAAGAAATGTTCTTATATTCAGATTCCCTAGGTCTGGGGTGGGGCCAGAGAGTTTGATGTTGACATTGTTGGTCCCAGGATGACAATTTGAAACTTTGTGTGAATGAACTAGTTAAATTCATCTTCCCTTAATCCAAGGGAGTTTAGCTGTAGTAACAGCCTTGGTATATTTAGCCACTTAAGCTACAGAACAAAATGGATGCATTTAGATGTAGTAGAGTTTCTACAGCATGCTGTACAATAACTTAAATTTTTTTTTAATTTGTTAATTTTAGAGAGAGGGACGACAGAGAAAGACAGAAACATCAATCTATTGTTCCACTTATGGATGCACTAACTGGTTTTTTCTTGTATGGCTCTGACCAGGGATCAAACCTGCAACCTTGGTGTACCGGGACCATGCTCTAGTCAACTGAGCTACCAGGTAGGGCACTGTGCAGTATTTTGAATACATTGCATTGAATGTCAGCAGCTTGAGCCTCAAAGGTAAGGAGGCAGTGGTCTTGGTTTTCTTAGGTTGTAAAACACCTAGACTTTTAGGACACTTTCCTTCCCACACCTATAGTTTTAGGCTTTTTTTAAAAAAATGTTTTATTGTATTTTTCCATTACCATTTATCCCCCTTATATGCTCTACCACCCTCACCCACCCCCACCCACCCCCAACCCCCTGCAATCACTATCAGTCCTTTTAGTTTCTCTAGCAAGCAGAGAAAAGGTGATGTAAGGGGTTTGGTTACTTTTTTTTTCCCTGATGAAGTGTATGGAACTGTTGTCAAGTTGCTTGTCTCATACAAAAAAAAACCCTTTTGTTTTGATCTGATTTCCTGGTAAATTGGATTCGATTTGTTGGCATGTGTCCTTTGCCCCAGCAACGGGAGGAAGGGACACAATCTTTTTAAACTGCCATTGGTGTTACTCAAGATTTGATGTCTGTATGATCTTTTAAACTATTAATGTACGACACTGTACTTACATTTTAGGTTATCACAAGGGACTTTACTTTTGAATTCTTTCTATTCAGAAGATGATTAACTGGATATGAGAATGCAGTATGTCTCAAAACATGGTCCCTGGACCAGCAGTATCAGCATCACCTGGGAACTTGGTAGAAGTGCAAGTTCAGTGGTCCCACCTCAAACCCTAAAAACTGAATTAGAAACAAGAGCGGGGCCCAAACTGTCTGAGCAAACTCTCCAGGTGACTCACATTTGAGAACCACTGCTGTAGAGGAGTGATTAGGCTGACCATTCCCGGGATACTGCCAGTGCAAGAAAAACAGTGAACACTGCCCACATGGGATTACAGTGCTCTGATCCCTCTGGAACTACATCACAATATTTATGGAAGCACACTTTATGTTCCAGATTTTGCTTTTGAAAGCAGAAATAAGGAATCAGCCTCTGAACAGAAATACTATAAAAAGTAGAAACAGCCCTGGCTCGTGTGGCTTAATGGACTGAGTGCCACCCTGTCACTCAAAGTGTTGCCAGTTCAATTCCCAGTCAGGGCACATACCTGGGTTGTGGTCCAGGTCACCAGTAGGGGGTGTATGAGAGGCAACCACACATTGATATTTCTCTCCGTCTCTTCCCCCTCTCTAAAAATAACATCTTAGAGAGGCAAATGAAGACAATGTATATTACATATATAGACTGATGGTAAAATCAATGAGAAGTCTTTCTGAGAACTGATCTGAAATGTTTATTTTGTCCAATGAACTGATATGCTTCTTTTCTATAGTAATGATGTTTCTAATAATCCATTTTTCCATTTCTTCCTTTCAAGGAGCTCACAGTAAAATAAATAGCTCAAAACAAATTAAAACCAGAAAACCAAGCTATGTAGTTTCTAATCCTAAATACTAGTGTGATACTAAAAAGTTAGCCCCCTTCCCCTCTGGTTTTCCTTACTACTGGTTACTGTAAAGCAAGCACCGACACCAGAGGTGCAGTCTAGATGGAATGAGAATGTGTTGGGCAGGACTCAGTTTCTGACCGAACAGATGAAACTGTAAAACTCTTATGCAGAAGATCATTATGTGCTAGGTGAGTCTGATGCGAAGGCTGCTAAATGCCCAGATGACTGAAGGCTCTGAAATCTACCTCATATCTTTTCCCCTTACTGGTCCCAGAAATTAAAAAGAAAAATTAGGTATTTATGGTAACTGTAAATTATTCCAAAAATTTTGCTTTAATATATTCTAAGAAAAAACAGTACTATTTAACTTTTTAATACAAGAAATGTTTGGAATGACTAGTTATCGACATTCATCTAATAATCCCGGTAAAAGTACATTATGTTCCAAAGTAAGTCACTGCAAAAAGTCACAATTAATGTAATTTCTTCAAAGCAATAACATATTTGCATTTGTTCAGCATCTATCCACCAAGCTGCAAGAACTATTCAAAGCACTTCATACAAATATGTCATTTATCAGAAGAAATTGTGCTTGAATGGTTAAGTAATTTGAGCAAGCAATATCACACAATTATAAAGAGGTGAAGCTGAAATTTACATTTAAAGCTGATTGAATCCAAAGCTCTTTCCACCATGTCAAGTGTTTGTAAAAATCAGTACCCCGTTGATTTTGCAAAGGTACTCTATGGATCTCACAAAAGTTTGGTTCAATTGTTTGCTAAAATGCTCTTAAAATTTACAAAAACAATACACTTAGACACACGCACAAGTGAAACACTGGAGAGCACTAATGGTCTACTCATACTGCCACATGCTCTCATTTTTGTTTTTCCTGCCCTGTACTTGCTTCTGATTTTCTTTAGGCGAGAACATATTCACTCACATAAACTAAGTACTAGAGCACAGGTTTAGTACATTTATTATGAAAGCAAGTGCAGAGAAGGTGTATCTGCTCAGCAATACTCTGGCCCTAAAATCCACAGTAACAAGTGAGGGAGTCATGCTGTCCTATAGAGGCCTATTTTGGGCACTTTCTTTTGGAGTGGGATGCTATCTAAGGGTAATGTAAATACACATTTTACCTGTTTTACACATTGGTATTCCACACTTTTTCACTGGAGGGAAAAATTTGCTAATACCACGGTACTATTAATGTTGCCTATCTTGGGAATTAAGCTCTAATCAATTAAAAAAATGTTTCTGAAGAGTGCAAAAGTTCTTTTGCATGTAGGTATGTGAAAATCTTTTACAAATTTATGATGGTCTACTGGCCACAGTTAGAATTTGTACCAGGGAATCAACTAGCTGCTTGGGCAATAAGGCACTCAACTTTAAGTCCCATTATAGCACAAGTGGTGTTAAGTAATATTAAGCCCTAACTGGATGTGGAGGTGAGGATGTGGGATGAAAGAAAAAAAGTGAAAGAAAAAAAAAATTCAAGAAACTCGTTTCTCAAAGATAATCAAGCATTTTAAGCCTAAAATATAACCTCATATGTAACTTCTGTAATTTCATGCAAGTAAGTCATCAAACTGACTGATACCATGGGAAAGTCCTGGATTAAGAGTTGGCATTAAAAGATAACCACTATGACCACCACTAAATTGGGTTAAGATCTCGACTCTGTATAAGGCTTGGAATATTGCATCAGTTAATAGTCTATACATCTTAGCTTTCTCACATATAAAATGGAGATAGACTTTATTTACCCAGTCTGTTATAAGGATGGGGTATCCTACTGAAATGGACTTGTATCAAAACTAACCTGTAAGAAAAATTGAGTGTGAAGGGGAGAGAAAGTAAATCTTTCTTTTCCACTACCACTCTCTCAGACCTGTAAGGACTAAGTAAGACCCTACTAGTTGTTTATTATTCAGGGCAGAATCTACTGATAACGTTAATTTCTTCAAACTTCACTCCCTTCTTTCTCCTCAGCCTTTTAAAATAAAAATCTAGTAAATTTTTGTGACCTAGATGTTTACTGGAATTTAACCAGTGAAAAGCTGGGGTGCTTAGCTCCAAAAAGCTTGTGTCTAATAAACTTCAGAAAACTTGTACTAAAATTACTGTAAGATAGTTCTTTGTTACCTTACTATAGAACCTTAAATTTATCACTCCTATGTTTTGATTTTGAATTTATTACTCTGTAATTCGGTCATTTTGTAGGTAGGGAACAACAGTATGACACTGTCTATACCACTTGCCTGAGAAAGAGCATTCTGTTGTTTGCATAACACTTAAGAGAACCTTTCCAAAATGAACGTCGAGAAATGTACTCAGCAGCCCTCACATGTACGTTGCCCCTGTTGAACATGCACACTCGAGACACCGAGGCCATACCCACAGCATAAAACATGGAATGGCACAGAAGAGACTGCTTATCAGCCAGCTCTCATCTTTGCAACCAAAGATTTTCATTAGCAAGATACAGCTAAATGGATAGTTAATAACTGTTAACGGAGTTTGCTCTATATTCTGCTTGTAACAACAAAGTGAAAGACAACCTACAAGGCTATTACGTCCTATGGGAAATACACAGGCATAGTTTGAGGAGAATCTGGCACTCTGGATGTATTCTCCTTACAGCAGACTCAGTGAGTGCTGCCAATGGGAGTCAAGACTGTTTCAGATTAGCCAGGGAAAACTAAGTGGTAATAAATCTTTAAGCAAGAGAAAAAAGTAGCCTAATGGATTAATGAATATCTACTTTACTTTTTACCTGACTATGCTCCTAGGTAGTTCTACAGCTGCTTTTCATTTGGCTTTGAAGTATTTGCATATGAAATTTTCTTTTATAGAGGACAAACTACAATAGTACAACCTATCATTCTGTGACTATGCACAGGGAACGTACTAGGAAGTAGAAAGAGGAGAATTAAATTCTCGTATTAATTTAAACACAGGCTTACTACAAACCTTCTACTGAAGCTCCCAACGGAAAACATCTCTTGTCTTACTTACACATGTTAGTAGACAGAGGTTGAACAAATCAAGGCTGGAAAATAATCTAGCATTTTACATTTCAATGGAATATTATATCTTTAGATGTATTCTCAAGCCTATGTTTGCATCTAAGAAAAAGCACAGGTTTAACTTAGAAACCACCACATGTTTATGTAAACAAAATCTTGTGCTACAAAGCTACTACCTTGAAACTCACTGTTACCGTTATTTTTTTACCCAACAATCATAAAAAAACTAGTTCTCAGGTTCTGCATACAGACAGCTTTATGTAAAATATATAAACATTTGTCCAAATTGGTACACAGATTGCATAAATATGGCGATTAAGATTGCATTTACAGATGTGCATGTACAATGTTATGCAAATTATCACAATATTACAATTTCAAAAATTATGCAAACTGGAATCAAATTAAAGCAATTAGTGAAAAAATACCCATGCAGAATTTAAATATCTCAGAACAAAATTTAATATGTCTCAGTAAAAGTTCACACATTTAAAATAGTTTTATTCATTTTATTTGTATATGTCAAAATACATTTTTATTTCCAAAATAGTGGGTTTTGCAACTAGTTTCATGCAGAAACAAGGTCTGCTCAATACTACCAATAAAATCAATATAGCACAGTAGCTGTTCAGTTTTAGATACAAAGAATAAATAACCTAAATACAAAACACTAAAATATTAGAAACATGTATTTAATCATTCTTCACAGGCATCCAAACTTCACAAATATAATCCTTAGCATGCCTAACTGTTGTGCAACCAGAACATGTTGCAGTCACTCAAACTGATCAATTATCTGTATATTTTATGTCCATATAAGACCATGGAAATTCTCTATATTCAGACCCACCATTCATACAGTTCAAATATAACCAAAAATAAAATTCCCACAACTATCCTTGTACCTTTAAAAATCAAGAATCCTGAGCTTGGTAGTAAGAGCATAACCTTATATCTTCATAAAACCAATCAAGAGAGAGAGGACTTAAATCCTGCTTACCAAAACACCTTTTCCCAACCCCAAAGTAATCTAAAATAGGCAGTAGAACACAATGACCTTTTAAAATGAAGGGGTACAAATTCACATTTAATATAGTATACAATACAATCAATAATACAATCAGCTACTATAAGCTTTACAATGTACAATTTATTCAAATGGCTGAACTGTTCAGTGGTTAAAGAGACAGTTATGTGCCAGAAAGATGTAATAATTTTTGCATGGTTTAATGAAAATATAAAAGCTATTTGTCCAAATAAAAGCCATCTCCACTATGTACTCGGTTTTACTTTTTTTTTTTTTTTTTTAAAAAGGCCATTGAAATGTATAAAATGGTCTGAACATGACGGTGGTATCCAAGTCAATGCCTCTTCACATGGCAATAACAGTGCATTTAACAGGAACTCACTGGTACATCTGCAAATGACTTCATAGCATCACTTTGGCTAGCACAACAGTTTTAGACAGCACTCAGATAAATATCAGTATGTGAAATGTGAAGTAATTATCTTATACAACTTTAATTATGGTTGAATACTATCAAATAAAAACTGAAAATAAAAGTAAAAGCACTTTACAGTAGGAAACTTTTATAAAGACAGGGCTCCACATAATGTGTTACTTTTAAAGTCTTTATGTCACATTGTTAGCAAATTTTGTTTTTAACACTATTATGGAGTAGCCTACTTTGCATTAATAGACATTTGAAATAACAAAATATTAAGCATGCCATGTGGTGGTCTAAAAATCAAAACAATACACTTATTTATATATACAGCATCACTCAGTACCTGCTAAAATGAATGTGAAGATTATAGAATCTAACATCTTGTACTACAATAGTAAAAAACAAACAGAAAACAAAAAAGTGACCAATGAAGGCAGAAAACAGGACTTAAAAGAAGCTAATTTCAACGGACTTTAAAACATTCATATAAGAAATAAATGCATATTGCACAAACAGTGAAAGCAAATGTTCCACCAAGCAATTCAGTTCCAGGTGGGGGATAACACCGCATTAGCCTAATACATGACAACGACCTCAGAAGAGCAGTGTTCTTTTCTGTAAATGAAAAAGCTGTGAAAACATAGAAGAGTCTGCCACATGAAGAGTTAAAAGGAAAAACATACAAACCCAAACTTAGATGTAAAGCCAAAAAATATTTAAATATCGAAAAACTGGAAACCGTGGCACATCAAAAAATGTTGAATAACTGTCTTCCGTGCGAGCTGAAAGTTTTTGTTGACACAAAAGTATTTATGTACAACTAAGGCTTACTGGTTAAATATCTGAGGCAAATCTGGCCTTGAACACTTTCCTTATATGCTGGAGCTGTAAACAAGTTTTCTCAGTCTTTTAAAAAAAATCTTCTCAGCAGCTGCATTAACATGAAACAATGGTCTTGATATGAGGGGAAAAAAACCCCAGAAAATTAAACAAAACAAAACTCCAAGATAAGAGGGCATTTGGCAGGATATCTGAAAATGACAGTCTCCAAGGACTCTTCCCAGGCTTCCAGTGACTGTCAATTATGGTCCACTGGCTTACTAATAGGTGCAATTCCATCATTTGCTGCTTTTTAACGAATTCTATTTGGAAAGTTTGCTTATAACTCTGATCAAGGCCCCATTTTCATCCTTTAGCCTCTGGTTGTCTGCTTTAAGATCTGGCAACATCTATGAGAGGAAAAAAATAAAAAGTTTTGCTTCAATAAAAAGATAAAATATTATTCTTAATAAATGTTGTATTTTCATCACAAGACATATGAACAAGCTTTGTCAGTTATATATTTTTCTAGTGACTAAAACTTGTATCAGAAAGAAAAAAAGAAAAAACCAACCCCCAATTTGTGAAACTGTAAATGATGGAATGAGGCTTATTCTCCCAAAGTTACCAACTGAAATGTACTAAGTCACTTTATGTTATGATGCACAAGCACACCGTATTAGAGCAGCCAGGAAAATGAAGCCTGTTTCTGTTAGGATAAAAGGCAGCTTCAAGGGGGCTCCTTTAAGAGTTCCTGTCAGTACCTGAAGTTTTTGCTTAATTTACTTCACACTCAAACAATAATACTTACATATTTCACCAGAAACCAATATAGTTGGGAAAGTTTTGAGGGCATTAGACTTGTTCCAAACTATTAAATTCTTTAAAGGATTAACCTATAGTACTAAGTTTAAGTGACTAATACAATGTCTGATCCAAAAATAGGCACTCATTAAGTGGTAACAAAACAATTATTACCATTGTGAGAACAGAATAAAATAATTTATAAGCCAAAGTACTGAGCCTATATTTATGAAAATATCAAGCATGGAAAAAATAACCAGTTATTTCGAGCAAACAGAAAAACATACCCTCACATCCTCAAAATAAAAAAATCAATTTTCTGTTTTACAAACTGAAGGAAGGGGTGAAAATGTTCTGTTACCTGAATTTTCTACTAAGAATCATTTAAATTACATGTGCTCTGCCAGATTTACCAGGAAATGAAACAGTTTGTATTTTGGACATTAAAGTATACTTTCCAAGATATCTAGCAAAATATAAGCAAAATCTAATTGAAGAAGTTTAACTTTATGTGGACCCAATCAATTCTTACCTCAAAATGTATGGATAACATATATAGTAATCTGAAGTTTATGTATTAAGATACCTCTGTAACAGAGAACTAAGTGAATAATTACAGATGGCTTTGAAAGTGACATTTTGAAAAACAGATAATGCACGCTTAATTTTCAGCTTCAACATTACTATGTGTAAAATACATGTTTCATTGTTTATGTTCCATTTTCTAATTAAGAATTTTAAATATAATAGCTATATTTTAAGTCCTAAAATATTTGTAGAGCCAAAATGTGCATTAGCTTAACCAAAGTGCAGACAATTCTTAAAAAAGTAATTCCTTGTTTATTGTCGTTTATCAGTTTAATATACAATTAGTGACACTTTCTAACATTCTGAGAAGCCATGCATAATTCAAGTTATATGATAAGCTCCAGACAAAATGGCATTAATTTGTGAAAGTGAACTCAAGACACGCTTACTAATACAAAAACACCTGCCTGGCTCTACCCAGAAGAAATGATGAAACTAGAACTTATAGGTTCACAGACTGCAGCTTCCTACAGAACCCTGAGCGCTTGGCTATCACTCTTGTCAAGGCCCTATTCTCAGTCAGCAGCCGTTCATTTAACTCTCTCAGAGTTTGAATTTGCTTTATTTGATGCAGGTTCTGCAGGAATCAGAACATAAAGAAATAAAAAATAAAAAATAAGAAAATGGAAAAGAGTACAATACAAATACAAAGATTCATAGACAAGGACTATAAGAAAACTTAATTCTTAAAAAAAATTCCATGAGATTTACAAAGACAGTGTAGCCTAAAATTCCATATAAAATGAAATACATAAGCAAACAAAACCCAATAAATCTGTCTCCAAAGACATTCAATAATAATGTTCTACTAAGTAGCCAAGTAATTTAATAATAAAACACTTAAGTCTTAAAATTCTAATTCTTGGGCACAATGTTCCTATGCATTAGTTTCTTAATTCCTAATGCGATAGAGATATCTTATGCAAGACAATGTGTAAGAGTTAATGAGTTAGCTATGCTATTTTTCTTTTTCTGCAAAGAGTGTTCCAACAATCAAAACAAATAGTTATTTCCACAGGTAATGCAGAGCTTGATAAAATGTAGCTTTTCAAAGATGAATATTTTTATAGTGAAACCCCTCCAATATTTTCTCTCCAAGAAACAGAGCATGTGGATGTGAAGAATAAATAATAAATCCTGAATCGTATAGTGACTATTGTTTCATTTGTTCTATATCTGAACATCAAAAGTACCATAAAAATTGATTAATAAAAAGATATGCATTTTAAATATTATATGCTCCTAGGCCACCTAAAACCTGGATTTAGGAAGAAAGAGAAACACAGATATAGATAAACCATAAACCATAAACTACATAAACAGCTTTGAGAACATTACTGTAAACATAGCATCTATAATAGTACTGCAAAATTTGAGATCATAAACAGCACTCTCTCTCGTAAGTAGCGTAGTTTACTTACTTTGAGCTCTTCTTCCATTTCAGATATTCTTCTTTCTAGAGCTCTTCGCTCCTAGATCAATTTAAGGGACCAACATTAATTACATAATTATTACATTCTTACATCTTCTTCTAAATTGTGAAATAGTGCCACTTTAGAATCAAAAATCACATCAGGAGCAGTGTAGAAAAATATGTGATGCCAGTGATGTGTAAAGAGCTTTCCAAAATTCGAGAGAAATAAATATAAAGGTCATTATTTCCATTACTTTCTATAAGCTCTTTCTTTAAAGCTTTGTCTTTCTGGTATGATGTGACATAACATATTCAAACTACCTTTTTTTTTAGCTCATGTTAAACTCAGAGGTAGAATAAACCAATAATGAAGCCTGAGGACTGTATAGAAAAGGAAAAAAAAAAAAAAACTCACACAAAGATGCAATTAATTCTACTGTGATAGAAGCAGAAAAGCAAGAAGCAAACGTGCCTAAAATATTTGTACTTTAAAATTTGAATAGGATCGAAGAGAAGTTCATTTCTTTCACCCAAATTATTTACTAGCCATTATTTACCCAACCGACTTCATAGCTTTGTATTTAGGTTGATACTGTGTAGCATTAATGCAGTGAATGTAATGAAGAAGCAACTGTAGCATTTATTTTATTTTAAACTACCTTGTTTCAAAGAGTGACAGGCAAATGCAACATACATTATTGCAGTGTATTGTTTTTCTAGGGTGTTATGCAAAAAGCAAGCAGCAATAATTAATGTGCTATAAAACTTTGGTTAGGTCATACCGCCCAGAAGATACTGACTCTTGCCGGTCACCTTTCAGATACAAACCATTTAAATTTAGTTTAATCACACTGAAATTATTTCCAAGACATTCTTTGCCAGATTAATAATGTTCTTATTTAGTGAAGCAGTACATTTACTGTGTTAATGTTTTTAAGGTTATGTAATTTTAAAAAACAGAAGGAATCCCAGTAATAGTCTTATAAGTATCACATTATTCTACTATCAGCATATTTAAGCATTATTACATAGACAAAAATGTTTCAATAAACAGACCTCTCTCTTAGTTAACGATATACCATGACAAATTAATAAAAACCATTGTACTTCTCAAAATACTAGGACATAGAGTACCATATTTAATCCTCATAACTTTGAAATATCAGAAATAGCACATTTCCTCCAACTGACAAGTGAATGCCCCATCATCCTCAATTTTACTAGGTGACTTCAAGGTTTTAACTACTTAGTGGTAAAGACGAGAACACCATTCCAAATTGCCTTGCTGCCAAATTGACAACTGTAAAGTTACAGGCAATTTCTTATGTCTGACAAATAAACTTGTTAACATTAAAAAATATGGTTAACAGTAAGGCACATGTAAAGTGCTTAGCTCAGAACATGCCTAGCACATAAGAGAGTGCTGAATAAATGTTAGCAGTTATTATTATTATTATTATTTTTATAGTCAATTAATATTTGACAAAGGAAGCAAAAAATACAATGGGGTAAAGATAAGTCTGTTCTTTAAATGGTGTTGGGAATATTGGACAAATACGTGCAAAAAAAATGATACCAGACTACCTTCTTATACCACTCAGAAGAATAAATTCAAAATGGACTTAAGACTTAAATGTTAGACCCAGAATTATAAAGACCACAGAATAAAACACTGGCAGTAAAATATCAAATATATCTTTTTTTTCAAAACTTGATTTATTTCCGACTTTTTAAAAAATATTTTTTATTGTAGTTCAAGTACAGTTGTCTCCAGCAGTTGTTATTATTAATACTATGATTACCAATGTCTGTTAAACCGAGAGTGAATTAGCTACTCTGTAAATTCATCTGCATTTGACAGGCAGGAAAAGGTCATGTGAAAATGTCAGAATATGAAACCGTGTATTGTGTGCCTCAGCTTAGATAACACAAAGGATAGACATCAAAATATCAATTATCTCTCAGGACAAGATTGTGGAAAGCTTATTTTTATCTTTTGCTAAAATTTTTGTGATAAACATTACTGTTTTCCCATGAAAAATTAGATTTTTTAAAAAAATGTGACTGTCTCAAAAATAATTTTTGTAAGTCCTATATTTTCTGTTATCTATGTCTTTTCATCTCAACCATTAGTATGCATAACAGAGAAGTGAGTGGTTTTTATGATTTCTACATCTCAGATATAAAATTCAATAATAGTTATTGTGAAAGAATGTAAAAATATAAAATTTAATAAAATATGTGATTCTAAACTTTTAGCAATTATTAGTTATGACAATAGTTTTTAAAATGGCTTAGAACAATAATTTCTAAAACTGCTTAAATCATAATAAAACAAGTAGTTATTTCAAGGTATAATTTAGTAAATGGCACAAACATTAACAGACTTTGCTTATATATTCTGTATTTTAGTATCATTTCTCTTTCTCACTTGCTCACTCAGAAGGGTAAATAGCTACTTTTCAAATGGAATGGAAGAAAGTGTTGTTATATCAACTACTCCTGATTATTTTTATTCTTTGATCTAGATCACAGATACCTAGGATGTAATTTCTTCTCTGGCTGCAACCTTACAAATCTAGCCACTGTCCACTTGCATTACAGATACTCTTAAAGCACTGTCCCCTTTAACTTTTGATCATTTATACATTCTCAACTGCTCAGACTACACTTGCAGAGTTATTCCTTTGGTCCTGAGCAATAATAATGATAAATGGAGAGAAATACAAATGAATATAACATAGCCATATGAAAAATTATAGAAAGGTTTAAAATGGCAAAAGCATTTTCTTATAATCATTTCTATTTAAAATATTTTACTTAAATATTTAAACTCAAAATAAGTATTATTATATTTAAAAAGAATCTGAAAATTTGATATTCCCTAAAACTTTACAAAATTTATTTCAAGAATGGAAATTTTAATTTTGCAAAGAATTAAACCAAAAGTATACATGATTACAATGTTTCTAGTATATTACTACAGAAAATCAAAGCTATAAATGGCATCTCAAAAATACCAGATTTACTATCACAATGTATACATTTTAGAATCAAGGCAAGATATTTTTTAATCTATTAAAAGAATAATATGGTAAATGAAGTCTTATTTAACCAGGCAATGTCACACTTAGAAAGAACTCACAGAACACTCATAGAGAAGGTAAGCTAGAAAACAGTCTAACTAAATTAATGAATATTAATTTAAACTCATTAAAACTACCATCAATGAAAAACTAAAGGGAAAAAACTACCATTGCTTATACAAACAATAAAGTGGGAAAATGGTATTCAGTAAAGAGGACACGTACCCTTTTTTCCATTTCCAATAGTGACCTATCAGCAAACCTTTCTTGTCTCTGCCAAGAAAAGTAAGAAATATATGGAGAACATTATGCTCAGTGAAATAAGCCAGTCAGAAAAAGACAAATACCATATGATTTCACTCATATGTAGAATCTAATGAACAAACTGAACTAACCAAGCAAAATAGAAACAGACTCACAGCAGGATGACAGGTGAGAGAGGTAGGTGGAAGTTAGGGGTGGAGGGATTGAGCAAAAAGGAAAAGGACTCATGGACATGGACCAAAGTGGGGTGATTGTGGGAGGGCAGTATAAGGGGACTAAATGGTAATGGAAAAAATACAGTAAAAAATTAAAACAAAAAAGACAAATATATAAGGGATATAAGTGTAATGAAAATGAAGGGACCATCATTTAAGTTGCTTATTTTTTATAAATCAAATTCAGAATTTCTATTATGAAGAGTTTGTTTCAAAATTTATATTTTAATTGCTACAAATGTGAAACAAGGGCTAATATACCATTTCAAGACATGTAAATGAATCCTAAAAACACTTAAAAGATGGAAGAATTTAAAAATTACATTCAAAAGCACTGGAAAGAAATCAGAAATAAATGGAACAATGTCATCAAATAGAAGTTAAATAAATTTATATAGAAAATTAGTATTTTATTGGGATTTTTCCATATAGAAATATTGTTTTTTTATTTTTATCTTTAATTATATTGTATTGATTATACTATTACAGTTGTCCTGATTTTCCCCCTTTGTACCCCTCTACCCATCACCCTCCACTCCCTCAGGCAATCCTCCCACCATTTAGCAATTTTATGATTCATTTGCCAATTTCTTAGGTAAAATAACCAACTTTATTTTAATTAATGTATTTTTTAAAGATTTTTATTTATTTTTAGAGAGAGGGGATGGGAGGAGAAAGAGAGGGAAAGAAACATCAATGTGTGGTTGTCTCTCACATGCCCTCCACACTGGGGACATGGCCCACAACCCAGGCATGTACCCTGACTGGGAATTGAACCAGCGACCCTTTGGTTTGCAGGCCCATGCTCAATCCACTGAGCTACACCAGCCAGGGCTTTAATTAATATTTTTAGTGAATATTCTAGTTAAAGGTTATGTTAGAATTGCCATTAGTAAATCTGGTGAAGTGACATTTGACAAAGTTCATCAAACCATTTCCTGCTACATCAGCTTCATGCCCTCCTTGGAGACTGTACATGGAGGAAGGTTGCTGGATTAAAGCAGGAGGTAAGGATTCCAGAATCCACTGGCTAAATACTATCAAATACACCTAAACTTCAAGAATACTCCTTAGAAGAATAATAGTTCCCTTGGAAAATTTCATGTAACTATCAACACTGCCACCTATATTCATAAATAGTTATGGAAGTAATGTTAAAAAAAACCAGGTGGAAGGATTCATAGTAGACTTAAATGCTCAGGGTAAGTACTCTAGAGCTTAAATCATTCTCTTTCTCTCCCCCTCTCTCTATCTACGTATCATCCGTCTGTCTGTATGTCTATCTATCTATCATCTATCTATGTATCTTTACCCTCACCCAAGGATATCTATCTATCTATCTATCTGTCTATCTATCTATCTATCTATCTATCTATCTATCTATCTAACTATCTATCTATCTTTTATCCTCACCCAAGGATATTTTTTTCATTGCTTTTTAGAGAGAGAGGAAGAAGAGAGAAACATTAATTGGTTGCCTCCAGTATGTGCCCAGACCCAGGATTGTGCATATGTCTGGACCAGGGACTGAACCCTCAATCTAGGTATGTGCCATGATAGGGAATGGAATCCACAACCCTCTGGATACGGGATGATGCTCTAAGCAACTGAGCCACACAGGCAAGGGCTATTCCTAAATTTTTAAAATAACATTTACATAGTTTTTCCAACTAGATATTAACTTTGAATATTTACTCAATTATCTTATACTTTGAATTATCCTTCACATCATTAATTCAATATACTGGGCATATTTTTTAATACAATGACTTGTTTCTCTGGCCAGGTGACAGGATCAGAAATTGGTTTATGACCCCAAAGCAGTTTGCTGTAAGTTATCCAGTGTTCCATGAAATGGTCAAGAATAGGGCCATGAGAACTAACACTGCTGCATACTGATAATAACTGGCTAATTCTATCAGTTCCCCTCTCTTGTAGCATTTAAATGAGATATAGTACAAATTAGATGACAACAGAGAAGTAGCAGAGCAGAGAAAAACAAAGAAAGCAGTAAGCAGTGGAAATTTAGATTAGCTGAGTCACTATGACAGGACACTACATTAGGCAGCAGCAAACATTTTTATTTGGAAAACATTATCAAATTTCTAGAACTAAAGATATTTTCAGAAAACTAGTTATGATATTTTTATGTATGGAGGCTAAGCTACTAATGTGACCTGAAGAATGATATTCCAGTCTACCATGAAGCCTAAGTATAAGCCAGCAAGTTTTAACTTGTATAACATTCCACGTTTTTGACATGTCACTGTGAAACGTGTTCCTGTTCTGTCTTACTTCTTCTCATTTTCCCCCATTTTTAAAATTAAATGTATTGGGGTGACATTGGTTAATAACATTCTATGGGTTTCGAGTGTACAATTCTACAATACAGCCTCTGCATGTTGCATTGTGTGCTCACCACCCAAAATCTTGTCTCCTTCTGTCATATTTGACCCCATATTTGACCTGTTTTAAAAACCTTCTTCCTCCTACCTCTATCCCTTTCCCCTCTGCTAAGCACCATACTGATCTGTGTCTATGAGTTTGTTTGTTCTGTATATCTTTATAGTAATCCCTCACTAACTAATGAAATCTGAAGAACCTTCATAACCTCTTAAAGTTAGTTTGAGCCCTGGAATTTCAGCAGTTTCTTATTTGGCACAGACAACTGCTTCACAACATAACAGTGGTTAACAACAATAAAAAAGGACCTGGTAACAAGTGTACTAAGTTCAACACAGGAAATTAATTTTAAAAAATTGTGAAAAAGATGAGTGCAAAAAAATGGCCAAAGAAAGTATAAATGCAGTATCTGCAGTATCATTTATAGAACTGGAGATGACATTTTAGAGCAGTGCTTTCAAACTGGATTCCAAGAGTTGTACTACAGAAATGTGTTTATGCTAAAAAGTCCCATGTTAAATTTAAACAAGTTTGTTTTCTTAACAATTACAGGACCCTTTAGAACTTTTAACATATAAATAGACCCTGTGAAATCTCTGAGATGTAGAATATATATTATTTCCCAAGTCTTTTGGATCACCAAACTTTTTTTTTAAAGTGGGGGCAGGAGGAGAAGGAGGAGGGAATGTGTCTATTACTGTCTTCCAGGAACTAGTGTTCCATGGAAAAAGTGCTTGGGAAACAATTCCTAGATCATGCACATCCTAGATCAAATGAACAAGACTGTGAGTTCTGCTTGGCTATTCCAAGTTCCTTGTCTAAAATAGTCTCCACTAGGCTACTGCATAGAAGGAAGACAAAATAAGTTACAACTAAAATTCTCTTCTTCCAGCATTACTGTATTGAATTGCCTGTTTTTTAAAATAGGAAATACTCATAATGAATAAAAATTATCATAGAGAAATTTTATAACTTTAAGGAGATTCTGTATAGATGCTTTTAATGCCTTGCTACACTTGGTATGCTGGAAATAAGCACTTAAATCCTTCATGGATCACAGCACAGGTATTAAAAGGCTTAAAATATTTAGACCTTCCATTATGAGGCTACACTTCTATATTTTTAACTCACTTTAGAGAAAAGTAGAAGAAATTATCAGTAAACTGTATTATGCGTTTTATTTCTGACTAATAAACAAGCTATTGTCAGTAACCAAACTTATGGTGAGCATATTAGAGAACATTTCAATGCAACCTTTCAGATAGAATAAATCACCTTTAGAGTAACAAAGAGAAAAAGGTTCAAACCTGGGTAGCCTTTTCCAATTGCAATTTAAGATCTGTCAGTTCCATATTTGTATCATGTAGCTGTGCTTTCAGCTTTTCATTTTCAGCTAGAATTTGTTCATAAAGCTATAAAAGGGAAGAACAAATTATTTTCTGCTCTCCAAATATTTTATTAATATTTCCTATTAATACTTTGCAATATTAAAACTTGTATAGAAAGATTAATGTTACATGAGTTATTAAAAGATATGTTAAAAATGTTTTAATGCATTGTGGTTGCAATGCAGAAAATTTTCATTATACAGGTGTGTTTGTTCTACATACTCCTGAAAACTAGTGCCAGTATTTAAAATTTAAGACTTTGCTGAAAAATATTACTTTTCAGTTTCCATTAAAAAATTCAGTTTTCTGTTAAAGAGGGACCACATATCTGCACAGTAATGATAGCTGGAGCTAAGGAGTCTCTGTGATCTTTATTTGTGGTCTGTAAGCTTTTCTGACTATCATGTCCTCTTAAATTCCTGACAGTGAGAGGGAGTATCAGTTGCATTTATCATTACTCTTGTATTATTTTTACTAAAGTTAAAAGGCAAGTGAAATATTTCTTGAACACTTTCATAACACCTGAATTTACCACTTCTTTTTCCCTCATCTCTACTACAACCATGATAAATGGCTATAATCATCTCTTATCTAAACTATGCTAATGCTAGAATTATTTTCCTGACCTCCATCTCATCTGTTTTGTACAGAGCAGCAAGAGTTAACTTTTCAAAATGACAATCTCAATTTTCACATACCAACTATTCTATTAATACCTTCAATCTCATACATTAAAAACCCGTGAATAGCTTCCCCATGTCCTCAGTATAAGGATATCTTAAAAAGAGTCTGTAAGGCACCATGTAGTCACAGTCCCAGCCTAGTTGCAATCTCACACCCAGAGACGAACAAAAACTTCGTTTCCTAGTAACAAATAAACAAGTGCGGATGCATACTTGTGTACACATGCATACAAACACACACATGTGTACCCTGCCCCAATGTCTCTTTTCAGCTCTATCACAGTATCATAGTACCAGTCTGACACACTTAAATGTGAAATAAAGCCCTGGTTATTTTCCCCATTCCTTTAAACAACAAACAAATGAAGAACTATTTATATTCTATGTACCATTAATTGCTCCAAATTAAAAATCAGAGTAAGATATTTTAAGATACTGACTTCATTTTGAGTTTCTAAGAATATCATAACATATATATCTCAACAAACAGATTATTTCAAATTAAACTTTACTAAATAACCCAAGTACCTTTTTAAAGTCAGTTGAGTCATCCTTTTCTAGCCTGCTACTATAAGGTTTTCTTTCTTCTAAGTAACTGTACGATCCAGAGCGACCCAGCAAGGAATCATACCGATCACTAGTTGATGTGGAACTGGTTTCATACCTTCGAAAGACGAATTTAAGTAAAAATCTTTATTACAGGCTTTCACAACTTACATTAGCATGCATCCTAGTATATAGTAGGTAACATTCTCCCTCACCTATTATCTAATAAACTCTTACAATAAATAATAAATGGGAAGTTATTTTTAATGTTACTAATTTCCATTATTTGAGAAAAGGATCGACTATTTCTGTATCTAAAAATCAAAACTGGTTTTACATCATGATAAATGCTTTCAAAAATCTGAAACTGTACTTTTTTTCACATTTTAACATCTCTAAAATCAAAACATGGCTTATAATTGATGGTGTATTATAGTTTAATTGGTAGCATTTTTCTTTTTTTTTAAAGTTGTGTATAATTGTGCTTTAAAGTTATTAATATTTTTGGTTTGACAAATTAACTATAGTCTATCCGAAGTGATGGACAAGTAATAGCTTTGTCCTAAACAAGAACATACCTCATTTGTAAATGAGAATTCTCTTATCTGGTTCTGAGTTCAGGTTACATTTTCTAATAAATGCTATTGCCGCTACATTTCAACTCAACACAATCAACGGTACATAAATATTTGTTCCTGGTTTTCCATGGCTTTGGATAACAATTATGGGTAACAGAAATGAAATGGAGACTAGATTCAAGGAAGTTCTCTAAAAAGATCAACAATTTTGAACTAGATGACACTTAGTGTTTTCATTGGCCTTTTATTTAAAGCAGATAAGAGAGAAGATTCTGAATATCCAATGAAATAAATTTCTGGTGGGTTACATCAGCCTGTGATGTTAATAATGACATAGTCATTGCTGAAGTAACGTAGGAAGCTTAGGAAAACTTAAAAGTTATACTGTTCTAAATATTTAAGAAAAATCATGATGTACTGTGACTACTGAACTAGAAGTAAAGCCAATGACAAAGGAAACTAGTAACAGTTTACTTAGATTACTAGGTCATCTAAGTATCAATACATTTTTATTACTCGAAATATTTCATCAACTTACAAAATCTATAAACATCCAGCCATATATTTTTAGGAAGAATAAAAAGGAGAAAGTAGTAAAAGAGGTAGTAAAACATACCTAGAAATGGAATCCGTCTAGAAAAACAGAAAGAAAAACAAATGTAGGCATACTAAATTTTTACACTTCATTAAAGTAACTTATTGACTGAGTAAACTTACTTAGCATCAATACCATTTCACATTATTAAAGTAACATCTGTAATATTTACTTATAATATGTCTTAACTTTAACATGGGTGTTCTTAGTAGTTTTAGAACACAGAGTCACTGTATTTTTATATGCACAATACCACATAATTACATTTGGCAATTTATGGTCATCTTTTCTGAATTCCTACAAATGCCATCATACATTCTTTTTTTAATTAGAAAAAAATAGACTAAAACACATAATCCATTACTTATACCAACTTAGCAGGAGAAAGTAACATGTTTACATTTAAAAACATCAAGCTTACTATGTGCCAACTCAAAGCAACTACTTTTCTCGTTTTTCTATTTTTGAGGCAATGAGACACATGAACACCTAAGATATTTTATACGTAATACCATACACATATTTTGATTAAAATTTACTTTCTTGAAAACCCAGCTATACATCCTTCCAAGTTTAGAAATTAGGGGACAAAAAATGATTACTTTAAATTTTTCCCAAACTATGGTATGCTATACTGAAGTTCCAATAACTCTTCTTATCTAAGTCATGAAATAGTTAATAGGACACCCACTGAATCAATAATTTTTAGTAAGAGAACTCTTCAGAAATGGTGTGTTAAATTCCTGAATTTAGGTATTTTTAGTTTTCCATTATATTTATCTTCATATACTCTGTAACATTATTGGGTTCCTTTGGGGCTGGTAATTCAGACTAAAAATGTCTTACTAAAATCTATTTAAATTTCTCATGCAAAAATGATTTTGCACTTGTGTTCTATTTTTGGATATAATGTTTTATTTTATTGATTTATTCTTTAGTTTTATAGCAATTAACAATTTTGAAGTTAAAATTTAATTTTTAAAATATTCAAATTCATAAGAGGGTAGGTAGATCTTGAAAGTTTCCACCACACATGCGCGCACGCACACGCGCGCGCACACACACACAGTAACAATGCATGGCGATGGATGTTAATTAGACTTGTGGTGATCATCTCTCAACATACACAGATATCGAATCATATTCTGTAAACCTGAAGCTAATAACATATGTTAACTGTATCTCAATTTAAAAAAAAGTGCAGAAACAAACAAAAGATATTCAAATGCAGGAAAATATTCGCACATAAAATGTGTACACATTAAACAAAAACATCTGGTCTTACTTCAGTCTATACTCTGGTTCACTGACTTAAACTTTAAGAATAAAAACTCTAAGCAGTCACTGAAATCACTCAAATTTTATGTCTGTCTTTAAAAATCATGGTGTTATCATTGTTTTTTAAAAATATTTAAATTGTGGTAAAAAACATAAAATGTACTATCTCAATCACTTTTTAAGAGCATACGTCAGTAGTGCTAACTATATTCCCAATGTTGTACAACAGATTTCTGAAACTTTTTCATCTAGCAAAACTGAAACTCTATACCCACTGAACAACTCGATATATCCTCCTATCCCCAATCCCCAGTAACCACCCTTCTACTTTCTGTTTCTATGAGTTTGAATACTTTAGATACCTTATATAAGCGGTCTCAAAGAGTATGCCTTTTTTGTGTCTGGCTTATTTCACTTAGTATAATGTCCTTGCTCCTTGTGTTTCAAAATTCTTTTCCAAAATAAAAATATTCTTTTAATTTTTCTGATTACAGTACCATAAACACATACAAAAGCACGTCGATATAAAAAGTTTCTCTGTAATTCCCCATTCCTCAAATCCTCTAGAGTTAACCTTTTTTATACACATATATCCAGGTGAACACAAAATTATCTATGCAAATACATTTTATTTCACCTATTACCTACTAAAAGGTATTTAGGGATGTTTTCAGTATTTTGCTTTACGAGCCAAGCTGCTGTGAATATTGTGTAGATTTGTTTTTACATACTCCAGTCATTTCCTTGGAAATAAATTCTAGAAGTGGAATTGCTAAGTCAAAAGGCATGAACTTTTTGGCAAGGCTTCTGATTTGTAATGTCACACTGATCTCCAGAAAGGATAGATTTATGACAGTCCCCAAATCTTATATGAAAATGCCTGTTTTAAAACGAATCATGCCAAATACTGGCATTATTAACTTTTGTCAATTTCATTCTCTTTTGGTATTATGTCTTTGATTATTGATGAGATTATGTGCATTTTCAAGCTTACTGGCCATTTGTATTTCTTCTGTAAATTTATCAATTTAATGTATTATGCCCCCATTTATTTTTCACATAGGATAAATATCAACCTTTTAAATGTTAGAAAAAAAGTCTAAGATTCTTTACTTTTAACAGAGCAAAACAAGGGTCTCAACTTGAATAAGGGCACCCTTTCTGCCATCTTAAAACTTAATATGACTAAATAATCAAATTTGTTAATCTTTTATTTATGGCTTCTTTCCTTAGTGTTATATTTAAATTCTTGGTTACTAATGTCCTTTGCATGTTAAAGTTTTACCATCCAAATAGTTTAATGAAAGCAAATCATAATAACCCAAGCAACAGCACCCAATTTTGAAATAACAATATTATAATAAAGTAATTCAAATTTTCTGTAATAAAATTTATTAATTTTCTTTAAACTTATATCCTGAAGGCAGACAGCTTGAGCTTCATATGCAGTTCAGAATTTTGAAGAACCTTTTGTCATCTAACATAATATTGACCTTTGAAGAAAAAAAGTGCATAACAGAAAACCATTTTTCAAAGTGGTTAAACTTAGATTCTATAAACTCAGTTTTGTTATCAAACACACTTTTGAGGTGATGATAACACTACTTCAGAAAATGCACAGAAGAATTTCGCAGCTCATACTTTTTCACAGAAACATAAAGGCTAGTCCTACAAGTTTTCAAAGAGAGTAGCACACTTGTTGGGTAGAAGTACTTTCCTAATCTACTGCAAAAGACACTGCAGGTGTGTCTTAACTTACTTCCTCCTTTTCCTCACACTGTAGCAATCTTTGGGTTTAGGTGAGATGGTATGTAGCCACATCAGGTCTGGCCTGAGTGGATTATTATAATCCCAGGCCTGTGAGATAAACCAGCCTGAGGATGAGGCCGACACAGAGGGTTATGTGACTGGAGTGCAATAAATTCTCTTTGTTTAATCCAGTTTGAGTTGTGTATTCTGTTACTTGTAACAGAAAGAAGCTAGCACAAAGCAAGATCTAAACAATCCTCTTATTTAAAATGAATAAAAACTTTAAATTGTCTGGAACTAAAAATTTTTCTTTTTTGAAACAATGTTCTATTCAACCTTACTGTATCTCATGTATAATTTTAACAGTAAAACTTAAAAACTTAAACACAACATATATCAATATATTTAAAAGTCACAACTCTGAAAGCCAGAATATCTTTTCCCTTTTATTCCAGTCTGGTGGGACATGAGATCCGTGTATGATAAGGCAGTGAGAAGTGTCAGATGGGGATGGTGTACTAAATTCTTCTCCGTTGTTTACCCGTCCATTGTTTTTCCTTGAAAGGCAGGAATTCATAGGGTACCACGGGTAAAAAAAGACGATCGACAAGTTTATAGCATATAATAAATAAAGACATAGGTAAACTGGGGGAGTACTGGGCATTGAAAGGTAAAGTGCTTAAAAGTGACCAAACTTTAGCCCTGAAAATAATTTACCTTTTAAAATAATTAATTTCTTACTGTCTGTCATGCCACATAAAGATGAAAGTATTCCTTTGGGACAAAATAGGTGAACCTGGCTCTAAAAAAATATTTACAGTCACCAGAAGTAACCGACTTCTGGTCACTTTACATTATTATAGATCCTTGCTGACCAAAAGAAATTTTAATAGTTCTATTTAGAAACTCCAAGTAAAAATGAGGAAGATATGACCAGAGTGCCATTTCAGGTTAGAAAGGGCTAAGTTTGTAAGATTAGAACTAACTCATGTTGTACAGCTCTACACCTATGTGAACAGAGTTCTTTAAAGTATGCCAGCTTCCTGTAGCCGAACAATAGGGAACCTAGGGGGAGGGAACTAGCTGCAAAACTTTCACCACTTGCTAGCTATGCAACCTCAATCTTTTCAAACTGGCCTTTATTTCTTTATTTATACTGAGAAAAAAACTGCCCTTTTCAGAAGATTGTTGGAAAGATCAGTTGTGATAATGAATGTAAAAGTCCTTTAGAGATACTAAATTTCTAAACAAATGTGAAGAAAATTAAAAAGGCCTATAGTCTTCTCCAGAACATAATTCTGATATTTACAAAACTAAAATCTGGGTCTGGTAAGGGATCTACTACTTCTGGATATTCTTTAGATACTTTTCTTTGGCCAAGCGTATATTTTTTTGTTTTACTTTCCAACTTTGAAGATTAACTTACATACAAGAAACTACATCCATTTGTGTGTACAGTTTGATGAGTTTTGACAGTTGTGTATATCCATAAATCCACCACTACAATCAAGATTCAGAACATTTTCACTGCCTCTAAAATATTCTTTGTGTATAGGGTAAAATATCCCTATCTAGTCCTTCCACCCCCAATCCCAGCAAACCACTGATAAGTCCATCCCCAGCATGCAGATACAGTGTACAGTAACTGTCTTGCATGAATAAATATAAACACAAGTAAAGTAATCCTTCGCCCTGGCCAGGTAGCTCAGATCCTTAGAGTGTCATCCTAACACACCAAGGTTGTGGGTTTGATCCCTGGTCAGGGCAAATATAAGAAGCAACGAATGAATGCATCCATAAGTGGAACAAATTGATGTTTCTCCTCTTCACACCCCACATAATCAATCAATAAAAAATATGCATACTGCTAAATACAAATAAAGGTTTTTACCTGAGTTTCTTTCTTATTGGATCCCTCTTCTGTATCTGATTGCTGTTCTTGTTCATTTTCATCACTCTAAAATAGATTGTCAATTTATTTTAGAAAAGTTAATATAAATCTCAAATAATTGATATTTAAAATACTTTAGATCTTTTCTAATTTAAAATGACCTTTGGGAAAACCCTACCAGGGAAATGAATCAAAAGGAATACTGACTTTTAAGTGGGAATTTTTCTACCCTATTTAGAGGAACCCTATTTGTTTGCATTGAACAATCTAAGTAGTTTAGTATATATGGTGAATTCAAGACCATCTACCTAACAACCCAATTTAGGAAATACTTATATTAGGGGTGAGGAAGATGGAGGCTTAGCATGAGAAAGAAGAAGAGAGTCTATTTTACAATGTAATAATACTTCATGAGCTTTAATAGTCAATATAAGTACTATTTAGGTATTCAACTATAATGAAGCAGCAAAAATAGAAAAATTCATTATTTTAAACAAGAAAAGCTGGATTCCATAAGCTTGGCAAAATTTATGCAACAGTTGTATTATGTTTAGGTAGTTTATCCATTGGGAAATTCCTTGGGAGTTTATAGCACACCAAATAGAAAATTAGTCTCAGCAAGTTAAAAGCCTAGAATCCCAGAGTATGGGAATATCCTATTACCAGGAGTGTCAAACTCATTTTCACCGGGGGCCACATCAGCCTTGCGCTTGTCTTCAAAGGGCCAAAATAATTTTAGGACTGTATAAATGTAACTACTCCTTAACTGTTAAGGAGTTGAAATTACATTCAGCCCTTTGAAGGCAACTGCGAGGCTGATGTGGCCCCCGGTGAAAATGAGTTTGACACACATGTATCAGACGGTCTTCAACATCTCAACAAACCTTAAACAGCTGAAAGAACAGCGAAATTTGAAAACATATCTGTCTTAGCTCATTATATAAACTAAACACCACAGGCTTTAAAACTAGATCATCCTAATTTAATTTGGTCTAGCTATTTTCAGCTATGTGACTTAGTACAAATTTACTTTAAATTTCTCTGAGCTATAGTTAAAACTTTATAGAATTGTTCTAAGGATTAGTGAGAATCTGTACAAGCTGTCCTTCTGGTGCCTAGTAAAAATGATATGTGAACACCAGGCTGGGAACAGGAGAAATCAACGCTGCTGCTGCTACTATTGTTTATTAATATAAATATCTTAATTCCATGTCATGAACTGATTGTCTTTATGTACTGCAGTTCCAAGGGAGATCATAGGAACTGGAAATAAAAAAGCAGGGGGGAGGAAGCCCAGAGGTTTTGAAAAGTAGTAACTTTAAAAAAAAAAAAAAGGAACCTAATAATACTAGAGTAAAAAGCTGCTTAACTTCACACCACCACCGTTTGACACAGCCCTTGGTTCTTTTTGTATGTTGTATGATATAGATGTGGCTATGAAGGGAAAGGAGAGCTGTGCTTTGATGGCTGATGACAACACAATTCAATGCCAGCTCAAATTAAAATGGTTAAGTGTCGACAAAATGGAAGGATCCTTATAATGACAGAAGCTGGAGTCAAAGGGAGAGCTGGTCTGAATAAAACGAGGGAAAAATAAATACTATATTGTAATAAATACAGCTTTGTCTATGAAACTCCTAACATGTACTAGTTATTAAGAAGATAAAATAATTTTAAATAGTAAGTTCTCATTTTAAGTAGTAAGTTCTATGTCTGGGTGCTAAGACTGTGAGGTTTTAATTTACTGTTATTAAAATGTTACCAGCAGTCAATTAAAATCAACCACACATCATGTACTTTCTAATGGACCAACAAAAACACCTTGCCAAAAGAATATTCAACCAGAATCTGATCAATTCTCTACTTGCAACTACCAATTAATAGGAAGCAGAAAAAACTATACTGCTGGAAGATGAAAGCAGTTCATTAGAGAATAACTTCAAGGGAAAAAAAGGAATGGATGGAAAAACTCACAGATTAAAAGAGACTTTAAAGAGATAATTAACCATCATGTATGGTCCTTATATGAATGCTAACCAAACTAGCAAAGCATAATACTACAACAACAAACCATTTATGGCATACATGAACTAACTGGACATTAAAAGAGATCGGATATTCAATATTAAGGATTTAGTGTTAATTTATTTAACAGTAAGGATGCTCATGGTATTGTGATCATTATGTGATATAACACTGTTTACTATTTTTAGTATTTTTTATAAAGATATCCTTATCTCTTAAAAATATACCAAAATTTTTACAGATGGAATGATATGTCTAAGATTTCTTCAAAATAATATGGGAGTTGGGGAAGTGGTGTGGAATTAGCTTAAATAATGATTATACAGGGTGGGTCATTATACTTTCCAGTTACTTTTGTATGGTTGAAGTTTTCTATTAAAAATTAAAAGAAAAAATGTAAGAAATCAAGAGGTAAAAAAAAAAAACCCCAAAAAAACCAAAATTGCAAAACAAAACAAATTAAGTTTGCCCAGTATAGCCGTTGTACGTTATACTAAAATAGTATGAATTTCTCATAACAGAGCTACCCTATAGTTCTTTTTCCTTCTGTATATGAATAATAATACCAGGCATTCAATCAGGAACCAGGGGAAAAAATTAAATTCTATAAGATTAATTGCTACAATTTGGTAAGAATTGTTTCTATCCAGCACCGCTAGAGATGGAAATAACTGTTATGCATATATCTTATATTCATATTCATAAAAATGGGATTCTTTCAAGACTCTCTAAGAGAGGAGTTTAGTACTTTTATATATACATATATATGTGTACATAAATCAGCATATATGTACATATGCTGACCTGCAGCTATTATTATTTTTATTCTAAAAGAAGTCCTGCTTTTAAGCAATACCAAAAATCTAAGTAGTTGTTAACTACCCTTTATAAAAGAGCTTTTCTTATTTCATAACTTGGCTCAAAAACACATAGTGACGATCTGAAGAGTATATAATCTGAGGCATGTAACAAATTATTAGTATGTACTTTTGAAAAGAAGCATACTATCAAGGAGTTGTATTTTAATAGGTTCTCACATCTTGTGTCCAAAATGAAACTCCAGTAGATCTTCTTTTCTCTCTTGGTCGCCGACGTTCTCTAATTGATTTAGGTTGTGATTTATCTTCTCCCTCTTTCTCATCTTCTCTCTTTTCTCCCTCTGTTAAGGATTACAATGCACCACATGGTAGCAATGTATCTTGACAGTATTTTGCAAGGCAAATGTAAAAACAATTCTAAGTCAGCCTCCTTTGTGAAGCCTTGTTAAATTCCCTATTCATTATCAAATTTTGCTCTTCAGTGCTCCTATAACACTTGGTTTAAACATGTATTGTATCTCTCATCAGATACATTCTTGAGGATTAAGACAAGAATTTTAATTACTTCATTTTCCTACTGCCTAAAACAAAAATTTTGCTCAAAAGATATACTTAATAATATTTGCTGAACAGAAAATAAACCCCAAGAAGAGAATGAGGTTCTACTTATTAATATCTGATAGGGAGATAGTTATTATACCTAAAGTTAACACTTCAAGGAAACAAACAGTTCTTAATGATGCAACAGCTAGTAGGCATCATAACACTTTATGCTTCTACTATTCCCATTCCTTATTCAGCAAGATAAATACAGTAGTCACTTCATTTCTATACCATGTAAGAGCAAATCCTTTTTTTTCCTGGAAAAAATATTTATCTTTCATTTAAAAGAAATCAATGTGGAAAATATTAGTCTTAAAATCTGTTTCCTTCCTGAAGTAATCAAAATGGCTTTGGACATATATATTAGATTACGGCCTTTGAATATGCTTTAAGAAGTAAATACATATGGAACAAAGCAATGATTTCTAAAAGGCTCTTTGTATCATTAGCGAAGAGTCACAGCAAAAGATAACCCTAAATTATAGTATTAAGAGGTGTCTTTAAAGTTATTTTTGGAATAGGTTTATAGAAATACCTCAAACTATAATGCCTTCAAATGGCAACCTAATAAAAATGTATCAAATGGGCCAGGAGGGCACGATTCCAAGGGGGTGGAGGGCTGCTACTACTGGACTCTAGACAATTGATGACACGTGATAATTCAGACCCAGCGATGCCAAGTCTTCCAATTATTCAACAAAAGACCGAAATCTGAACTATTATGCAAATATCCATACTTTTAAATATTGGCTCAAAATTTTTATAAACATTATGTGGACCTCTCAACTTAATGGATTAAAGAACTAAAACGTCTCAATGACCAACAAAAGAAAGGCAGCTGGAAATTAGGAAAAACTTAATTTTCTGAAGTCTACATGATTATTACTATTACCATGACTAAAGCTATGAGAATTTGCTTTTAAAAGATAAAATGTCTGCAATTAGAAATAATTTTATTTAGTACCAATCTTTGATTTAAAATAGAAATCAATTAGAATGTTTATACGAAATAACAGGAAATGTTAATAGTGAGCACCAGTTTGCCAATACAGCTGAAAAAGTATCCATTTTTCAAGAAACAAGCATAAGAACAATTTTGTTTTAGGAAAGACATTAGATGTGTTAAGTGATTTTAGTTTAAAAGAATTCCACCAAAAAATGTAAAAGATATAAACATAACAGGCAAAAAATAACTTAAAGCACTAATAAACTACTCCACCGGTTCTTGTATAACTTTTCTATATTGGTAGGCATAAAGATTTTTATGACACCTTAGGTTATAAAGATACATGCATTAATGCCAGTTCATATATTTCCTTTTTTCATTTTCTACTTCTCTCATTCTCAACCATCTTATCATTTAAGTGGAATGACTACCAGTTTAGAATGCTACTTCTTTTCTGTTGAAATGTTAATTAGGAAAAAACAATACAAAGGATTATTTGAAGAAAACAGGTGTTTTCAAAATTTGGTCTTCTTACCTCTTTCGTTTTCTTTTGTTAATCCTCTTGAGTAAGCAGAAGTAATACCCACAAGACTATTTGGCCTGTTTAGTTGACTGGAAGCGTACAGTGAACTGCTCATGGTAGAAAGTGAAGAGGATGGAGTGGTTGAACTTGAAGTTGATACAGATCTGTAACGCTGGTAAGTCTGTGAAATATTAGATTTAAAATGCACCTGAAATATTATATACTTAAAAACACATGGAGCACTTAAATTCACTTCAATGGAAAAGTGATGTTCTACTCATGTAAAAGTAATTCAAATTTCTAATTAAAATCCTTATGAGTATTTTTTTTTTATTTTAGATTATTCAGTATAGTTTCAATCTTTTACTCCCATTCCAGCCCACCCACCCTTATGAGTATTTTGTATATGGTTTGTTGATAAGACAAGTCTCTCTTGGATTTGAAAATCACAAGAATTATTCCTACCATTTGACCCTAGCAGTGTCATTGTATACTATTACCTCATCATATGTTCTGGAGTACTTTTGCTTATATTCATCTTCTCTAGATGTTTCTGACTCCTTTTTTTCCTCTTGCTTCTCTTTATCCTGTTTTTCTTTTTCCTCTTTTTCTTTTTCTTCATTTTCTTGTTCTCTGGTTCGTGTAGAACGACTTCTTCCTATTGTTTTTTCAGCTTCCTGAAGATCAGTCAATGTCACCCCCTGCACGCAAAAAGATAAATTTAATTATGAGAGGCAGTAAAGCTTGTTTAGAAGGAATACTTTATAAGCAGATAAAGGAAATGTGAAGGTATTGAAAGTCAAATATGCATGTTTGGAATTGGACTGCAAACTGAAACAATTTCTACCTAGCAAAACACATTCATTCTATGAAGGGAATGTGTAAGACATTATCTCTATATTCAAGGAAATAATGAAACAGCATAGGAGATAAGAGAAATACCATATGAATGTAAACATTCCCAAAAGGTTCAGCAAAAGCCAAAAACGCATTGTTTCTATATTAAATTTATATGTATTTATGTTTTTATATATGTATATGCACACACAGATTTCAGTAAAGAGACAATTTTGAAGGTTAAGCCCTGAAGAACAGGTTGGATTTCAAGAAGGTACAAAGACAGAAAAAATAATAATGTTAAGATTCTAGCAAATAGTTTTATTTAGCTTGATATGCTAGTAATGGTAAAGATCAAACAGCTGAACTAGGACTTTCGTGCTAAATTGAAGGAAAGGAAAAACATGAAGGAATGCATGGGATATAATTACCACATCAAGGAGGAGGTAATGAAATGGTAACTACTGAGTGACATTTTTCTCATACTTGCACAGTAACTATTTGATAAACCTAATAGATTTATTTCCCCTAACTCCAAATATTCATGGAATTCTTGAATAATTATTAGATATTATACATAATAATTATTAGATATTATACATGATTAATTCATTTTAAGACTTATCAAATACTCTGTACCAGATACCATATTTGGAATAAAACATGCTCAAGGAGGTTCAAGGCATATGCTAATTGGATGAAATATAATAGTAACAGTGTATCTACATAAAAAAGGCTATGGGAGGAGTATGAAAGCAATTTTTATCATTAATGATTTACTCACATTATGTACTGACATGAATGTATTCATAGAAAAGTGAAAAGAAAAAGGTAATTTATTTTGCAGTTTCATATATTATACACATTATAAATATACCTGTGTTGATCTTCTAGACTGTCTTGCTTGTCTAGATCTTGCTTTTCTTTGGGATTCAGACTCTTCATCTCTAACAGGAGTGAGGTATGATCTACAGTAATATATAATAATTGTTAGTTGGAGATGCAATATCTGTGAATGTTATTATATAAGAATGTGGGCAAAACTTACAAGTTTAGGATTTTAATGGATTTTAAGAAAAAGAATCTTTAGAAAATGGTTACATCCACTCTGAAGTTCAACCTGATAATTTTTTTAGATTAAAAAGAACTAATCATACCAACATAGCATTTTTCAAATTCTTCCCAACTATAGTTGTTTTTAAAAAAAAAAAAAAAAAAAACCCAACACTATATAATGTCATTCCACATTGTCCCTTTTTGGATTCCATGCAACACCTTCCTAGATCATATGTGAAATTATCTGGCTAAACTCTAGACTGTCTATGTCTTTATGGTAAAATGGCTAGGACCGAATGTAACGTTCAGGATATGGGATGACTGGAGAGTAAGCAGTACTCCCTGCATTTGTGTCATCATGCATTTATTAATGCTGTCTTTGGCAGATATCATATCTTGTTCACATTATGAGTTCTCTAAAAATTCAAGTGGTTTTATACATGAACTGCTTTACAATCAGCATTACTCTTGGGTAATTTATCTTCATTAAATTTCATCCTATAAATCTAAACCTATGTCCTATCCTGTCTTAGGATATGCATAATTTCAAAGGCATGTAATCTATGTCAAGAGTTAAATAATTAAAGGGTTGAAAAATCAAAGGTAAGACAGAGCCTTGTAATACAGAAAGACAACTTCCCTCAAATGATCAGAATTATCTGAGTTTTTTAATATATTGCAGGGCTCTGTCTTATAATTTTCACTTCCTTTCCATCAACTCTCTAGTTTTAAGTTTATTGAAGTATGACAGATATTTCCTATATTTATAACAATGCTAATGACTTTACAAGTAATTACAAGTAATGCAAAACAAGTAATACAAAAGAAGGAGAATAACCAATAAACTTGTTATTAGTTAAGAAACATTAATTTTGGAATATGAGGAGGAGCTTGTTTGTCGATGTTGGTGTTTTAATTTGGAAAATTCTATACATTCTAATGTGCCTCCTGGAAAATCACAATATATTCAAGGGTCTGAGAAGCACTGAGGGAAGAAGCTGGTTTAATCCAGCATTTCTCAAAATCATTTAAGTAGGGAATACATCTTTTTTTCCTTTGGTGGTACACCTATCAAATGTGGAAAAGTGCTCCATGAGATATCAGCTTGGAAAATATGGTCCAATGGCTATCCTTTTCATCCATTCTTTTAACACTTATTTATGCACCAACTGATCCTATGCAATTTATTGCTTTTTGGATTTCTACCAGATAAGAAGAAAATAGTAAAAGGAGATGAAACCTAGATGACATAGCAAATCTGGTTTAACAGAAGTTTACAGCAGCCTGCCTTGGCTGGTGTGGCTCAGTGGACTGAGTGCCAGCCTGTGAACCAGGGAGTTACCCGTTTGTTTCCTGGTCAAGGTGTATGCCTGGGTTTTGGGCCAGGTCCCTGGTGTGGGGCACACAAGAGGCAACCACACACTGATGTTTCTCTCCCTCTTTTTCTCCTTCCCTTCCCCCTCTCTGAAAATAGAAGGATAAAATATTAAAAAAAAAAACACACAAAACTTAAAATGAAAGTTAATAGCAGCCCATATGGTTTCATATTGCTTCAGCATTTCAAGAGCTGCTATAAAAGCAAGAATATGAACTACTAAATTCTAACTCCTACTATTTGTATGGTCAAAGTTTTCATATTTACTTTAGAACAAGGAAATCTGCATTGCCACTTGCCTTTTTAACTCCATGGCAAATCACTAATAAACCACACTCTCTTCCAAGGAGTCAAGATTGATTTTCAAAGTTTCAAGTTGACTTAAAAGTTAATTTATCATATCTGGTTTAACATATGCAGGTTAGCAGGATAGAAATCGATTGTTAGAAGACTTGTAAAATCTGTTCATTTAAATTTGCCATACAACATTTGCCCCAAATTAGCATAAAAATCTAGCCTATCAATTTCTAACACATATATTTCTTATATTTGGTAGTTTCCATATGATATTCAGTTTTTTCTCCATCCTTGGAGTGCCTATATAGAGCAGGCCTCTAAGAATAGGAGATGTAGATAAGAAGAATAGTTCATATATTTTACGTATTTTTAATTACAAAGAGCTAATCATCAAAAAGACAAAATATACCAATCAAATTCCATCACTGCTTTAATAATTACTATATCATCCTGTCAGACTGGATCTCTTTCATGTAACTACCTAGGGTAATTTAAGTTTACTCCCCAGTCATCTTATATAGTTTAAAATTTTCTGAGCAACCCAAAAGGTGTTATTTTAAATTAAAGATTTTTCCCCAATAAATGCAATTATTCCATATATATAAATCCACTGGCATTTACTGGCTGAAATATTTGTATTTATTCATACTGTTTATATTTTGGTTAGTCAACCAAATTACATCTTTAAATATCTGAATACCAACCCTTGCTTCTCACTTAGCTTTTTTTCCCTTCCATAGAGAAGATAAATAGGTAAATGGGAGCTGGCTGAGTGAAGAGAAAATGGTGGAAAAGAGCAGTTATACTAAAGCAACAGCTGCATGTGAATCCATGCTACAAATATAAAATTATCAGTAAGGTAGTGTCCTGCAGCTTGAAAAGATTATGTAGAATTAGAAATACTTACAATGAAATGAAATAATGAAATAATGAACTAATTTGCTATCATCATGTACTTAAAAGCTAGTTTCTTCTCCCTACTCCACTCCCTTCAAGTTAATACAGTGGAAATCTTAACTAACAAAAACAGAACTCCTCACCCAATCCTGGTCAATAAAAACAGGAAAATTCTTTAACATGATGCAATTTAATAGCAAGTATGGTAACTTTACATAATATCCACAAGTACATATGTAATGGTACCTAAAATGGCATAAATGTGTTAATTCAATTTTTTTCAGCCACAATATATTCTTAAATTATCACATATACATTCTGGAGGCAACTTTACAGCCATACACATTTTGAAAAAAAAATTAATGAATTTTAATTAAAAGACAAACAAAAGAGGCCAACAATATATTCAAAATTGCAAGCAAATATCTGACGTGAAACAAAACACAAACATTAATATTACTGCAAACATCACTGAAACAAGGTAAGACAAACAAATTTTCTGTAAGAGACCAGGAAAAATGTCAATAGGCACATTTTGTTTCTAATGCTATTAGAACCTGCTCTGTCCTTATAGTAACTCCAAATATTTAATTCTTAATCTTGAATGTCTTTTAGGATTAATTCTAAAAAGTTGAAACTCAACTTTCTACAACAACATAAAAAAATTTAAAAATATGAGATTAAAAATCATAATTTGTTTTGAAACAACATGATTCTGGGAGACATTCATTAGACTTTAATTATCACTGAAAAAATATTAAAAGCATAGAATACTAGAGTTAAAAGAATTCGGGGAGTTAAAAATTACAAAAATCAAACACCTCATTTTACAGAAAAAATTCTGATCTGGGGAGAATTCTAACTTTAGGATTAAGGCAGAGGAAAGAGTAAAAAACCAAGGACTCTTGACCCTTTCCCATTCTCTTTACACTCCTACCCCACTGCCCCATAAAAGCAAAACTCTCAAATTTATTTCACTAGAAGAGAATGATGGATGCCTATGCTCCTCTAATTTCGGTTGGCTGTATGGTTTTACTAATAACACTTCAAAAACCTAAAAATTACTTAAATTTATAGAAAAATAAAGGATAATTCAAATATGATACAACTTATACTGGCCCTCAAATCACAATCTTTGAGCCATCTGTAGTGGTGTTACAGAAGTATTAAGTGTTACCACAAAAATAAAAATGAAATGTAAATACATTGACAGAAGAAACTTACATTTAAAAATTTAACATTTTGTTACTTTTCATATAATCACCACACATGTTACTTAAGGATGCACTTTGTGAGGCACCAGAGACAAAGGATGTTTAAGACTGTCTATTTATGAACACTATATGCCAGAAATAAGACAAATTAACCTGGTCAGCATTTTAGAAAGAAAATAACAGTTATGTAGCTAATTTAATTTTAAAATAATAAAATATAAAAAAAGGTTACATTTAGCTTCCTAAGATTTTCTTCTTTCTCAAGAGCAAAAATGAAATTCAAAGCCAGGGACTAAGAATGATACAGCAAGAAGACTGGACTGAGTCCTCTGTAATCTTGGGCATGGCCTTAGCTCTCACACTAACTATATCAGAGTGGAAAAGTCACTTAATATCTCTAGGCCTCAGTTTCCTTCTGTAAATTGAGTATATCACAAAAGATAACAGGTAAGTTCCTTTCCACATCTATGATTCCATACCACTGATAGCAGCACAGAAAATAAATTCATAGACTCTTAAAAAAATTTAATTAATGAGTGCCTTCTATATACCAGAATTAAAACTAAGTGAATGTACTCAACGTAGTTATAATTATTTGGCTTGTACAAATGCAGAAGCCTTTTTTCACCAAGAGACTCTTAAAAGGAAATTCTCAAAAATAATGAAAACAGCTTAATTATCAATCAGATTTAATAATGAAGAGAAACAATGGGAAGAATGAAAAACCTGTTTTTGTCATGTTGCATCTAGTTTTCCATGAGTGTGACCATGTGTGTTTAGATCTTCATAATAAAAATATTTTGTATTAAACCACCCATTAAAAAAAGATGGCCAAATAAGAAGACAACGGTCTGGCTTACTGCCTTTAAACAAAAACAATACTGTTCGAGATGGGTTATGAAGTCTGAATGCTAACAATGGCTAATTATATCAATTTACATTTTATTTATTAACCTCCTGGAGAGATGGTCACCAACTTCACAAGATTAAAAACAAAACAAAACAAAACAAAAAACTTTCATCACTGGGCAAGATACAGCAGCAGTCCTAGTAGGACCTTTACACACCTGCGTCTCTCCCTGACCTCTGATGTGGAGGAGACAGTGCCAGCAGTAGTTGTAGTCAGGGTTGTGGTAGAGGCTGCAGCATTTACAACAGTTGGAGCCACAGGAATGGTCACTGCCGTAGGAACACTGTCCTTTTCTTTTTCAGTACTATCCTCTGCCCACAAACGATTTGAGGTACTATAGCATCACAAGAAGCAACACAAAAAGAGAAAAGGAAAACAGCTAAACAATGAAAGCACTTTCTAGCAGCTGAAAACGTGTGATTACAGGGATGGATTTTTTAAAAACACAAGGCAAGACATGTTTCATCTATGAACAAAAAGGTTAAACAGATCTGTCAAAGAGAGAAAATTATATTTTAAGCAGCCTAATTTCAAGGGAAGTTTGTAATTCAGGAATCTAATTTTCCCCCAGACATGCGTAACAGTCTCTTTTTGGAACCAATTTTTGTTTGTAAATAATTTTAACAAGGTAAATGAAAAAAATCCACAGCCCCACAATCTTCTAAACAAAAATGCATGCACATACATAAGCACACAGTAGGCCTGAACACAAAATGTATCTGACTCACCTGCTTTGTGTGCCTGCTGAGGAAGAACCCGTTGTAATCTTTGTAGTAGTGCTTGTGCTGGAAAGCAGGCTTTTCTGAAGCCCAGCTGCAGAGGTAACTGTTGGTGTTGATGTGGTGCTTGGAACACTAGAACTAATCAAATCATCTTGTCTTCTACCAAAGGAGCAACTAAAGGAAAGAGTCATATCTATATAGGACGTGTTTGTATGTGTAGTCTATTAGTTAATGTCTATACATTACACAGATTCACAAGGCTAGGGAAAATCTAAAAAACTGTGTTCCTAAATACACCACCAGCTCCAGCACCAAGAGTTGCACCTACAACTTGCTAGAGTGTAGATGATTTCACTAATTTGGTAGTGTATGATTTTACTGCCTCCCACCTTCCTCGACAAGACTCAAAGATGGTTTGATCGGATATTTTACGTTTCTGGGAACTGTTCCAGATCACCTGGCCATGCCAGGCTGGGTCTGGAAAAAACACTTTGGTTTGGATTTATTTGGGGCAGTTAAGATTGACATTTTTGAAGAAAATTGGTTCAGCAATAGGTCACATCCTCAGGAGTGATCCATGCCTACCTATATTACACAGGTTTGTCTTTTATTCTTCTTTTTGGTTGCTTTTAGCTATGAAATAATTTATAGTCCTCACTCCCCAACCCCCTCTATGATATTACCAACATTCTAATTCAAGGCATTTCCATAGTTCTGAGTTCTAAGACAAGTGAAAACTTTCTGGGTCACCAAATGATGGCCAGATCTATTAAGACGCTGATCTATTTCAACTGGTCCAGTGAATTAGACAAGGACTTCCTTTTCAATATGCTACAGTTTAAAAGATACTTCATAATATATCCAATTGAATTAAAATATATACAGTAGGTCCTCGAATAACGTTGTGTCACTCAACATCATTTCATTAAAACATTGGTGAGATTCCACAGGAACTTGATATAACTCGTGTTTATATCAATTAGTCTAAGGTAGAATTGGTTTTGCCATATATCATTTCACTTCAAGTAGCAGAACCTACCGACAACGTTATAGGAGGACTCACTGGAATATAATAGAAAGGCATTAACAGCAAAGTTTCACTCATCTTTAAATATATATTCTGTGTCTTCAAATAAAGTTTCATCTAAAAAACATATATATTGAAGACAAGCACATATTTTCTTATATGATATTAAATTGAGGGGTCCAAACTAATTACCTCATATTTTTAAAAAATACAAAACAAGTTAGCTAAGGATTATATTACTACCTTTTATAAGTTGACACTTCATTAATTGAGCTATTCCTTTTGAGATCATCTTCCCATTTTCTTCTTGTATAGGAACTACTTGTTCGCAAACTTGAAGAGTCTCTGTGAAAAGAATATCCTTCAGATTCTGGTAGATAATTTATAAACAGGGTAAACAAAGCTGTACATTAATAAGCATTAGAAGCAGAAGTAGAAACTAGAAAAATCCTTTGGGAAAACATTTGGAATATTTATTAAGTGGAAGTAATTCTAGTTCTAAAGATTGTATCCCTAAAGTATAATCCTATTTATAGGGGAAAAATTAAGAGGCTTATAGAAGTTTAATTTATGATTACATTAGACAATTTAAATGTCCGTAGTACGAGGAAGGGAAGTCCTTACTTTAACCTCAAAAGATCTACTCTATGGAACATTATGTACTGATGAAAAACAATGCTTAAATGAAAATATATATTAGCATATATATTTAGCATATGAGATATTAAATAAAAAAAGTCCAGACACAAAATTAGATATTGTAACAGGACTACAACTATATTAATAAGTTCTCACACTCTATGTGCTGAAAAATAGGAAGAAACTAAATTAAGGGCATTTTCCTACTCTTCTTCTTTCTCCTTTTCAATATGTTCCACATATTTAGAGAGCATGTACTACTTTGTGACCTCATTTGCCATCACTGTCCCCTTACTCTGTTCCAAACACAATGATGTTTTTTGTTTGTTTGTTTTCTATTTCAAGAACACAACAAGCCAGAATTTCCTCAGGAGTCCATTATGTTCTCTTAGGAATACCCTCCATCTCTTCCCACAATCCATACCCAACATAATTCCAGTAATGCTCATGCTTTACCTCTCATGCTAAATAATAGACTTCATAGTAAAAACATAAAGCAAATCATAGTTAATCCACCTGTTTTCTTTCTCTTCAATGTCAGATGTACTGGCTAGTCGTCTTGGTATGGTAGGTGCAACATATGCAAGCCTAGTTCCTTTACTATCTTTCTCCTACACAACAGAAAAAAACATGAATGAAAGTAAATCTGTGTGATAATTGTAGGCTCTGCCAAGAGTATTTATTAAAGAAAGAGTATTCAACAATATACAATTACACAGCCATTACAGTTTACTTTGCAGTATTTCCATAGTTCTTTGACAAACTCTAAAATTGATGTCTATCAATACTCAAGTACTATATGCACTAAAGGACAGCCTGTTTAAACTAATTTTATTTTCTTTCTCCTTTTATCTACAATTAGATAATATTTTAAGATACGAAAAGAAAAATTCCTCCTCATTTTAATAACTTTTCCTAAAACTTCTGTAACAGATTACTTAAAGTAATGTGGTATCAGAAGGTAAAATATGCTTATTCCTTCCAGGAAAATATGGTTTACTCTTAAGTTCCAATCACTTATAATACTTATGTTATAAAAGGATTTACCATCTTGATAGTCTACTGTTTAAAATATAACATTACAATATTCAAAACAAAATTACTCAAATCATGTATATCCACATCTGATTGAGAGTGCTTCAACGGCATCTGACACATCAGCATCTGTATGTTGGGAAAACCTGGGCAATACATTTATACAAAATAAAAACATTAAAATTACTTGATGAGAAATTCCATTTCTGAATTTCTGATACAAGGAAACACTCCTAAATAGAGGGGAAAAAACTGTATGAAAAAAAGTCCAAGCACTAAAAATGCCATGGGAAATAAATAATCTAACGATATGAAGTAACACTGAATGAACTATGGTACATTCTGTGTGATGCAATTTAATATTATTTTCAAAATATAGTTATTAAAACTACTCATTAAGACAAAGCTGCTTGTGATAAAAAAGCAAGTACAAAATTGCAGATACTAGATAAACGTAACTTAGGAGTATAATCGCATTTTAGAATAAATGTGTTCCTAAACTTGGGAAAACTTTCCTAACAAAATAAACTTCCTCCTTGATACATTTTGTTGTGAATTCTCAAGTAAAATGAAGGGTTTCTTTAATTGAGTACAGTCTAATAATATCTAATGATCCATAAGGATATTTAAGGTAGGTACATTTGTATTAACATGTAATTCATTAATAGGTGAATTAAATTGATATATAGAAGAGATCTGATGTTCCTGGAAAACAAATCATTGTTAGTTTTTGTAGAAACCAGATCATGAAATACATTACCTTTTCTTTATTATCCAAAGAGGAGGAAAGTCTGGGACTTGAAGCTGAACGCATGACACCTGCAGTGTCTTTTTCTTTCTGAGCCTCTTTAGATGCTGTGATTTCTGCAAGTGCACCGTAACTGCCAGTCTTTCTAAGTCCTAACCTCCAAGATGCAGGAGACTCATCTTTTCTCTCTTCTTCTTTGGAAGAAATTTTTGTAGCTGTGGTTGGAAACTGTTTTTATTTTAATTTTAAAGAAAAGAAAAAAAGAATTGTCAAGGCATCAGTCCATAAACTGGAAATGATAAGTTTACAAAAAAAGAATGTATAAAATTACAGTTAATAGTTTCAGGAGCAACACTTTTACTAAGTAGGTTAATGTCTTAGTCAAAAGTGTAAAAGATCTAAAACTGAAAAAGGAATGAACTGCCTTTTCAGAAGTTAGATATAAGAAAACACACTCCACACTTTACATCACACAGAAAAATTATGATGCAAATACAGAGAACAGGAATGAGCACACTGTAAGGACTTAAAACCATGCATCTTTGGAACCAATATTCATATTAAACTTGTTATATTGTAACCTAATATAAACCCTTGCACATAGAAATGCCTCACCATAGATTTTTCACCCTTACTGGGCACAAGAACAATGCCAGTTTTGCGCAAGCCCTGCCTCCATGATGCAGGATCTACTGATTCCACCACAGGCATGATAGGAGCAATGAAATCATACTAAAGCCAATTAAAATAAGACAGGTAAAGAGATAAAGATCGAAAGTATGGAAATGAAAAGGAAGTTATGAACAAAACATACTTTTTTCTTCTATAAAAGAATTGTATGATAATTAAAACCCAATAACTGCATAATAATCCAATCTTTAAAAGTCACTGAAAACAAGTTCCATTTCAGCATGAGAAAATCTGAAAGCATCTAATAGAGAAATTTCTAAAGCAGTTAAAGCATACAGGACATATAATACAGAATGTTGAGTGAACAAACTATTGCACTTAAATTCTGTTCTTATTCATTTATATATTTAGGTTAAAAATTTAAATTCAACATAATCAACAAAAAGGTTAATAAGTGACACATTTTCAAGTTATATTTTTTCAGTCATATTTTAATACCATAACCTTATATTTACTGTTTGATTTTTTACACTTTGTATTAAATATTTCAACTAAAAACTCTTTTGTACAAATATTTATTTCATTTTCATAGCTATCTTTCCAACAGCCCTAAAAATGAAACATGTTATTTTTAACTAGCTCGTGCCAAGTTCACTTACAGAATTTAAATATTCAATCAGTTAAATATAGATGGGTAAATATAGCAACTAACTAGCTGCTACAAGCATAAGATACAGATACTTTTTGAAAACCCTTTCTTTCATATTTATTGCCAAAGTTTGCTATAATTAGCAGTTCAACAGTTTGTTAAAGCACCCATGATGTCAGAGGGCTACTTCATAGACAAAAGACCTCTGGTACCTCCAGTAGTTAATAGGGTTGAAAATAGACACATACAGCATTCCCCTGTTCCCAAAGTGTGTACTGAGGCATTCTAGGGCACCAGACCAAAATCACAGGGGCTCTACAGGATATTTTAAAGTTTTGAAAGAGGCACACTGACATCTGTTGGACACTGTACAAACTCTTTCATTATTAACTTATTTGCACTTAACTACTTAATAAATAAAACAAATATGTTTCTTTTGGCCAAGTGGCCCTGTGGGAAAATAATTAGTAAAACACTAAGGGCTCCACTGACTGAAAAAGTTCAGGAAACTGACATATTTCATTCCGCATGACTGGCATTGAGGTGACTGGTTACTGATTTCTGAAATTACAGTCACAGTACTCTAGAACAGGGGTTGGCAAACTCTTTTCCTATAAAGGGCCAAATTGTACATTTTAGGCTTTGAGACCACAGAATCTCTGTTGTAGCTACTTATCTATGCTGCTGTAGCACAAAAGCAAACATAGGTAATACAGAAGTGAAAAGGTGGCTGTGTTCCAATAAAACTTTATGTAAAAACATTGAAATTAGAATTTGTCATAAAATAGTCTTCTTTTGATTCCCTTGCCTGCAGCCATTCAAAAATTTAAAGCCATTCTAACTTGTAGGCCTACATAAAAGCAGGCAGTGAGGGCTGCCTCTGGCACACAGACCATGGTTACCAACCCCTGCCCTAAAACCTTCCCCCAAACTGGAAGCAAATGTTATTTCTTCATAATAGAATAGTCATTCAGCAAATAACATTTACTGAATGTTGTAACAGAAACTGTAACAAATGTTTATTGGTGTCAGGCCCGAAGCTAAGTGCTTCACATGGGTTATCTCATTATATCTTACAATGACCCAATGAAATACTATTACCACTATTTTAGAGTTGAGAAAAATGAGGCTAATACCAGTTCTGAAGCAAACATTTGCAACACTATGGTAATTGATATACTTCCATTCTGTCTAACATAAATTTGCACTTAAGTCCTGGTGTATGTATTAAAAAGCACTTTTCAATTTTGTTTGGGGTATAAATGAACCTCTCTGAAATATTCAACTATATCCACTCCCTGAAAATCTTATTTTGGCTTTCATAATAGGACATTGCATTGACTTTCCTACTCTTCTGATTACCCCCCTTTTTGGTCTTTTTGTTGTTCTTTTTAGCAACTTTCCTTTTCATAGCCCTGCAACATACTCCAAGAGTCTGTTCTCAGATCTCTCATGTGCTCTTTCCAGTTTCTTCTCCTGGGTTTTGGGAGTAGGCTAAATATTAATCGAATTCAGCTTATTTTCCAATTTGTTACTCTTCACCTCAGTCTGACTCCTCAAATCACATTCCTGACCATTCCTGAATTTCTATTTACCTTTACAATGGGCCCTCAAGAACAGTAATGGGAACCTGACACTCAACATGCCTAAAATCAAACACCTTTATTTCCAAACCGACTCTTAGTTCCGTGTTTCTGTTAATGGCATCAATAATCTCTTCAACTGAAACTTCTTAGTCATGTGAGACTTTTTTTGGTTATCTTCCTCCACCTACAAATTAGATGTCAAGTCTCTAAATATCCTTCTCTTCTTTATAAGACTACTGTCACTTCTCTAATTTATATTCTTATCCTGGGCAACTTCAGTGACTTTCTAATAACCTTCTCTAAACCAGCCTCTCATCTTCAGACGAACCTGTGAATTGCTATCAAAATATATTCCATAAAGAGTAATTCTCTCATGGCCTTTTTCAAACATTTATCAAATTATAAAAAGAAAAAAAGTTACCATAGAAATGGGGACATTTCACAATTTAGCTCTACTTTTCCTGTTTTATTTTATATTGCTACCCTATAAATCTACCAACCTAGGTAAGGTAACTCATTTCCCACATAAAATACTCCACAGTAGCCCTACTTGGCTCACATTGTTTCTTTTCTCCCTTTCAACATACTGTACAAACGTTCCTTCTATTTAGTTGAAATATTATACTCATTCTTCAAGATCTATCTCAATGTCCTAATTTCATTACATCAAATCAAATATGCTTTCTTCCATTTTTTAAACTATAATTTATATCTGTACACTTTTATTGGCATACTTCATATACCTACAGCACATAGTAGTCTTTTATTAAGTTATTATGCTTAATGATTATTTTCAATAAATGAAAACATTTAATTCCCCCAAAATTCTAATTTTTACCACCTAGTAAAGAAAAAAGTTTATTTTTATTGAAATCTAAGTACATACAGCAGAATAAGTAATCTTTTTCAGATCCCAAAATATTTATTTTGACTGGAGCGCTATATATAGTTATTGTTAGTTAAAACTTTAAATCATAAAATTAAAGTGATGGTTTTATAGCTAACATTTCCATAAATCATAGGCATGATCTCATTGCTACAGAAGTATTTTTTTATTTTTAGCTGAAGAAGTAGAGAGCTTAAGGGAAGATCACTTAAATGCAACTAGATTTCTCTGTGGCTACCAAAAGTTATTATAAAATATAAATGATACCGACTTCTGGCCAAGATAGAGGCATAGGTAGATACACTAAAAGAAGGACAACAACAAATTTAAAAACAAAAAATAACCAGAACTGCCAGAAAATTGTGTGGAAGTCCAACAACTAAGGAGTTAAAGAAGAAACATTCATCCAGACTGGTAGGAGGGGTAGAGAGGACGAATGGCAAAGTGGCAGGTGGAAGACCAGGCAGATCCACATTTGCGTGGGGATAAACCAGGAGAAACAACTTGGAAGCAAGACAGGCAATGCAACCCAGAGTTCCAGTCCAGGGAAATAAAGCCTCAAAATCTCTGACTGAAAAAACCTGTGGGGGTTGAGGCAGTGGGACAAACTCCCAGACTCACAGGACATTTCATTGGAGAGACCCAAGGGTTCTAGAACGTACACAACCCCACCCACCCAGGAATCAGCACCAGAAGGGCCCAATTTGCTTGTGGGTAGTGGGGAAAGTGACTGAAAGCTGGTGGAGAGCTGAGCAAGCAGCACTGTTCCCTCTTGTACCCCTCCCCACATAGTGCACCACAATGGAGTGAGGTAGGTTGCCCTGCCCTGGCAAATACCTAAGGCTCTGCCTCTTACTATGTAACAGGCACATTGACACACACACACACAAAAAAAAACTGGCCCAAATGAAACAACAGATCAAAGCTCCAAAAAATAGAGAACTAAGCACTGAAGAGATAGTCAACCTATCAGATGCAGAGTTCAAAACACTGGTGATCAGGATGCTCACAGAAATGGTTGCGTATGGTCACAAAAGAGAGGAAAAAGTGAAGGATATGAAAAGTGAAATAAAGGAAAATGTACAGGGAACCAACAGTGACAGGAAGGAAATTGGAACTCTAATAATTGGTTTGGAACAGAAGGAAGGAATAAACATTCAACCAGAACAGAATTAAGAAAAAAGAATTAAAAAAAATGAGGAGAGGCTCAGGAACCTCCAG
>CM052539.1:65857368-65872667 GCA_028533065.1 Trachops cirrhosus | reverse complement strand
ATTTCTCAAAAGAAACCTTGCAGGCAAGAAGGAGCTGGAAAGAAGTATTCCAAGTCATGAAAGGCAAGGACCTACATCCAAGAGGATTCAATGAAGCAAAGCTGTCATTTAGAATGGAAGGGCAGATAAAGTGCTTCCCAGATAAGGTCAAGTTAAAGGAGTTCATCATCACCAACCCCTTATTCTATGTAATGTTAAAGGGACTTATCTAAGAAAAAGAAGAAGATCAAAAATATGAACAGTAAAATGATGACAGACAATTATCAACAACTAGACCTAAAAAAACAAAAATGAAAACAAAAACGAAGTAAACAGCTAGAACAGGAACAGAATCACGGAAATGGATATCACATGGAGGGTTATCAGTGGGGAGAGGGAGGAGGGAATATGGGGGAAAAGCTACAGTGAATAAGAAGCATAAATGATAGGTACAAAATAGACGGGGGGCGGGGGCACGGGTTAAGAACAGTACAGGAAATGGAGAAGCCAAAGAACTTATATGTACAACCCATGGACCATGGACATGAACTAAGGGGTGGGGAGGGAAATGCTGGTGGGAGGTGGGGTGCAGGGGGAGGGGGAGAAAGGGCAGAAAAAATGGGACAACTGTAATAGCACAATGAATAAAATATATTAAAAAAAGATAAAATATAAGTGATATTTAATACTGTTTTAGAGCTTCCTGGTGTGTGAGCCATTCCTTGCTTATGCATGTGTGGAGGGCTCCCATGAAATTTATGGACTGGTGGAGGAAACTAGAGAACTTAAGATACCTATGTCTAAGTGTCAGAAACATACTAGTGAGTGGGAATCTAAAAATAGAACTCTTTAAAGATGCATTTACAAATTAACAATAAATCTTCAAATTAAGTGATGATGCTTGAAACTGAGAACTGGAATTTCTAAATATGCAAATTATAGAGGCAAATAGTGTCATTAGATCAATTTAATTACAAACATAAGTAATTCAGAATCAGAATTTTATAAGCAAGCAGGTTATTAGCTCACTAATCTAACAGAGTTATTAAGTATTACTTTCAATTAAGGTAGGTGGCACAAATCAAGAAGTAAACTGCCAGAAATCTGGGGCTGTGCTTGAGAAAAATATAATTGATCAAGAGAAGTCTATTGTAACTGACTGTGGTAAGTATGACATGCCTTAGCTAGAAAGAATGACAGCCAGTTTACTGGCCAACTATTCCAAGGGGATGGAGCTTTCGGGATTATTTTTAAATGTAAGTGTCAATGGATAATAAATCAAACAGCTCAAGTTTAGTATTCATTAAAGAAGTATATAGGGGTTCTAAGGGTATATAAAACTTTAGTTAAAGCAACTCATGGTGAAACCAGTTATGTATGGCATAACCATCTTAAAACTTCTGCAGACAGACAGGCTGCTTCTGAAGAATTCCATTTTAAAGCATAATTATGATCATATGAACATGGGATGTAGCTGAATTCAGAAGCCCTCAGTTCTAGACTATAGAAGGTAAAGAGAACTACTCATTTATATTGTTTCCTGACATTCAAACTGTACAGTGAAATCCACACATTTCTAACACCTAGAATTCACAATTTTGTTTCCCTTAGGAAAAGTTTTAGAACATTATTACTAACAGTATAGATTTTAAAAATATTCTCTAGTTTACGATTTTAAAAGTTTCACACTTTGACCACTTGGAGCCAGGTCCAAAGATTAGCAAGACTGACACTGAGATAGAAACACTATAGGGATTTAAAATCAGTCCTCAAACTCATGCAAACCAAATAATGTCAGACAAGCAACAAAATAAGGAATTCAAAGGCAAGAGACATGATAACTACAGAAGTGTACAATCCCTGAGTGCACCCTTGATCTGAAAAAAACAGACATAATTATAACTAGGAGGGAAACTGGGAAAATCTTGAGTGTGATCTGTACATTAGTGAACATAGATAATAGTATTATATCAAAGTTAAATTTCTTACATATGATCATTTTAGTATGAGAATGAAAGACAATGACTTTGTACCTAGGAGATACATACTTGAGTGTTTAGAGGTCAAGTGTTATGCTGACTGCAACTGATTCTTAAATGGTTTCACAAAAACTTCTTTAAAAAAAGCATGTGTGCAACTATGTGCAGATGAGTGTGTTTGTGTGTACACACTGAGAGGGGCATGAGCATGCTCAAAACAGGTAAGAGATGGCGGAAAGAAACTTTTAAAGAGTTAAGTAGGTAAAAAAAAAAAAAAATCCAGAACTTTTAATCTTTAATACGGGTTTAAAGAAGTACAGGTTCTGGAGTAGCAGAAAAAAAGAAAGTCTTTAAAAAGATTAACACACTGGTGAAAAAGCACTGTTTGGTGCAGAAAAGGAAGTAAAAAAGGACAGAGAACAGAATAAGGGAGAAGAGGGAGATATAAAATTAAATTTTGGGGAGCTTCAGCCACTAGCCAGGCTCTCTCAACCAGAACTTAGCAATATTGACTGACTTTCTTTGTTTATTGTTTTCATCTCTTTTTCTTTTTGTTAGATAAGGAAGATGACAACTCACTCAAGGAATAAACTTACAACAGGTGGGGTCAGAAGCTCATCTCTGGTTTGTCATCAAAGATCATGCTCTTCTTACTGGTATGCTATACTTGCATGCTTGATACTTTTTGTATTGAGTTAGAAAACCTACATTCTAGTTTTCTCTTTGACTTGTGGTAGTACTTTTTGTGCTTAACTTAATATTCATGTAAAACTATGAAAATGCACTTTTACTTCACAGAGATAAAAGATTAAAAAAATAAAGATCTGTGTTTCTCAAAAGTTCCAACTGAAATAAAAACCACTGTGATTATTTATTTTCATACGAAAATGTTAATCTTTCTGCCATTTATTTCTGATAACTGTCAACTATAATTTCAATTCAAAAGCATTAAACAAGAATATAATATGGTTCAGAGGAACTCTTAGTCAAATTTTAGAAGAAAATATTCTTATTCTAAAACCTTAAATATTTTTAGAATAAAAAACTAAAAAAATTTAGAATTGTCTTAAGGCTTTTGCCCAAATGATACCTAAACAGAATATACGTATTTTTAGCAAACACAATTTTGGCTTACCTTTTTTATGGGTGATGTGGGTGTTGCCTGACCAGATGACACAGTAGGTGTAGTAACAGCCACAGGAGCTGCTTGTGTACTAGAAGTATTGGCATTAGTTACAGAAGCCATGGGTTTTGTCTTATCTATTTTAATAAAAAAAGAAGAACATTAAGAGTCAAGATTCTATATGAATTTGGTTTCAGTGACTGGAAAAATACCATTTTATATTCTATTTTTGTTTAAGGTTCTGTTAATTCAAAGACTTCTGTCACTATTATTATCCCTTTTAACAAGTGAATTTTTAAAGGAGTTTCTAGAAATGTCTCAGTATGTTTGCTAAAGTAGGTAAGAGAATATGAAGAAACATGACAAAGCTGCAAACAATAAAAAGCACAAATCGAATCCGACTGTCGTACTTTTAACACTACAGAAATTTAAAACATCTTTTAAATTTAAATTTAAAACTTGAATGCATAAATACAATGTACTAAACACATTATAAGAACTGTGCAATTTTCTAATGGATCAACATATATCTAAAACTGATGGCTGCTTTTTATTCCAGGAAAGCTAAAAATGCTTTTTGTCAATAATCAGCTTACTGACAAAAAAGTGTTTCAATATCACAAACAGCATGCCTTTCCACCCCTATAAAGTCTATAGTTAAATGGGCATAATATCAGGTTGAATATCTTTTCACAATGTAACAAGACAATTTCCAACTGGTAATCACTGAATAAAAGATTTCTGTAAATATTAGAAATATTAATCTGATGCTAGAAAAAAATTCAAAGACTATGTCTCAACATATTAGTCAGACTGGCTTTTACCAAAATGGTCACATACAATTTAAATCTTTAACTACAATTTATAAAGGAACTAGAAAAGCTCATTTTCCAAATGGTCAAAAGCCATTTTATCTAGTTTTAAACATACCTTTGGTTTCAAAATGGGGCAGGACTGGTATCCTTCTATACTTTGGGGAGTAAGTATATAATGCTTTAAAGCCTTATGAGATACTTTCATTATACTACCTCTCTCCCTTTAGACCATCAGTTTTCCAAAGAAATCTTCCACCTTACGTTATCATCACTGTATGGTGTTGTATTTTATAAGAAGACAATATTTAAAAAGCCTTATCTTTAGGGCAGGTATAAACATCCCACCAACAATATGAATTTGCAATGATTCAGTTCTATTTGTGACTATGAAAACATCTGTAAGATGCTGATAAGGTGAAAAGCATATCTCAAAGGATAACAAAGGACAAGACCAAACTATCACATTTAAAAATCACTACAACCTTAGGTTTTCAAATAAACTGAATCAGCTACACTCAGTCTAATAAACTATGTCACTGTTAAGTAGTACTTTTTTTCCTTCAGCGGAAGCTAAGTCTATTAGCACAGTTAAAAACAAATCATGTATAACCTAATTAGACCATCATCCTGAAAAACAATCCACTTAAATAGAGGGAGTAATTCATCAAATATTTATTGTCTTCATACTTCAAGTACTGTCCGAGGTACTGGGAACATATCAGTCAATGAAAAGACACAGTATCTTAACTTCTCAGCACTTACAGTATAGTAGAAGACATAAACAATAAAGATAAAATTCAATAGATTTTCTCTCATTTTATTATTTTTTCTTTTCTCCCTATTTTCTTTTGGTTTAAAAATTTGTTTTAGACCTGGCTGGTGTGGCTCAGTGGATTGAGTGCAGGTCTGAGAACGAAAGGGTCACTGGTTCACTTCCCCATCTAGGGCACATGCCTAGGTGTGGGGCAGGACCTCAGTAGGGAGCGTGCAAGAGGGAACCACACACCGATGTCTCTCTCCCTCTTCCTCTCTTCCCCTCTCCAAAAAATAAATAAAATCTTTAAAAAATTGTTTTATTATCAGTGAAATCTACACACCAAAAATGTATATGTAAGTAAACATTTATGTTTGGTTAAGAATAATAATGAAACAAACACCAGGTGTCCACTATCCAACTTAAGTAAACATTATTAATATTGCTGAAGCCTTCTATCCACTTGATTTTAATGAAGAATAAAAAATTTCCAAGTGCTAGAGGAAAAAAACCTAAAAGCTAAAATATGCCTCATATGTTCTCATTCCCTCAACTAATCTCTCAAATTTATAAATTATTTGAAAGGAAATTATACTTTTGGTTAAGTTCCTATTTTCATCTGATTTATGAAAAGAACACTGCTTAAAAACAGGTTTGATAAAATAAAAACTAGTCTAGTAAATAATTTATGAAAGTTCAGTAAAATAGTTATTTTATGTCAAAGAGTTTCCCAAGGAAATAGCTACACAAAAAATAGAAAAAAGAACAGTTTAGAAACTGTCAAATCAAGCTGTAGCTCTACAGGGAAATGGCTGCCTTCTCAAGCTTGCCAAATAAAGTATGATAAAGCCTTGTTGATATTAAAAGAGTGAGAGAGAAGAAACCCCACAGCACTTACACGGATTAATTCTTGAGACAGAGTCAAATTTTCCTGGCACAACTGACTATTAGCAACAGGAAGAACAAAATTATCATAGTACAATGCTTCAGAGGAACATTTAAAGTTAGCTCAGTGAGAAAATAAGTAGAGAGTGGCTGGTACGCCTAAGCCCCATACAGGGAACTACAGTTTGATGGTATCTAGTTCTATTTATATTTATAGAATAATAGAGTTTAGAGAACTATCCAAATCATCTAGTCCAATTCTTTTCATTTTACAAGCAAGGAAATTTCAACCAAAAGAAGTCAGGAAAATTGCTAGTCAGTAGCAAGACAGACCTAAATCTGAAGTCTTTTGTTTTAAATAGCTCCCCAGTGCCTACCATTGAACAGTGAATTATATAGAAAGGCTAAAAAGAATTAGAAAACAGTATCTCAGAAATCTCTGTGAGATGCCTGGATTTCCAGTTCTTGAACTATAATACATAAGTAGTAAAAGACTTGACACATATGCATTAGGAGATCTGGGTGCTAGTCTTGGCTTTCTTGTACAACATGTGCATGTAGTTTAATTCATAATTATATATTTTTACTACTGATTAGGGGCCAAGACATGTTGTACGAGATTAACTACATAGAAATAACTTTAAATACTTGCAAAAGTATCTGAGACCATTTAAATTTCCTAATATCATTTCAACTTGAATATGGAAAATAGCACAAATTTAACTAAAGTGACATTAGGTAAGCATGTATTATTAATCATATTTAAATCATTAATGTAGAATTTTATACAATTATTATATGAAAGCCAACATATTATATGGCATTTGATTGCTATATAGTACCAATATAGAGCAGGTATTATTGCCCTGCTTTTACAGAGAAATCTGAAATTAAACAAATTACCTACACCTACAATTAAAGACATGAATCAGTCTGTGGCCCTTAAATACTGTATTCTCATATAATTTGCTTTTATAATTAAAAATATTTTCATTAGCACATTATAGAAATAAATTATATTATACCCAGTAACTACCTGTTGCTTTACTTTCCAATTTTACCATATTACCGTCACCAAGGCAAAACATATACTGAATCGCCTGATTAAAGCCCCAAGTAACTAGAATTTATGTATTTATACACACACACATATGTATGTATGTATCAAAAAACTGTGTATTACTGAAAAGTAATTTACTTATATGATTAGCAAACCTGAAAAAAAAATAAAGGAATCCCAAACATATTTCCTGGCAATAAAGCTAACCTGTATCTGTTAGCAACATCTTGTTTTTAATGGTTAACAAGAGTTATCAGCATATTCCTTGATATTTATTTGGCAAACTTTAGCTTCTCAAATTTTCTGATATGAAATATTTTGCTGAGTAAAAATAAAATGATTCAATATTGTTACTGTTGTTTCTAGAAGGCATATCCCGTATTTTTGGAACATAAGATTCCCCTAGGTTTTAGAGGAAAATAAAAAAAAGAATTTGAAGCAAAAAATGTGGTAAAATATTTAATAATATAATATTTCACCAACGTAAATGTAAACAGAACTCAACAGCAGCATTAACAACCATTATTCCTCCCAAATATGGGGGGGGGGCGGAGTGTGTCTTATAGTCTGAAAAATATAGTATTTGGGATGCTGCTGGGACCTACTTCTCGAATGTTGGGCCTCAGAAAATAGTAGAAACATTCTTGAACAGCTGCAAAACCAATTTACACCCTATCTACACCATCCTAAGGGAGACTTAGAAGTTTCTTCACCCTCAAACCTACTAAAGATCAGCTAAAAAAAATAAAAATAAAAAAATAAAAAAGAGAGAGGTGAACAAGAGCCTTTAATTAGAGAACAATAAAATCACAACTACACTGCCTGAAAAGTTCAAAATTAAAGCTTGATCTCATCTAACTTCACACTGAACCAAAAATCATTGAAAATCCTTTTATGTTTCAAATTTTACCTGTTTCAGCTTCTGATTCTGAGTCATCTTCCTCATCTTCTTCACTAGAGCAGCTAGATTCATCTTTCTTTCCTTCTTCTTCTTCATCAACCTTTTCTTGTTCCAGAGATTCAATACGGGATGCATTTTTCTCTGGCTCAATAATTAATGTCTCTTTGCTGTGAAAGGAAAATGGCTTTCAAATGATTATAAACACAAAAGGTCAAAATACATTAATTTTTTCCAGATCTACAAAATCTAAAGATCATGACTGTGGCCATCATGCCAACTCATTCATAGCAATAACAAAACCTACTTTAATATTTTACTTACTTTTTAAAGGTCTTCTGTGACTGATTATTGTCCATATTGGCTGTTGATTCAATTAGTGGAGATTTTTTCTCCCGTTTTTCACTATGGAGCTTTATAAAAGTATGGAAGGGAAAATAAGAATAGTATTAAAATAATATTAATTAGTAAAATACAAAATTTAAAATAACAGCAAACACTGAACAAAATAAAAAAGTAAGTATTTAAGTTGTACATGAAAATAAAGGGGCTTGGATAAAGGATAAAAAAGTTAGGACAGTTAAAAAAACTCCATGAAGGACTAAATTGGATTCTTTTAGATCCCTCTCAACTTTTGTTCACTAAAAACTCAGGGTCCAACCACAACTTAGGAGGTCTGATGATATTTTACTTCAAAATCTGTTTCCTAGTTACGTCACTTCTTGTTTGTTCAGGGCCTGCTATTTGAGGAATCTGAGATTTTACAGCCTTTACCTTCTAAGAAAACTTTCTTTTACTGATTCTGGAGAGTGGGGAAGGAAGGGTGAAAGGGAGAGAGAGAAACATCAATGGGCTGTCTCTTGCACATGGCCCGACTGGGGACCAAACCTGCAACCCAGGTTTATCTGCCCTGACCGGGAACTGAAACTGCACCCTTTAGGTTTGTAGGATGACACCCAACCAACTAAGCCACACCCACCACAGCCTAAGTAAACTTTTTTATAAACTTAAAAGAACATGTTATTCTTCAGGACATGTATATTTTAGAAGTATTCATTTTGTAAAAGGAGGTTAAAAAAATGGGGATAAGTCCTGGCTGGCGTGGCCCAGGGGATTGAGTACCAGCTTGTGAACCAAAGGGTCACTGGTTCAATTCCCAGTCAGGGCACATGCCTGGGTTGCAGGCTAGGTCTCCAGTTGGGGGTGTGCAAGAGGCAACCATAAATCGATGTTTTTCTCCCTCCCTTCCCCTCTAAAATAAAATAAATAAAAATAAAAATCTAAAAAAAAATCTAAAAATAAATAAATAAAATCTTTTAAAAAATGGGGATAAGCAATATACAGGTAAAATACTGCCACTACTCCTTTATTCTCTTTCACTGTCATTTTAGTTTTATGGTCAGAAAGTATAAAACATCACAAGAATACTTTTTTTTACCTGCCTGAAACTCAAAGCTACTAAGAGAATTCACTAATGTAGATAATTTTTAGATAGTCATCAAACATACCAGATTTTGTTTCTTTTGCAACTCTTCTAAATATCCCAAAATATCTTCATCTGCTACATCAAAGGCTGTCTGGCCCTAGGTAAGAAACAAGGGGAATGGTGATAGTAAAAACTCAATAAATTATAAAATGCCTTAGGTGATTCTGTATGATTAATTAGAAAAAAGATAACATTTTTATATTAGTTAGAAAACATAGTACACATAACTGGAATGGTATGTATGAGAAATCACTGTGAGAGAGCAGCAGTTGATACATCTTTCCTACTTTTTTGGTAACAACATTATTTAGATAAAATTCATATACCATACAAATCACCCATTTAAAGTACACAATTCAATATTTTTTAAAGTATATTCACAAAGTTTTACAACTATCAACATAAACAACTTTAGAATATTTTGATCACTCCCACAACAAAACAAAACAAAACAACCGTATCTATTAGCATTCATCTTCCCACTTACCCATCGCCCCCTAGACCAAGGCAACCACAGATCTATTTTCTGTTACTATGGATTTGCCTACTCTGGGCATCTCATAACTGAAATCATACAATATGTGATCCTTCACGACTAGCTTTTCTCACTTTGCATAATACTTTCAAGGTTCATCTGTGTTGTACCATGTATCATTACTTCATTCCTTTTTATTGTTGAATCATATTCTATTGCATGACATACCACATTTGCTAATCTATTTATGAGTTGATGAACATTTGTTTTTCCTTTCTGCTTTTTGGTATATATAATGAATAATACTGCTATGAACCTTTGTTTTTATGTTTTTGTTTGGGCATCTGTTTTCATTTTCTTGTGAGTATAGCTTATAAGTGAAATTACTGAGTTATGTGGTAACTTCATGTTTAACCCTTGGAGACCTTATTACTTTTTGATACCTCTATGAAAATTAACTAAATTCTTAGAGTAATAAAATAAAAAATATATATATCTAAAATGCTTATTGTTCAGTCTGCCACAGGTATGGCTTAGTTTCAAAAATTAATCCAGATGAACACCTGCTTATCTATTGTTATTCTGCGTGGAAAAGAATATTTAAAATAGGTGCTGACTTAAATGTTAGACCCAAAACCACAAAATCCTAGAAGAAAACATAGGCAACAAAATCTAGGACACTGCTCGGAGCAATATTTCATCAGATATATCTCCCCAGGCAAGGGAAACAAAAGAAAAAATAAACAAATGGGACTACATCAAAGGAAAACATCAATGAAATAAAAAAGACAACCCACAGAACAGGAGAACATATTTGCCAATACATCTGATAAGGGATTGATATCTAAAATTTATAAAGAACCTACAGAACTCAAACCAAACTAAACCAACAAACAAACAACCCAATTAAAAGCTGGGCAAAGGACCTGAACAGACACTTTTCCAAACAGGACAGACAGAGGGCAAATAGACATAGGGATAAGATGCTCAATTAATCATCAGAGATATGCAAATCAAAACCACAATGAGATATCTCACACCTGTCAGAATGGCTATCACCAGTAAATCAATAAACAAGTGCTGGCGAGGAGGATGAGGAAAAAGGGGAACCCTTTTGCACTGTTGGTGGGAATGCAGGCTGGTGCAGCCACTGTGGAAAGCAGTATGCAGATACCTCAAAAAATTAAAAACGGATCTGCCTTTTGACCCAGTGATCCCACTTCTGGCAATATATCTGAAGGAACCCAAAATACCAATTTGAAAGAACATAAGCACTCCTATGTTCATTGCAGCATTATTTACAAGCATACCTGTTAACTTAACTATGCTTTTTAAACAATCGATAGGACAGTTATGAAGCCAACCAAGGGTAACTACTATAAGGTTACTATGCTTTATTAATGGGGTATTAATGAAGTAGGGTATATAAACAGTTATTCAATGCAACCAGAAAACTAGTGAGGAGGGCACAATGCTGAGGTATAAGAAAAATAAAAACTCTATCAATCACAAAAACTATCTTAAAAAAACTGCTGCTTAAAATATCAGTTCAAAACATCTGTAAATTACTAGAGTCATCCTAGTGCCATTGTTTAAATGCATAGTTCCTTCCTCACTTATTCTAACTGAATTGCTTTTGCAGGTATGATCTCTCTTCATCTTTACAACAACCAGTGAAGTAGTCAGGATAATCATTATTATGATTCCCATTGTACAGATGAGGAAACCTAGGATCTGAGTATATGGTATTTACCCAAGGTCATGCAGGTAATAAAGGGAGAATGGGAATAAAATCTATGTGTCTTTTGCTCCATTGTTTTTACAGAAAATAAGAAAAGGCCCAGACAGAGTAATAGCAGCAATTTTGTTATTCACTCAAATCTTTACAATAACAGCTGTGAAGCCAAAAAATTGTCTACTAATGATTGTAATACTGCATTTAGAAACAATTCCAACTACAAAGGCACCTTAGTTAATATTTTAAAAAAGCTACTATGTAGGTACTTTCTAGTAAAACAGTTCTTTCAATTAGCTAAGCAAAATAAAATAAAAACCTTTCTATTTAAAATCTGTACCACATAATTTATAAGTTAAAATAACAGCAAATGTGCTTTAGAGTTTGCAAATAAGTTAAAGAAATGAGGCTAAAATTTCTAAATACTGTAACTCAAGAACATTTTCCCCACTTTCATATAGAAAAATTTTCAAGCTTTCTAGGATATGATTTATCACATTTTCTATATCATATATTTCCCCAAATTATGTTTTCTATTAGTAAAGAATTTACCTAAACTTTGAAAGTATCTTAACTACATTTCTGATATCATTTTAGTAAGTTTAGCAAAAAATTTAAATTTACAAATACTGAAGAAAGTATAAAATGACAATATAAATTTATACAGGCAGGCTTACACAATTAAGACTAACTTACTTTGACTGAGCATGAAGTATGACATGTTACTTTAAAATGCAGCCAATGAAAAGAGAGACAGCCTGAGTCACATGGGCAAAACTATAAAATTAAAAGTCTAATAAAAATGTCTTCCATTTAGAAATATAATTCTAAAAACAAGTTGTATTTGGGTATACTTATGTTGTAAGAGCCTTTGGAATCCTATGTATACTATGTAGTCCCTTGCCATTAAAAGATGTCTTGAAAATTTTGATACTTCAAAAAAAATCATTTTGATAAAAATTTAAAAATCACACTTTTAAAACTTATGAGTTAGTATCAGGAAAAATAAAACATATGAGAATGCAAAAACTAAGGAAAGTTGCAGAAGAACTTAGCAGACTAAATGGAAACAATTATCAAGGCTTTATGAAAATCACTTGACTTTCTGATCATGTTCCTGAATCTGCAAAACTCAAAGACTTTATACAGTTGTTAAAAGAATAGCACTGCGCCCTGGATGGTGTGGTTTACTGGACTGAGCGACACCCTGTGAACCAAAGGGTTGACAGCTGGATTCCCAGTTGAGGAAGATGCATGGGTTGCAGGCGAGGTCCCCAGTGAGGGGCACTTGAGAGGCAGACACACGTTGATGTTTCTCTCCCTCTCTTTCTCCTTCCCTTGTCCTCTCTCTAAAAATGAATAAATTAAAATCTTAAAAAAAAAAAAAAAGGATAGCACTATCCTCAAACAAGTTGAAAACCAAAAATTCCTAAAAAATTATGAGGCATAATCCTCTGAAGATCATATAAAGATGCACTAAAGTGATAAAATGAGGAGGGCATGGGAGAGTAATGGGGGAAAATGGGGACAACTGTAATTAAAAAATAAAAAAAGAAAAAAATTAAAAGAAAATAAATTAGGTCTATGCATCCAAAATAAATAAGATGCAAGGAACTGCTAATACAGTAATACAGAAAGAGAGAAGATAAAGCAAAATGATTTTACACGTAATTTTTTCCTAGAGCATAATTATGAATTGTATGACATAGGAGTTGGACAATGACAGAACAGGTGTAAGATAAAAATAATTTTTTCTCATACATTCTATATATTGTGTATGTTTCACTAGCAGAACAATATATTTAAAGTAGGCAGTGATATAATCTTTTTGGAAAGGCAGTTCAAGTAAGTAAGTTTCTTTCTTCTGGCCCTTATCTGGAGGCCACCATCACTGAATGAACCAGTCTATAAGCACTGCCTGTGTCAGGGGACAAGTGGCCTGTAGGGGGTATAATTTGGAGACAGGAATGCAGAACAGAGATCAGAAGGTACACAGATAATTCATTCACTAATTTGTTCAGAAAAATCCCAGCAGCTGGGGGGAATTTCTACACAGGATAGGAATATGAATTGCCAAGCTAAAATTAGGTGGCCTTTAACTTAAAATTAAATAGTATCAACATTTATCCAGCTTCTAATGCTGATTATGAAACAGAAAACTTAAAAGACAAGTTATCAGAAGTTTTGATATAAATTTAGATTGAAGACAATTATTTGTAAGGGCAACCCTATACTTACAGATGGATCACCTCAAATATTTTTTATCTTGACTTGCCTGAAAATTTTTACCATTCCTTATGATTTTCTTGCTTATACATTTGTTACTTAAAATACCATTTATAAATATGTATTATGAAATACTCCAGAAAAAAACATGTAAGTTCAGGGGTTTCTTTATCTCTTTATGTCAGCAACTAGGACATACACTACTACCCTCAACCTCCAAACACCTGTGGGAAAATCTTAGGTATGTGGTACATCTCTTCCCTTTGCGGATCCCAATTAGAAATTTCAGTTACTAGAATAACCAGCACCTGCATCCATACTTAATGGACATAAAACAATTACATGTCTCCATTTGAATAAAGATGAGACCACTTCAGGATTCTATGCTACGTAATTTACTACATTAGCCTATGAAGTAAAATATATAAAGGATATCCAATGGAAGTCAAGAATAATTAAGCTCACTATAAGAAACATGTTTAGAGCTCAGCAACTGCTGGTAAGTGATCCTTATCATCTATGGACATAGAGTGGGAGGGAACGAGTTAGAATATTGGTGACAATGGTAGCTGACTGATGGCACCTGAAAGGGAGCAGAGGAGAAGAATCTAGTAAGGAATCTGATAACTTGAATACATTCATAATTTTGCAAAAAGCACTTCTATGACATTTGTTTCCTCTACCTACCTAACTGGGTAATATTAAGGTAAATAAATCACTTACCTCACTAAACTTTTCTCAACTGCAAAACTAGGAGACTAGATGTTGCATCAATTTGGCATAAGACTTTATGGTTTTTACTATTTTAACCTGATATGAAACCCCCTGTTGTTTAAGTGACTATCCATGTCACTTAAAAGCTACTCTAGACTTCCAGCCAAGATGGAGGCATACATAGACAAACTGTGCCTCCTTGCACAACTAAAAGAAGGACAATGACAAATTTAAAAACAAAAAACAACCAGAACTGACAGAAAACCAAACTGTATGAAGTCCAAAGACCAAGGAGTTAAAGAAGAAACATTCATCCAGACTGGGTGGAATGGCAGAGACGAGCAGCTGGGGTGGTGAGGACTGGAAGCAAGGCAGCGGCTGGAGGACTGGGTCAGGCAAGGTGGCAGTTTGTGGAGGAGGAGGTCCCACATTTGCTTGTGGATAAACCAGGAGAAACAACTGGAGAGCAAGACAGACCGCACAACCCATGGTTCCAGTGCAGGGAAATAAAGCCTCAAAATCTCTGACTGAAAAAACCTGTGGGGGGTTGAGGTGGCAGGAGAAACTCCCAGCCTCATAGGACATTTCATTGGAGAGACCCAGGGGTCCTAGAACGTACACAACCCCACCCACCCAGGAATCAGCACCAGAAGGGCCCAATTTGCTTGTGGGTAGTGGGGAAAGTGACTGAAAGCTGGTGGAGAGCTGAGCAAGCAGCATTTTTTCTTCTCATACACCTCCCCCGCATACAGCATCACAATGCAGTGAGGTAGGTTGCCCTGCCCTGGCAAATACCTAAGGCTCTGCCCCTCACAAAGTAAGAGATGCACTGAGACAAAAAAAAAATTGACCCAAATGAAAGAACAGATCAAAGCTCCAAAAAATAGAGAACTAAGCACTGAAGAGATAGTCAACCTATCAGATGCAGAGTTCAAAACACTGGTGATCAGGATGCTCACAGAAATGGTTGAGTATGGTCACAAAAGAGAGGAAAAAGTGAAGGATATGAAAAGTGAAATAAAGGAAAATGTACAGGGAACCAACAGTGACAGGAAGGAAATTGGAACTCTAATAATTGGTTTGGAACAGAAGGAAGGAATAAACATTCAACCAGAACAGAATTAAGAAAAAAGAATTAAAAAAAATGAGGAGAGGCTCAGGAACCTCCAG
>CM052539.1:65835523-65856868 GCA_028533065.1 Trachops cirrhosus | reverse complement strand
ATTTCTCAAAAGAAACCTTGCAGGCAAGAAGGAGCTGGAAAGAAGTATTCCAAGTCATGAAAGGCAAGGACCTACATCCAAGAGGATTCAATGAAGCAAAGCTGTCATTTAGAATGGAAGGGCAGATAAAGTGCTTCCCAGATAAGGTCAAGTTAAAGGAGTTCATCATCACCAACCCCTTATTCTATGTAATGTTAAAAGGACTTATCTAAGGAAAAGAAGGTCAAAACTATGAACAGTAAAATGACAACAAACTCACAACTATGAACAACCAAACCTAGAACAAACAAACAAAAAACCCATAAACAAAACAAACTAAGCAAACAGCTAGAACAGGAACAGAATCATAGAAATGGAGATCACATGGAAGTGTATCAGCAGAGGGGGAGAGGAGAAAATGAGGGTAAAGGTACAGGGACTAAGAAGCATAAACGGTAGGTACAAAATAGACAGGGGAAGGTTAAGCACAGTATAGGAAATGTAGAAGGCAAAGAACTTATATATATGTATGACCCATGGACATGAATTAGGGGGAGGGGAATGCAGGTGGGAGGGGTGTGCAGGGCGGAGGGGAATAAAGGGGAAAAAATGGGACAACTGTAATAGCATCATCAATAAAATATAGTTTTAAAAAAGTTACTATAAGCAAGCTAAGAAGACTATCAGGTAACAAAGAATTAGAAAAACACTTCTATGTGAATTCCAACTCATAATGAAGAAAACATTCATATAGAGATGTAAAATACTGTTGTTATTAATTCCTAAAAATATACTGTAATATCAATTGAAATACCCTAATCTATTCTATATATATGTTAATAATGATTACTGAAAGAGTAATTCTTTCCATGATGAATAGAGGCCAAAACCACCTCACAGGTAGCTGAAAAAGACTTAAAACAATTAATCAATACTAAAAATTAATACACTGACAGAATATTGTTTTACATAGTAAAACTTAATACAATTATATAATTTATATTCTTTTAACATTTTAAGACTAAAATTGTATTTCTAAAAGTTATAATCTTTAAAATACATTTAAAAGGACTTACCACTTTGTTGACCATCTCCATATCACACAAATTGTCCACTAATATTCGACATGCTTCTTCTTTACCCCAGTGAGCTGCAGCATGAAGAGGTGTCCAGCCATCATAATCTTTAATATTAACATCATAGCCTGCCTGTATTAAAAGTCTAAAGAAATTATAGTTAGATAAATAATCATTAACAACTAGAAATGAACAAATATAACCAACAGCTTTATACCATGCGAGTTAACAAAAATTTGCAATATATTTCTCTTTTCATAGTTCAAATCCCCCCCTCTCATCAATGAAAGAGGGCAAAAGAAAGTAATTCTCAGAAAACATTGGCAAAGAGCATCTTCAATTACTGCTATAATAATACATTCAACTTTAATTCCTAATGGCTGTAAGTCTTATGGTTTGGTGTGACACTAAGTCTTGTTAATATGACCTATAATTAAAATTTTCATAGGAACCTATAATTTCTCAATGTGAGATAAAAAATTAATGGATCAATCTGTATGTTAAATTGATTTCTTAAAGGAAGTCTTTAGGTGCCCATATGATAAATCATTTCAGGCTAAATGTATTCTAAAAATATACCTATATCAAACAAGTGTACTTTGTAGTGTTTCTGTTTCTTTGCATTTGAGGAACTGATTTGTGAAAGCTTTCACAAACCTTTACAATCTACCATGGGAAATTTCCATAGGAAAATGACAATCTGACTGTGAGGAACAAAACAAAGCAAAACAAATATTCCAGGGGATACAGTCTACTTTTCTGTAGCAGTAGAAAGCAGATATTCCAATCATCAACAAAGCTAGAAAACAGAAATACATTTTCATACAATGCAAATAGTTGCACAAATTATGTTAGTATGCCCTTCTAACTGTACACCGACACCAACCTTTATTTCATCTAGAAATTAAGCTCACAGAGAGCAAAGAATGGGTCTATGAATTGCACATAGCACAGCCCCACACACACAGGCCAAACACTAAATACTTTACAACTCATGAAATCTGATGACCTTTACCTTACTTTCCAAGATGTTGAGCTTGAGAAGGGCTTCTTTTTACCTACAGAAGGTGGTAGTGATAGCTAATACATAACCCTTCATTTATTTATGTTTTAAGAACTGATCCCCTATTTCTTAACAATATCTAAAGCAGCTGTTTACAATTCTGGCTCCATAGCAGAACTATCTGAAGAGTGTTTAAAAAAAATATCCCCAGCTCCATCTCAGATCGACTGGATTAAGCAGCTTATTAGGAGATGGGTCCTACAAATCTACATGTTTAATAAGTCCCCCATATGATCCCCATACCACTGCCTGTCACCTGCCTGTAAACCAACTTTTAAGAGTCACCAATCTTGTAAAAAGCAGACTAGCACGTACAAATCCAGAGATTTAAATAAAAATATGTCCATCAACAGAGACAGAAATAATACTGGGATATAAGATAATAAACAATATCTCTTATAGAGAATATAAACTAAATTAGTATTAAATATCCTGAACAACATAAAATTAAAGCAACTGGGAGCCTGTGTGGAGAGGAAAGAGTCAGGAAAGTAGATACACTATCCTCCATTCCACCCCCCCAAACATGGTTCTCTGTATATGCCAGGCCATACAAAAAATTTAAGACAGTGCTTATTATATTCAAAGATCTAATAAAGGAGGACAAAAGTCAAGTAAAACAACAATGAACCCTCACAGACAGGTTTTATCATGGAGATGAAATGGGAATACAGAACTGAAAAGCATCAAAATCAATGGAAAGGGGTTTGTTTGTTTGTTGGGTGGGGAAGGGGCAAGCAAGAATACATCTGAAAAAGATACCCTCTATTTATTTTTCATTTCACATACATTTTTATTTTATATGTTTTCATAAATAACATATTCATAAGGTTCAAAAATAAAAAATAAAGGCTTAATAGGTAAGTCATTCTCCTGCTGACCTTCTACTGACCTTGAACCAGTTTCCCCTCCTTATAGATAACCAAGCTACTAATTTTGGCTGAATCCTTAGAGAAGTTTCATGTATTTATAAGCAAATACAATTAAAAGATTTTAAATAAACACAAATTATGCATATTTCTATTTGGTTTTGACATTTAACAATGCATCCTAGTGCTCTTTCCATATATGTATATGTAATGTTTAATTGCTACAGAGTATTCAGGTGAAAGGATGTATCATAATTTATTCAACCATTCTCCTAATATAACAAACAATGCTGCTAGCACATACCTTACTTCCTATGTGAGGGATAATATCTGTTAAAAAAATGCCAGAGGTGGAACTGCTAAGCCAAAGAATAACTATTACTTTGATAGAATTTGTTCAACTGTCATTTATTTTTCTACCAGTAATGTAAGAGTCCTTTTCTCCAACCATGTCAACACAGGATGCCAAACATTTTAATCTTTGTTAATAAGACAGATGAAAAATGATAGTTCATTATAGCTTTATGTGCACTTATTATGAAGTTAAGCATTTTATTTTTCATAGGCTTAAAAGCCTTGAACTGAGTCAAAGGATTGAAAGAAATGTGCATCCAACTTGAAGAGATGGTTATCATTCACAGATATCCAGACAGAAACAAGAGTAGGCATTAAGACCTCGCCAAAAGGGATAGGTTGGAGGGTGGGAGGTGAGGACGGGTGGGGCAAAAATGGAGACAACTGTACCTGAACAATAAAAAAAAGACCTTATAATAAAAAAAACACACCATGACAGAACTTCAAAGTATATATGGATACAATGCATGCCTAAGGAGCAATGATAGCAGCTTAGTTTAAAAGAGGAGCCAGTGGTCAGATGACAAATGGTCTTATGTGCTAAGTTGAGAAGTTTAACATATATACTGATCCCCATTGAGAATCTTAATGAAGGATTTTTAAGAGCCTGGATAATCTAATTACAAAGACCACTTTGCAAGCAGTCTAGAATCTATTTTACAGTGTGATCCAGTACTCATATGTGTTTATAGAAAAAAAAGAGTTTTAACATCATATTTACCATTACCATATGCAATACTCTGATATTTCCAATTCTTTTTTTAAAAAATGCTGTTGACAACTCACCAAGTTGAAGTTTGAAAAGTTTTGAATTACAGAGAAACAGATGGGGGACAAGGAAACTAACTAGAAGTCAATTGTACTACTCTAAGAGAAGGCTTAAGATATTGGCGTAGGGATTGAAAAAAGCAAGAAATCTGGGAATTGCTGATATACTTAAACTGCTTCATTGTTTTTACTGAGGAAAGGGAATAAGAAGAATATGACATTACAAATGCAAAAGGAACAAAAGCAATATAAAGGGTACAGCAGATTTTTGCTAGGATCAGTCTTACTTCCTTTCATATACACATAACAAAAGTTATGCACTGAATTCTTTTTTTTTCACATAGTTGCCAACACCTTTGCATTGCGTAAGTTAAAAAAATTATTGTGACATAAAGAGGCTTTCTTTCAAGGAAATGTATAACATATAGTCTAAGCTGCTTACAACTTAATATTTGCTCTTATGCTAATGCAATAGCATTTGAGGGCTGGTGTTCACCTAGTAAAAAGATACTGTATTTTACATAAATTATATTTAAATAAATATTCAACATAAACCAAGTCCTCAGAATTCTAAGACTTAAGCTCTCAAAATACATAAACAGAAATATGTTAATATATGACATTGTTCTTAGTCTCAGAAACTGGAGTTCACCAATCTGGGAACCTCAAAATGACTCTGTGATAATTTATTAGCCCAGAAGGTAACATATAATGGTTGTCTGACATTTATTAACTCATTGGAAAACTGCAACTAAAGAACACAAGAGTAAATAGTAATAAAAATTTAAGAGAAAGAACTTTAGAAATAAACCAACAATAAACATTCAAGGTAGTTTTTCTTTCTGTAAATGAACAATAAATAGAATTTTATACGCTGTTTTGAAATGTTTGCAGGTATCTTAAGAAAAGGAACACCAAAATAAAGGAAACAAACCAAAGTAGGAAAACAATTGTGAAAAACATTACTTACTTTAAAACTTCTGTATAGCCTTTGGCAGCTGCAACATGAAGTGCTGTACCTCCAGACTTTGCATGCCGGACATCATTTATATGACCACTATTTAGCCATTGTCTTGCATCTCTTAGCATTATACGTTCTTCTTCCTTTCGAGCTGCTTCTATATCAACTCCTAATAAAATTAAAATTGTTTTTATTTTTCTTTATAGAAAATGTTCTTTCAGTGTTGGAAAATAAAATTATCTAAAACATGTCAAGTTTAAATAAAAATCAAAAGTTTAATTTCTGAAAAATGGGCTGCTTATAACAAACTCGTTAAATGAAAAATGAGAATACTGTAGATATTTTATTATCCTATCTATACTGATGATTTAATTTCTACCTCACCATATTGTTTTGGTTCTTTCTTTAAAAACCTTTTCTGATTATTCTTTTTGTTCTTAAGAATATGAATGTTTGGCTAGGTATATTATCTCTTGATAAAAATGTTTTTAAAAAATCAATCATATGTAATTAAGTCTCAAATTTCTATCTACTGCTTTGACCAGCTCTCTGAACTCTAATGTATTAGGTACAAATGTACACTAATGAACACTTCAACTTGGAGGTGCTCTCTTCATCTAAAATTTACCAAACCTTAAAACAGATTACTTTTCTACCAAACTCTCTTTCCTTTTCCAACATAACTAGGTTGTCCATACCATTAGTATTAGTTTTAAAATTTAATAAATTATACAGATGTTCATTAATTTAAAAGAATTTATTAAGCACTGTGCTAGGTTGAGATGGTAAGAGCAGAGAAAATTCAGAAAGTAACAGGATACTCTATTTCTTCAAAGAGGTCAATATCCTGAGAAAAAAAAAAAAAAAGTAAAATACAAAAGATAATCCTGAAATTCATGAATGATCTCATATTGTCTTATGGCTTCTCTGGCTGGCTATTTAATAAGTAGTACACACCACAAGGCATTTACAGTCTTACTAGAGAAGAATATAAACTTATTGAAGGTAAAAATACTGATTTTTCATCTTGTATCTGTATTGTGGTGATGAGAACCTGACACAAAGTAAAAGGGATCAATAAATAAATGTTTACTAAATAATGAATAAACAAATGAGTTAAAAATAATCATAAACACAATACATTCATATCTCAGTTAAGATCTCTTATAAAGCATACCCATGTACACAACTATCTGTTCAGGATTTTTTTATCAGTCCATCCATCCAGTATGTACTGAATGTCTACTGTATGTCAGATACTTTATAAAGTGAACTTATGTTGCAGATGTACATCTGTGAAGAAAAATAACGCAGGGTAAAAGGACAGAGAATAATTAAAGGTGTTATTTCAAAGGGGTGAGTTGATAAAGAACAGTCTCTTTGATAAGGTGACATTTACAGCAAGAAATAAAGCGACAGTCATACTATATTATAGGAGGACATTCTAGGAAGAAGGAAGTAGTAAAAGGTTCTGAGGTAGAAGCCTGCTTGGAATGTTCTTTTGATTAGAAAAAACAGGGCATTTACAATGAACAGGGTGACACATTATAACTTAAGAGGACCACCAACTAAAAAGTTAAGAACAGAAATTGAAGTATTAATTTGAAAGCTATGGCAATAATTCAGGGAAGAGATGATGGTGGTAGCAGTGAAGTCATTAAACAGGTTAGATTCTGTGGTCTCCAAGGAACACCAAAGGAACTTGCTAGTAGTTTGGAAGCAGGAGAAAAAGAGAAGGATGAATCAGAGGTTTTTAGACCGAGTAACTGAAGAAGTTTTTCATATGAAAAATGTGAAGTCTGAGATGCCTTAATTGACATCTAATCGAAGACATCAAGTAGTCAATTGGATATCTGAAGTCTGGAGAACAAAAAAGAGGTCAAGACTGGCAAATAATTTAATATAATAAAATAACATGCCATGGGTACCTCAACTCAATGCTAAAACCTTAACTCAATTTTCCCCAGCCAAACTTCTTGCTGCTTGTCTTGTATATATTATATTAGGTGCCATTATTTACCCAACAACATGGAAAACATCCTTAATCCATCCCTTTAAATCACTAGATTTTGAGAAGACCATCTCCTTAATAGCCCCTATTACCATTCTTAGTAAGTAACTTATGTCTCACACTTTTTATACTACTACTGGCTTTGAACTCATTCAGTGTCAGTCCCTTCCAATTCACTGCATACACCAATGTCACGATAGTTTTTCTGTATGAAAATATAATTTCCCTGGCTGGGTGGTTCAGTTGGTTGAAGTATCATTCCGTACACCAAAACACTGCAGGTTCAATGCCCAGTTGGAGGCAACCAATCGATGTTTCTCCCCACCCCCACTCTTTTCTCCCTCTAAAAAATCAATAAATATACCCTTTGATGAGGATTTTTTAAAAATTAAAAAATATATAATCGTCTTATTTTTCTATATAAGTTGCTCACTTCCTGTAAGAGAAAGCTCAAGCTCTTTGGTGTAGCACACAAAGCCTCTTATAGTTTGGTCTAATCCTTTTTTAGTCTTTAGTCTTTCTCCTCTATCATCACCTATTGTTCTAACCATCTAGATCTTTGCCTAGGTCCCCAAGTGCATCATGCTTGTGTGCTGTTGTACAAGCTTTATCCTCTACTTGGATTTGTATCCTTGACTGATTAACAAACTACCACTTATTAAAACTTAAACTGTTGAATTGAAACTCAACTTTTAAAAAGTAGAGAGTGTAACTAAAGTTTTTTTAAATCCCAAGATTATACAAGTACAGGTAAGTCATCTCCAAACTAAAGATTGTAATATCTCATTACTGCATGTGAAAAATATGTGCAATGAAGTTTTCCCAAATAAACTTTCTAAAAACAATTAATGATATATACTATATATGTATAATGAACAAAACCTATTATAATCTTTATTTTAAAACTATCACCACTTTGGCCCTGGCTGGGTAGCTCAGTTGGTTAGAGTGTTGTGCCAGTATGCCAAGGTTGCAGGTTTGATTCCCAGTCAGGGTACATACAAGAATCAACCAATGAATGTAAAAATAAGCTGAACAATTAATCAGTATTTCTCACTCACTAAAATCAGTAAATTAAAAAAATTATCACCATTTCCATAATAAAGCACTTTTGTATATTAAAAATTTCCAACCAAAAGATAATCAACCCATCCTATTTAAGATTCCTTTTAATGTTATTCAGAAAAAAAATTATAAAGCTGCATTATAATACATTCAGAATAACCTTTTCCACTAAATGATTTTTCTCAGACTGAATTTTTACTTATGCTTTATTCTTTTATTATGCCATCTTAAAACATGAACATATTTTTTACCTGTATCTCTTTTTTGCCTTTACCATCTGAGCTTCACTGGTTTTTACTATTCTAAATGTTCTCTGAATTTGAAATTAAAAAAAACCTAGCTTTATGTATGTGTGTATGTATATATACACGTATTTATTTTTTAAATAAAGAGAGTGGAAGAGAGGGAGAAAGAGAGGAAAAGAAACATCAATCAGCTGCCTTGTGTACGCACTCCGACCAGGGACTGAACCCAAAACCTAGGTATGTGCCCTGACCAGGAATCAAACTGGCAACCTTTTGCTTTGGGGAATGATGCCCAACCACCTGAGCAACACAGGTCAAGGCAAAAAAAAAAACAAACTTCTTACTTCTAGTTTTATCTCATTTCGTAGTATGTTTATCTAATTACAAAACAACTATCCTTTTTTTGCTTCCAAATCATGCTATTCTATGAATTATATAAAAACAAAACAACTCAATGTCAAAATTAAAGTACAGATGTAGAGAGAGGAGGATGACAGCTGGTGGGGGAGGAGGTTGGAGATGGATGGATTGAGCAAAAAGGAAAAAGGACTCATGGACACGGACAACGGTGTGGTAATTGCCAGGGGGAAGCAGGTGTAAGGGGAATAAATGATAATAAAAAATACAATAACAAAAAGTAAAGGGGAATTTCTTATTCTTAAGAAAATCCAGTTAGAAAAGAAAAACTCTTCTCTCGTTCTTAAAATTAAAAAAAAAAAAGCTTACTGATTAGAGTTGTAGACCCTTAGTTCATTAAAAATTAAAAAGATAAAAAAACATCATTCATTGTACTATATATTACAATACTTGTTTTGTAATCCCAGTACTTTAACTAGTTAGTGACCTTGAGAAAGCCATAAGTTCTCAAATATAAGTATTAGCAGGTTAAGAACAGATACTGAAACTAGACTGCTGAGTTTCAATTCCTGATCTGCCACTTACACTTACTTGTTTTATTATCTTGGGCAAGATACTTAATCTATGCTAATATTCAGTTTCTTTAGTTGTAAGATAGGTATAATGAAAGTACCTACCCCATTGGGTTGTTGTGAGGATTAAATTATTTGATGCATGCAAAGTGCTTATCTCAGGACTGCAAAGTGTTAACTGCCATTATCAGACCTAAAAGTCTATGATTCTACTCCTCTTTTCTTGCTTTATGGTCTAATAGAAAGTAAATCTTGTAATTCATTTAACTGGTCTTTAATCCACCTACTATAATCGCAAAGTTGAACAATGAAAATAGATACTAAAACTAAATGGGATATAATAAAGTGTTTAGACTATTTCACATCTGCCACTAGATTGAAAACCAGTAAATATTAGGTTGAAATGTAGCCAAATCTCTTAGGCAAGAAAAAATAAAATTAAATTGAAATTTGATCTGGTAAGAGATACAAAAACTGATTTGTGTCCCAAGTGAAATAAAGAAAATTATACTAAAATCTAAACCAGAAATAAGTTTAGCTAGTGTTCAATCATTACTACTTGCAAAGGAAATTTTAAACAATAACTTGTTATTGATCAAATATATTAGAATAAGAAATAAGAGCCAAAAGAATGATTAAATAATTTAAAAATATTAAAATAACTTTCATACCAGGATAAACAATGAGAAATCTTATCACTACCAGAGATTTATATAGGGTGCTCTTTTTAAAATTATTAAAATCTATTAGCAATGTCCCTATCTTTTCATTTCTTTGGTATATGCTATATAAATGTATTTCCATTATATAAAAAGTGAACATCATTAAGTTTTCTAGGACAAATCCTTAATAAATGCAGTCTGGCCTTGGCTGGGTGGTTTAGTTGGTTGGAATGTTGTCCCATATACGAAAAGATCGTGGGTTGATCCTGGGTTAGGGTACACACCTAAGTGTGGGTTCGACCTCTGATGGGGGGGGGCACATATGGGTGGCAACCAATCAATGTTTCTCATATTGATGTTTCTCCCTCCCTACACTTCCTCTTTCTCAAAAACCAAAATAAACATATTGAGTGAGGATTTAAAAAATAATAATAAAATGCAGTCTGACACAGTGATGAAGAGTGTGGGCTCAAGATATCTATCCCACTGCTTGGGACTAAACTACAGGACCACTTCCTACCCATATGACCTTGGGCAAATTGTTAAGCCTCAATTTCTCATCTGTAAAATGGGGATAATAGTAGCATTAACCTCTTAAATTGCTGTGAGCATGAAATAACTCCCATAAAGCCGTTTGTTCCAATGCCTGGCATATAACCAACATTTAATTAAGAGTTAGCTACTATTTTTAGTATTAACTCTTCACTTTTGAGTTTCAGGGTAATCTCATCTAACTTTCCCCACAAATTCTCCCTCATGTATTATTCTCCCAGATTTATATTTTCCATTCTGATATCTCCTACTTTCCAATAGTATACCAGATACTGTCATCTAGAAATGCTTTAGCCACCACAAACTCAATATATTCCAAAACAAACTCATGCACTTCCCAAATCTCTTCTGGCCTTGCCCCATATTTTCCCATATAAATTCATCCAGTCATCACTTCTTAAACTGGAAACTTCAGGAAGCAAATTATTTTTTCCTTCATCTCTATATTCAATTCTTCACCAAACTGTTTTAATTTTACCTTAGTATTTCCTCAAGACAGCCCTACTCTCCTATCTTAAACGTAACAGTTTTGGCCCTCATCATCTTTCACCTGGACTAATATTTAACTAATATTTAAGAGCCTTCTTCAAAGAAGGCATAACACCACAACCCCCCCATTTTAATACATCCTCCAAAATGCTTTATTATTAAAAACCAAATCCAATCTAGCTGGATTAATTTCCTGCTGAGATCTCTGTTGCATCTGTCTAATGCCTACAAAATACATGTCCTTCATCACCTGGCTCCAGCCTAACCTTTTAGGGCCTCACCTCCAACTAATTCCATCCTGACTTTCTATTTCTATTACAAATGTAATGAATTCTCCACATATCCTGTATCTCCAATTCCTTTTCTTTGTACATGTTAACAGCCTTGCCTGACGTGCCTCTTCTGTCCATTGCCTCCCTTCCTGTCAACCAAACTCCTCACATGTCATCACTTTGAAACCTTTCCTATTGTAGTTAGTCACAGCCTCTTCTGTTCTCCCACAATATTCTCTTCCTATCTATATTTTAGCACATAACACACTGTACTGTGAGGCTCTGCTAATATATTTGTCACTGTGAAGTTCCTAAGAACAAAGATTGCTTTCTTTTTCCCCCCTTTAATACCCAGTCCTCAGAACATTTGCTGGCACATTAATCAATACTGAATGATCATTACAATTAAAATCAGCACTGCTAATAGTTTCCTTTATATAAAAGGAAACCAAAGGCAAGAAGTTTTCAGTTCATCTCCATGCCTCTCTTAGTTTGTAATAATTGCTAGTAGTAGACAGTTTAAAAAGATTTATTTGAATCACTGTTTTACAGGAAATTGTTAGCTATCTATCCGGGCACTCATCAGGGCAAGATGGCAGATAAGGTACTCCTCCTTCTAGCTTGTGACACCTTATTCAGGGGTGTCCAACGTGCAGCCTGCGGGCCTCATGTGGCCCAGGATGGCTGTGAATACAGCCCAACACAAACTGTAAATATATTTAAACATTATGAGGTTTTTTTGTGATTATGCGTAGCAATGTAATTTAATGGATGGCCCAAGACAACTCTTCTTCTTCCAGCGTGGCCCAGAGACACCAAAAGGTTGGATACCTCTACTTGTATATTCTAGTTTCCTCAAGTCTTGAAGATCTCACTACTCCAAAGTGCCTGCAAAGAACATAGCTGCTAAAAGCTCTTCTGTGTACTTATCCAAGCTTCAGTTTAAGACAACTTTTCTTTTCTTTTTAAAACATATTTTATTTATTTTTAGAGAGAGGGAGGGAGGGAGAAAGAGAGGGAGAGAAACATCAATGTGTGACTGACTCCCACTTGCCCCCCACTGGGGACCCAGCTGCAGCCCAGGCATGTGCCCTGCCTGACTGGGAATCTAACTGGCGACCCTTTGGTTCACAGGCTGGCGCTCAATCCACTGAGTGACAGCAGCAGGGGCTAAGACAACTCTTCTGTGTGTCCTGTTTCTCCTGACCTCCAGGTATCTTTACCCACTTGTTAGGAGGCCTCAATTCTATTTAGGCATTCAAATATTTTCTCAGTTTTAGTGACTATGATTTTTCTTTTTAAACAATTGAGTAGAATTGAATTCCCCTAATACCAAGGAATAAAAGTCCCTTTCCAAGGGACTAGCTTAGCTTCTATTCCTTTGCTTCTATCTCCTGATGAATCACACTTCAGCAGGAATCAACCCTCTCAAATTAATATTCATATCTTTCCTTTATCCTTAGCAAAACACATTTCTCTTCTGGTAATACCCATTTAATCGCTGCCACAATGAAATATAGTGGAAATCACACACAGTAATTTTATTTATAACTATTTAAAATTTTAATTGTAGTAAAATACACTAAAGATAAAATATGCCACCATAATAACTATTTTTAAGTATATAGTTCATTAGTGTTACACACATTTACACTGTTGTGTAAACCAATCTCCAAAGCTCTTTTCATCCTATAAAACTAAAATGCTATACCCTTTAAATAAGTCCCCATTTCCAGCTCGTGATAGTCATCATTTTACTTTTTCCATGGATTTGACTACTTGAGGTATACCTCCTGTAAATGAAATCATACATTATTTGTCTTTTTGTGAGCTACTTATTTCACTTCATAAAATGTCCTCAAGGTTCATCCATGCTGCAGCATCCCATTGTATTTATATAACAAATTTCATTTATCCATTTATCTACTAATGGACACCTGATTTACCTTCTGATTATTGTGATTAATGCCTTTATATATATTGGTGTACAAATTATCTGTTTGAAACCTTCCTTTTAATTCTTTGGATATATACCCAGAAGAGGAATTGCTGGATTATATATATGAGGTCTGTCCAGAAGATATCCAGCCATGTAACATGAAAAATAGAGACATTTACTGAAGAAGATACAAGATACAAAAACACTGTATACAGGACAATGACACCTCAGTCCCCTTCAAAGTAGGCAATTTGGGATCTCACACAGTTCTCCCAATCTCCATCAGCTGCTCTGTTGTATTTTCCTGTATCTCATCAAGTTTGAAATCTCTTCTCTTTCAAAGGTGATTTTATTTTAGTTTTAGGAAAAGTCAGAAGTCACAGGGCACTAAATCTAGGCTGTACGGAGGCTGAGTCACCTGGGTAATTTGATGGTTTGGCAAAAAACTCTGCACGGACGGGATGCATGAGCAGGTGCGTTGTTGTGATGAAGTTGCCAATCACCAGTTGCCCATAGCTGTGGCCTTCTAAACCATCCAAATAGTTTCCATGGAGGATGTTCAAGCTTAATGCAAAATTGGATGCAGATTCGTTGCTCTACTCCCTCAGTCATTTTGAATGTGATGGCCACACAGTACACATGTTCACTCAACAGCATCTACTGCCCCCACTGACTAGTGCAATTAAGTTGTCATTGTTCACCCATGTGCATTCCAGTCCATTCTCTTTGGCTGCTAGGTTACATCGATGTCACTCAAACCGGTCTCATGATATTAACAATGGCTGGACCTTTTCTGGAAAGACCTCAGATGTATATTATGTGTATATATATTTTATATATGAAGTAACTGTTCTATCAAGAACATATCATTTAAAGTATACAATTCAACCATTTCTATTTAGTAAATTCAGAGTTGTGCTATGTATGATTAATGTAGTTTCACAACACCCACCACTCCTAAAAGAAACTACCCATAAGAACTTGCTTCTCATCTATAAAATGACAACTTCCACATTTATATCTCAAGCCTGGTACCTCTCTTTACTCACATATTCAACTGCTTGAATATCTAATAGGTTAAAAAAACTTAACATGTCTTAAAACGATCCCCTGAATTTCCCTTACAAAATCTACTTTTCCCACAATAATTACCTCTCAAATTGAAACTTTATCCATCTAGTTGCTCAAGCCAAACATCTTAGAATCTTTCCCGCTCTGTTTTTTTCTTACTCACCCTACATTTAATCACTCAATAATCCTCTTGGCCAAACCTTCAAAATATATCTAAAATCCAACCTCTCCATTAGTTGTTTACCACTACAGCCTACTTCTGCCATTGTCACTCTCCTACTTCTATCCTTACTTTCCTACAATCTATTCTCGATACAATGGCCACAGAGATCCTTCTTGAAGTCATTCAGTCGATGTCATTTTTCTACTTTGAACCCTTGGGTCCCTATTCCACTTAAAAATCAAAGTCCTTCCAATGACCCATGAGGCCTTATATAATGTGGTCCACTGCTACTTCTGTGACCTCACCGCCTTCTAGCCTCTTCCTTGTTCTGCCTGTTCCAGGCACACTAGTCTACTTGTTCCTTCTCTGAATACACAAGGAAGCCTCCATCTTTGCACTCATGGTTCCCTCTGTCCGGAATGTTCTTTCCCAATATCAACATGATTCAACCCCTCAACTCATTCAGCTATTAGCTTAAACACCATCTTATTGGTGAGAATTTTTTTAAAAATTAAATTTATTGGGGTAACACTAGTTAATAAAATTATGTAGGTTTCAGGGGTACAATTCTATAATACATCACAAGTACAGTGTATTGTGTGTTCACCACCCCAAGTCAAGTCTCATCCCATTACCATTTATCCCCCCATTACCGTCCCCTACTCTCCTCAATATGGTGATTACCAGAGGGAATCTGGTAATCACCATACTGTTGTGTCTGTTTGTATGATTTTTGTTTGTTTTGCTTAATCTCTTCACCTTTTTTGCTCAGCTCCCTAACACCTCTGACAGCTGTCAATCTGTTCTCTGTATCTGTGAGGGGGTTGTATTTTGTTAGTTTATTTTGTTCAGTAGGTTCTTCAGTAAGAACTTCTTGACTGCTTAATTTAAATTCATCCTATATATGTCTTACTCTTTTTTGCCTGTTTTATTTCTCTCAAAAGTTCTTATTAATACATGATTTTTTTCTCAGATTACAATAGTCTTTCAATGTCCACAATTATTTTATTGAAAAAGTATGATATTCTTTCTAAAACAGTTGTAAACATTTTTTCCATTTAGGCTGCTTTTACATTACCTTGCCGATTCACTTCATTTTGAAGTAGCTCTTCCATTGCCTCCTCCTCAGCAATATCTAAAGGCGTGTCTCCTTCGCTGTTGACAGCTCCTACATGTGCTCCCTGACCAATCAAAAACCTGTTAAATCAAAAGGAATACAGTTAAGCAACGATGGTATCATTGGATTAAGACTAAATGTATAGCCAATGAGGAAAACTATGATAAGAGCAGCAATAAAAACCTAGGATAGAATATATATTACTTAAGTTTTAAAAAACTACCATAAAGCATGTTTTCTTTTTTAAAAACATTTATATTCCCTAATTTTTCTATGATGTATACTAGAAAATGTATAGCTAGCCTTGCTAACCAAAAATGCTAATTTTCTATAATAATTAGAAGGTCTTTCATAGAATCATGTCAGACCGTGTCCACTAAGATTTTTCATTATCTTCACACTGACTAGTTCCCTTACTGATCTCCATGCTCCCAATCTCATGCCATAAGCAGTAATTCTTACTTACGGGTCCACAGGCAGAATTCAGATGACCATTCCACTGATGCTAATATCTTAAAATATTATTTACACTCACCACTATTTTGAAATTAAAGTAGTCACCAGACTAACCATTAGGCCTTTTTATTTAATGTGTTGCTAAAAAGGCACATATAAAACTATAGCATCAAATATTTTTTCATATTGTCACTGCATTAAAAAACTTTTCTTATAAGTATTTTGTGTTTTACTAAATCTTAAAGGTTTTATGAAGTCAGATTAGTCAATCTTTTGCTTTAAGAAGGGCTTTACCCATCTAGCTATGGGTATCTACGTAGAGATGTAACTTTTATAGACACATTCACACACACAGAAAGAAAAAGGAAAATGAAAGAATATACACTATAAAGTTAACAGAGATCATTGGTAAGAGGTAGGATCAGGAGGGATTTGTGTAAGTTATGTTTTTTTGTGAGAAGAAATTTTTTGCTATACAAGTTTTTTGCAGCAAGTTTATTTTGTATATGTGTATCAGAGCACAAAATAGCGACCATATCATTTTGTAGCCTGGTATTTTTAAACTTAATAAACATTTCTCCCTGTACAAAGTAATGTTTCATTTTTTATGATTTTCATGGGACTTTCACAAACATTAAGTCATAATTAACTGAGGTAACTTTTTCTGTTTTACAGTTTTGAAAAATGTAAAACTAAACAAGAACATTTATATACTACAAATAAATGAATCTAAGGCAAAAAAAGATGTAAGTGGAGTAAAAATCTGTACTATGTTCTAAGAGAATATGAAAGTATTCTGCTAGGCAAATCTTGGTAAGTACTCAATATTTACACATAAAACCACTTCTATCTTACTTAGGTACGGTATTAGAAGTCATTTGCAGGATACAAAGACTGAGAATAAAAAGAATACTTCAATGTAGCTGCAGTGCTTGTAGAAGAGGGAGCTATACAGGAAGCGGAGTCTCAAGGAAATACCAGGTCAAAGCCAAATACAGACAATCCAAACCTTATAAAAACAGGAAGGATGTTAAAAGAAAATAACAAGAGTAAAGATCTAAAACTACTCGCAGGAAGCAGGGCGTGGAGCAATCTCTTAGCTAAAAGTTTAGGTATATATATGCATGCACACAATTCAAAAACCTCTCCTGTACTCGAGAACTACTGTTTACAAATGTAAATAAATAAAAACAGATATATTAAAATAAATAACATCCTATTGTATTAATTCTTATCTACCATGAATAATCCAAACAGCTACTCAAATGTTGGTTGGATGAAAAAAAGCATAAACATTTAAATTCTGCAGACTTTGGGTTAGACTCCCATCTTTGCCTGGACTGCTGTGTGACATTCATTAACTTAAAACATCTGAAGCCTCATTTAAAGGTGACTTACCAGGCTGTGTGAAGTTTAAATGAGTTATCTCAAGTAATGTCTAAGTTAACGTGAAACAAAATATATGAATAACAGAAATTCACTTTGAGGGACTCCAGAGGTACTGAAAACGGATGGCTGTTTCCTTCACAACAAACATGCTGGGGTATTATAAACAGCTCAAGTGACTGCTAATTAGAAAAATTATACTATATCTATTTTAAGATATGTTGAGAAAAAAAACCCCAAAGCTTTCTCATAGGAGTTCCAGAATAAATGTCAGATTATTGGGCTGTTTCTCAGAAGGGTAACTTTTTTTGATGCTTCAAGGTAAATGGTTAATGATTTATTCAAGTAATGCAAAGGAGGACAAAATTAGGATATGCCACTTAGCAAAAGACAAAATTCTTTATGAATTGTGTAAGTGAAAAATGGTAAACTACCAGGTTCATTGTGATTTATAATAATCTAGCAACTTTGAGTCAAAATAATAATTTTGGATAAATTAATAGATCTCAAAATGCAGACATGATCCAAATGGATTTTTACAAAATTATTTAAAAATCTAATGAAAGGTATAAAGTTGTTAACCAAGACATTGAATGCAATTTGGATATGGTATTATTAAATAAGCAGGTAGGATTCTATCTGCATTAGAATTACTCAGTGACTAGAGGCTTGGGGGATGGGTGAGAAGGTAAAGGGATTAATAAGTACAGATTGGTAGTTACTCAACAGTCATGGGGATGCAAAGTACAGCATACGGAATATAGTCAATAACATTGTAATAACTATGTATGGTGCGCCAAGTGGGTATTAGACTTACCAGGGTGCTCACTTTGTAAGTTACATAAATGTTATATAAGTTCTATAACTATTATGCTGTATACCTGAAACTAATATTGAGTGTCAACGGTAATTTTTAAAAATTAAAAAAAAAGAATTACTCAGTGTTAATTCAATTTGCAAGACAAATTTTGACAGTCTTTGTTAATTATGTCAGATTCTTAGTTTTGTCAAAAATCAAACTAGAGATGAAAGTGTTTGAGAAAAAGAAAGAGTTCTTTTTAAAATTCTGACCTTTTAATAAAAAATTTCTTTAAATCAGAAGCTGAAAACACAGTGATCAAAAAGACAAGGAGAGCTCTGGCTTGTATGGCTCAGTGGACTGAGCACTGGACTGGGAACCAAAGGGTCACCGGTTTGATTCCTAGTCAGGGCACATGCCTGGGTTGTGGGCCAGGTCTCCAGTAGGGGGCGCACAAGAGGCAACCACACATTGATGTTTCTCTCCTCTTCCTCCTTTTCCCTCTAAAAATAAATAAATAATATCTTTTTTAAAAGTATAAAAAAAAGACGAGAAAGTAACTTCAACAGAACTGAATATATTCAGTGTCTAAATATAGTGAATACTGAGTTTCTTATGTGCTGTAAGAAAATATCAAGAAGTCATTCTATACAATATATGAATGTTTCATGTATTCAGTATTTGAATTTTTAAAACTCAGAAAGTGAGTATGGCCTTAAAAAAGTAAATTCTGTTATGTAGATGAACCTTAAGACCATTATGCTAAGCAAAAAGAAGCCAGTCACAAAGCACAAATACTTTTATGATTCCACTTATATGACGTATCTGAAGTTGTCAAAATAATAAAAACAAAATACAAAGGTGGTTATCAAGGACTAAGGGGAGAAGAGAGGACAGATCAGTGTTTAGTGGGTAGAGTTTCAGTATTATGAGATGAAAAATTCTAGGGAGATGAAAAATTCTAGAGCTCTGTTGTACAATGAATAAAGAACACTACTGAACTATACCCTTTATATGGTTAAGATGGAAAGTTAACATTATGTGTTTTTAATCATGATAAAAACACTTTCAAAATATCAAAAAATCAGCAGAATACCATTAAAATAGTTGGTTTTTTGACAATCCAAATGAACTACTCAGAATCATCCAATGAGAAAGAAATTATGAAAACTAACCAACCTGAACTTTTGAAAGTGGGTAAGCAGAACATTACTATTTTCTTTTGGAATTCTCTGAGATACAAAAATAAAATAAGTATAAATAATCTTATGCATCTTCAGTGAAATGCACTTTGTGATTTTTGAAATTTATACCACAATGAAAAATAGTGGAAAATAGTTGTAACAGTAAGAATCCAAACAAAAGTTGACTTCAAAAGTTTTCTTAGAAATATCTTTTTTTCTTTCAGCACTTGACAAATGTTTTATGCCACTTCCTTCTAGCCTCCACAGTTTCTGATGAGAAATTTGTCACTCAACCCACCATCCACCACAGAGTATAGTTTCTTTCTCACTGCCTTCAAGTTTTTCAATTTGTCTTTATTTTTCAGACGTTTACTAATGTAGCATGTCTTGATGGGGACTGCTGTGATTTATCCTATTTAGAATTCGCTAAGCTTTTTGCATCTGTAGGTTTATACCTTTTCTCAGTTTCAGTAAATTTTTGGCCATCTTTTATCACTTCTTTAAATACTTTTCTAGCATGCCTTCTTTCTCCTTTTCTTCTCAGACTCCAATAGTACAAATATTACCTCTTCATGACCATCCCACAAACCCGACGCTCTGTTCATTTTATTTCAGTCTATTTTCTCTGTTGCAATGATTTAGTAATTTCTGTTCTATTTCTCAGGTCACTAATTCTTTCTTTCTATCCCCTCCATTCTCTTGTTGAGACTATCTACTGAATTCTTATTTATTTTGCTTACTGATTTCTGAGTTCTAAAATTTCCACTTGGTTCTTCCTAATATCTTCCACTTCTCTATAGACTTTTTTTTAGTTGAGACTTATTTTTTCATTTAATTTAGGCATGTTCGTAATTGCCTGTTGACGCATTCTGGTGGTATCTGCTGACAGTCTTTGTCAGATAACTAAGATTAATATTGCTGTCATAGCAATGTTAGTCTCTATTGATTACCTTCTATTTAATTTGAAAATTCCTTGGTATAACAATTGATTTTCAGTTGAAATCCAAACACTTTGGGTGTGTTACAACTCTAGATCTTGCTTAAATCTTCTATGTCAGCTGGCTTTGCCTGGCCCTGATCTAGCAGAGAAAGGTGAGGATGTAAGTCCAGGTTCCCCACTCAGCCTGCAGTGATACCACAGATAGGGCAGCTGCTTATTACTTCTGGCTCCCTGCCAAACCTACACTGATACCTCCTGCTGAGAAGGATATCAGTGTCCCACTACTATTCACCATGTAGTCTCCGCTGACACCATCAAGGAAGGGAGGCAGGGCTCTCTACTGCTTGGTGGTAGTGGTCAAAAGTAATCAATCACTGTACACAGGTCTCCTTAGACATGACCCCAGGAGGAAGGAGTAAGAGGTTCTCCTTATTGCCAGGTGAGGGTGGAAGTCCAGGCTTTCCACATGGTCTCTACTATAAGCAGGGGGAGGGCTGGTTAACCATCTGATAGGGATAAAAGTCTTGTCCAGCTTTGTATCTAGACTAATCTGACATCACTACAGTGTGGGCACTGGGGTATGGGTATTAAGCCTGGTAAGGGTGTAAGTCTATACTCCCTACTTGGCCTTTGCTGGTCAATGTGTGAATGGGACTAACATTTTTTTCCATAATGCATGGCTGGAGTAGAGTGGTTGTTATTATTATTTTTAAGTTTTCTGCCTTGCAAGGTGCTCCTCCTCCTAGTATCTGGCTCAAGAGATCAGGCTTTTTTGGGGACTTTTTTTGGTCTGCATCCATTGGTGCTTTGGGTTACCAGCTTCTTTGGCTCCAGGGATGGTAAATGAGGCAAAGAAAAAGGAAAGAAAAAGGAAAGAAAAAGGAAAGGAAAGAAAAAGGAAAGGAAAGAAAAAGGAAAGGAAAGGAAAGGAAAGAAAAAGGAAAGGAAAGAAAAAGGAAAGGAAAGAAAAAGGAAAGGAAAGAAAAAGGAAAGGA